>OX393582.1:29746085-30170168 GCA_947652605.1 Elmis aenea
CAAACGAAACACCCTGTATATTTGAAAATAATTTTAGGTTATGTAGAAAATAGGTTCGCACAATATTTGTATTAAACATTTTTTGATATTTTCATTAATAAAGGAGCTATCGAAGAATCTCAGGGTCGTGGTGCACCCTGTATATAAAAGAGCTTGTTTGTTTGTTTGTTTGTTTGTTCGCTATAGAATCCTAGGTCCGTTGGCCGATCGGGACCAAATTTTGCACAGTTACTATTTAGGACCTTGCAGATCTAACGCCAAACTTTAAGTACAAGCACATATTAAAAAAAAAATAAAAAATTACTTGGACGGGATTCGATTTTACGTCGACAAATACCTGGCCATAACACGATACGGCGGGCGCGGTGTATTTCACAAGTAACGATTGTTTTGTATACAATTAGTAATAAATGTACATGACGTATAATTTTTATTAGTAAATTTTTAATGAAACAAGACGAAAGAAAATAAATTCAGTTATTATTCACTTTTTAAGCAATAAATAGTTATTTTTTAAGGAATTATAAAAAAATGAAAAGATGATTGATCAGAGTATGTCATTTGTGTATGATTTGGAATTATTGGGCTTATTCAAGTTAAAAAAGTAATTAGTAAATCTGCTACTAACGAACAGACAAGAGTCTCGGCCGCGCTCTCAGTCTGTGATTGATAAAAGAGAATAATTGTAATCACCCGTGCAACGCCGGGTAAATCATCTTGTACATGATGAATCTAAAAAATAAAATCTCTTTACAGGAAAACCATGCTCAAAACATCAACAGCTCATGACGAAAAACACTCAATTGAAAGGGATGGCCCGAGCTTCGTCAATGGAAGCCAATGGAATTAACAAGACGTTCACCAGTTGGCCGTTTTATGCCATGGACTTTCTTATATCATGTCTGAAAATGGATCCTCAGATCCGGCCAACCGCTGACGAGCTACTGAAACATCAATTTTTCACACACGACAGGTTTCCCATGCGATTTTTGCCTGCTCTTAGAGAAAAAGTCGTCATGGAATTCAATGATAACCCACTCTTGAGGAGGTTCAAATCAGAGATCCTCATGTCGTCCGACAGAAAAGACGAAGTAAAACTGAGGAAATCGTCGTACTGTTTGGAACCTCCGAAGTGGAAAATTAGCTTAGTGGAGGGACACGTTAAAAGAAAATTTAGTTGTGATACAACTTTTAGCTGTGATAGTGTTAGTGGTAGTGATAAGAATTTGTACATGTCAAAAAGTGGTCAAAAACTTATTCCAATTCAAAAACAGTCACAAAGTTTGGCAAAACAGGGTTCCCTATCGAAGGAAAAGTTAAGTAAACAAAGTTTAGGAACTTCCAATGTACCTCAGGTCAATTTGGACTACAACAACCAATCGCAGTTACAAATGTTACAAAAAACACTCGAAAGTTTTTCAAAAAGTGGTATCAAATCGGAAATCGACAGGCCGGCTTCCGCACTAAAAGAAACAACTGGGAGTCCTTTAACGCTTCAACCGCCTTCACCGCCCCAATTCCAGTCCCTACAACCTAGCTTACTAGATTATAATAAGTCACCGTCTCTCTTATCACAACAATCGCAAAATATTTTGCATCCTAGTATTAATAACATATGTTTTGGCAAAGACCCGCCGAAAAAATCGCCGAATCTGTTACAGACTATTCATAACACTTCCTTGAAAACTACATTCAACCAAGTGCCGCTGTTGCATCCTCCAAGAGGGCAATATCTAAAAAGGCTCGACAGGAATGTTGTATTAGATACAATTTTCGTGAATGTAGAACCAGTGGCCGCAAATACGAACAATGTCGCGACTGGGCCTTCTTGGTTAAATAATGTAGCAAGTAATCATCTTAAAAAGAAAGAAAAAGGAAAAACTGACGATTTTTCTTTACCCAATCTTCCAGGAGGTAAGTTTTTAACAACCATTAAGAGGCAGACGTTGCTTGTACTTTAAATTTGTTATACAGGGTGAGTCATTAGTGGCGGATCGGTCGATTGTGGCTAAGCGGATTGAGATAGAAAGTTGATTCAAACAGTATTCCATACAGTTTTTTTCTTCCGAACACGATAAACTTATTTTAAAATATACAGGGTGAGTCACCTCTCTGGAACCAATAGCAACTTTTATATTTCAAATACAACACCCCATTTTTTATTTAATATTCTTGAGCGCCTTCATTTTAGCTTTACATCGATATGAAATAGTACAGGTTTTTATGCGGCCTTGTCACTAAAAAAAATAATTTTCAAAATTTTTCAAGGTTTTAAGTCTTTATTTAAAAAATTCTCCTGAAGTCATTTTTCGAAGCACAGAGTTGTAATTTGGTAAGGACATGCAGAAAACATTGCTCTATTAGCTCGATACGAAAAAGTTTGAATCACGCATACACGTTCATAAATAGGTGGCAACTTTCCTGATTTTCAAAAGCTCGTAATTCAATTTTTTCAAATGCAAACCCCTGTATTTTCTTATGTCATCGAATTCGTCTTTAAGAGAGCTTCATTTTTTGTTAAGTATGTCCTATACCCAAAACTCATACTTTTCGAGATATTCGACATTTTTTCTTCTAATCATTATTAAAGCAAAAAGGATGCCGTGGAAATCGAAAAAGCTGACTGTTTACTTCACTAACCTTCATTTATTTCTTAAATAATAGCATTTTCACAATTAATTTCACTTTACAAGAGCAAATTGACATGGTTTATTCACCGTTTCGTGTATTTAATTACTAATAGTAGGTAAATACTTAAGTCTTGTGGATTTACTTATAAGCAATAAATAAATTGGCAACCAAATCAATTTTATTATTTTTATGAACTTTACTAGTGTTTCTAAACCTTAAAGAAAGGGTGAAGAAAAATGGAAAATGAAAGACAAATTATTTGTTGATACCACAAAAAAAAATTAAATAAATTCTGTAAATAAAATAATAGAACATAAAAAATCATTGCTATATGAAATTGAATAAACTAGTTAGCCTATAAGTGCAAATTAATCAAAATGTGCGTAAATCCTTGCTGCCAGCAAAGGATTTCTTTCGCCTTCTCTCAAACAATAATCCATATCAATTTGCTCTTGTAAAGTGAAATTAATTGTGGAAATGCTATAATTCAAGAAATAAATGACAAGTTTTTGGCGTTAGTGAAGTGAACAGTCAGCTTTTTCGATTTCCACGGCATCCTATTTGCTTTAATAACGATTAGAAAAAACAAATGTCGAATATCTCGAAAAGTATGAGTTTTGGGTATAGGACTACTTAATGAAGCTCTCTTTAAGACGAATTCGATGACATTTGAAAAAATTGAATTACGAGCTTTTGAAAATCAGGAAAGTTGCCACCTATTTATGCGTGATTCAAACTTTTTCGTATCGAGCTAATAGAGCAATGTTTTCTGCATGTCCTTACCAAATTACAAGTCTGCTTCGAAAAATGACTTCAGGAGAAATTTTTAAATAAAGACTTAAAACCTTGAAAAATTTTGAAAATTATTTTTTTTAGTGACAAGGTCGCATAAAAATCTGTACTATTTTATATCGATGTAAAGCTAAAATGAAGGCGGTCAAGAATATTAAATAAAAAATGGGGTGTTGTATTTGAAATATAAAAGTTGCTATTGGTTCCAGAGAGGTGACTCAACCTGTATATTTTAAAATATTTTTATCGTGTTCGGAAGAAAAAACTGTATGGAATACCGTTTGAATCAACTTTCTATCTTTTTAGCCACAATCGACCGATCCGCCACTAATGACTCACCCTGTATAATTGCATTACGGTTTTGTCTAAACTATTTTTTGCGTATAATTTAAATGTTTGAACGTCAATTTTTTAATCTCACAAAACGTGCAGGTTGGTTCAAATTCGATGGGATTCATGGGCATCTCGTTTGTTATTAAAGATAGAGAAATGGTGGTAACTTTACCACAGCTGCAGTTTCTTTAGCAAATTCATTTTAATAATTGTATTATATCTCCCTTATTATCACTATAAATAACGAAATAATGTATCAAGACATTAACTTCTTTAAGTAGACTGTAATGACGTCGATTTTTTTCTTCATCAGTTTTAAAGTTATGCAGAAAAAAACACTTTTTTTCATATTTTAGATATGTAATGGTTGATTCACTAATTTTAAAAATATAAAAGTTACAAGCAGCATTAGATATTTAGCAGAATTTATGATACATAAATATAAGGCAGGAATGGCTCCTACAATCTACTATAATATAATTTATTGTAGGTATCTAAAATAATTTGGCATTATTAGTATTTTAAATAACTATTAAGACCAAAATTTAAACTAAACAATAAATTGTTGGATTTGTACCAATGTCAGAAAAAGAATTCAAATATTTCATTACCGTTTTGAGTGTAAGATTTCTTTTAAAAAGTTGGGTCAATATTGTTTAAAATTCTTCTTTGTAACTTAGTTAATAAACAAAATATAGGCGATTTCAATCGATAAACCCTGGTTATCTGTAGGTACAGGTTTGTCCAAATTCAATGGGATTGCATGGGTATCTCGGTTAATATTTAAAATAGAGAAACGGTTAAATTACCAAAAATGTGCAGTTTTTTGAGACAAACTTAGAACCGTTTTCAAAAATATTCTATCATTTCCGTTTTTCGAGTTATTGAATAAAATGTGTTTTTTTGTCATATTAATAATGTGTCAGATCTCCGTTATTGTTGTAAATATCTCTTCATTAGAAAAAAATGTCAAAAATGCGTAGGCAAAAGATAAAACTTAACCTTTCTTGTTCTTTCTTTCAATGGTTTCAAATTACCGCTGTCTACCTTCATAGCCTACTCGAAAATATTACTTTGCCCTAATAATTAACAATAAAATGACACATTATTATTATGACAAAAAAACACATTTTATTCAATAACTCGAAAACCGGAAATAATAAAATATTTTTGAAAACGGTTCTAAGTTTGTCTTAAAAAACTGCACATTTTTGGTAAATTAACCGTTTCTCTATCTTAAATATCAACCGAGATACCCATGCAATCCCATCGAATTTGGACCACCCTTTACATATTGTTAAAATTTTATAATCGTAGTATTCATCAAGTTGCCATTAGTTAGTAGATAACAATCGAATGTGACGCCCATAAGAAACAAAAAAGTTGACTATTGACTCAAAAACCAAGCGGCCTGGAATAATTTCAACAATTAAGACCTTTATCTAACTCAGGGTTCCCCAAACTTTTCCTGCAACGGAACACTTCGTAAATCCTGAAATTTTCACGGAACACCTTGTTTTTTCGTTTGTAGGGTAGGTAATAATACATAATCAATCAAATTATAAAAAATGAGAAAAACATTCATGTGGCGAGTGAAGTGGGTGCAATGCACCCGGGCCCCCAACTGAAGGGGCCTTAAAATGACAGGTATACAAATGGTTTTTTAAATTTTATGCCACTAAAAAGAAAATATTTATTGGTTGTAATCAGCGACGTACGCAGAAAAATATTTGAGGGAAGGGATATTGTTTGAATTAGCAAAAATAAAACTGACTTTGAAAAGGGGCATAGTAATGGCAATAAGAAAATGAGCCATGGGTGCTGGACACAAAAAAAAGTGAGTCGTAAGAAAGAGTCGCGAGGGGTCCAGGGGGGCCGTAGCCCCCCGGGTAATAGCGCCATAGGCAATTTATTTTAATTTCCAAGGTCAAACGTACCCAAAAATAGCATTTTTGAGTAAAATAAACAAACATTATACAGGGTGTCCCAGATTACATTTCCAGCATGGGGATGTCGCTTATTATAAGAGATACAGGTTTGTTTAAATTAGATGAATTATTCCTTAGTATGAGAGGAGCCAGAATCAATTTTTAAAAGTACAAAATTTCTCGTGCTTCAGATGTTATAGCAAAAAATATGAAAATGTCCACTTTCTTTTTTCTCTCATAACTTTTTTGGCATAATCATTACAACAATTTTATTTGTACTTTCTTAAGGTACTTTGTAATGAAGAATGTAAATGTTATTTTAGATTATTTTTAACACTTACCATTTTCGAGATATTACCCTTAACTTCATTTTTTCTTATGGGTCGCGAAGTTGGCTATGGAATAGTTGAATGTGCTTTTTTTTTCCTCTTTAAAATGAGATATTACTTGTTACATTTATTTTTATAAATAAGACAAAATCAAGAAAAATCGTATTTTACCCATCACTTATCAAGCTATCTATGAAAATAAACACAAAAAACAACTAATTAAATGTCAAATGACAATTACCATTTGTCTGCGGTATCATTTATTAGAAATTCACATGATTGTTGTGTAATTCGATAGTCTTTGTAATAATTGTTATAATGATGGCTACATTTAAAAATAGCGAAAAATTTGACATGTTGAGATGCTACATTCTTCGCCATAAAAACTGTGTAGAAGCTAAGCGAATTTACTTAGAGCTATGCGAATTTACTTAGAGCTATACCCGAAAATAGGCAACGAAGGATATATAATTACAAAAATTTGAAAATAAATTTAAAAGTATATGTTTTTTTCGACAAACCAACCAAAAATCCAAAACAAATCAATGATTAATTAGAATTATTTATTTTACACAGTTTCTATTGCAAATAATGTGGCATTTCAACATATAAAATTTTAAATTAGTTGTAAATGTGCTCATAATTATATGATAACAAATTTGCTACAAAGACCATCGAATTACACAACAATACTAAACAATTTTAATAAATGATACCGCAGACAAATGGTAACTGTCATTTGACATTTAATTAGTTGTTTTTTGTTTTTATTTTCATAGATAGCTTGATAAAGTGATGGGTAAAATACGATTTTTCTTGATTTTGTTACTTATTTATAAAAATAAATGTAGCAAGTAATATCTCATTTTAAAGAGGAAAAAAAAGCACAATCAACTATTCCATAGCCAACTTCGCAGCCCATAAGAAAAAATGAAGTTAGGGGTAATATCTCGAAAATGGTAAGTGTTAAAAATAATCTAAAATAACTGTTACATTCTCCATGAAAAAGTACCTTAAGAAACTACAAATAAATATGTTCTAACGATTATGCCAAAAAAGTTATGAGAGAAAAAAGAAATTGGACATTTTCATATTTTTTGCTATAACATCTGAAGCACGAGGAATTTTGTACTTTTAATAATTGATTGTGGCTCCTCTCATACTAACTAATAATTCATCTAATTTAAACAAACCTGTATCTCTTATAATAAGCGAGATCCCCATGCTGGAAATGTAATCTGGGACACCCTGTATATTTTACATGTCACGCAATTTTAAAATGCAGTAATAATCATTTTAGTTCTTTTTAAACTTTCGAGGGGGGAATTTATCTCCCTAATCCCTCCCTTGGGTACGCAGCTGGTTGTTAATGAATTAAAATAAAAAATTAACAAAAAGTAATAGTTGTATAAAACAGTGTATAACAAGGGCAGAATCAGTACAAATTGTACATGCCATAATGTCGTTTTTGAAATATAAAGCAAAAATAAAGAAAAAGACATGACATTAGAAAAGGTTTTTTATTTATAAAATCAGAGCAACACATACTTTAACATTTAAGAAAATTTAATTTAAAAGTTATTAAATGAAAGTAAGAAAATTGTTCAAGGACTAGGTGGAAGTGCGGAGTTCTTTTTTTATTATTTTTTTAATAATAATTCATCATTAGAATTACATTATTTTTCGTTTTGAAAAAAACAAAAAAAAAACTGTTTTTTACCAAGTATAATGATAAAAATAATTCATACTGGCAAATAATCTGGATTCTACTGTGAATGTAACTTTTGTACTGAAAATATTTTGCTTTGCATTTACCTTTTTTACTGTGCATTCTTCTTTTTTGCCCTGATATTTTGATATTTTTTACTATCTCAATAAATCCTAGCCATTTCTCAAATAGACGAACGATTTAAGTCAGTTCTTAAATTTTAGAAAATTTAATTTTTTTTTTGTTAAAGTAACTTGCCCTCCGGAACTGTTACAAAAATAGGTAAACAAATTTTATGAAAAATTTTTGGATGTTCTAAATGAGAAAGAAATAATTACAATCGAAGTTTTTTAATATAAAATATAATAGAATAAAAATCCCCATTCAAAACCAAACCATTAAGCTGCATCAATTTATCCAAAACAATATTTATTATTAAATTTTTCCCAACATTTACATTGCACTTAAAATTTATTTAACAATTCTGGCCGTTGCGGCCAATGCTGAACTTTCGCCTAGCAAATTAATATTATTTAAAGCATCCATCAGATATACAACGTCTCAGGAGAGACTTAATTTTTTAGCAACTTTATCAATCGAAAATACAGAAGTTGAAATGACAGACTTTGAAGATTTAATTGAAAAATGGGCTGTCTAATGCCCAACTAACTCTAAAACTGATGAAAGTCTTACAAAATGAAAAAATATTTTAATTATTGCGTGTTTGCTGTGTTATTTTTCTTCATAAACTTATTATGTACTGCAGTAAATACCAACAAAAATATTTTTGAAAAGGAATAACTGTGTTTCTAATCTTAATTTATTGCAATTTTATATGATTTACGTATATATTTAATTATTCAAATTTAATTAATTCAATGTAAAAATTTTCCAAATTAAATTTCTATAGGGGGGCCCCAAAAAAGTTCTTGCGCCCGGGCCCCAACATATAGATGACCGGCCCTGCCCATGAACGATAATCCTGTTTAGTATATTACTAGCATTAATTGTTAAAAAAAAACTATTTATCTGTAAAAAAAAAGGTTTTTTCATGTCTATGTAACGACAATAAGATATGTTAGTTACAATATTTTTGAAATATTTGTACGTTTAAAATTTCAGCCAGTTTAAGTCCCAGCAAGACAAAAAAGAAGCCACAGATGAGCCCGGAAGTATTTACCGCCCAAACTATAACTCCAGTAAGTCGTTTTTATTTTATCCATACTGACATAAAGGTGAGTTTTCCAATATATGACTTGATTCCTCCAAATATTGTTATCTTGTAGATTGTGCTGTGTTACATTCAAATGCAGCCCATAGTTGTTTTTTTTTGTAATAATACTCAATACATACCACTTTTCAGCATAAAACACAATCTTCTGGTATTTAATATTTACGTAATATTTTGCTTTAATTAACATTAATTCTATTAACCTTTTTCTTACAGAGAATACAATCATCCACTTCACAAATATCAGCTAAATCAACCTCTTCAAAAAACCTTAATAATTTTCCGTTGATGTAAAAGGTTTATTTAAATAATCTTGTATTTTTTATTAAATGTAGTGTTACGAATAAACGCATATCAGAATAACTACAACAATTTTTCTGTCACCACATAACCACAACGTTTATATTCTTCGTTGTTCATTTTTATTTGATAAATTAACCGAGTTCTCCTTTTAGGAAATCAGATACAAAAAAGCTAAGAGGAAATACGTGAACTAGGAATTAGTATTCCCTTTCTTCTGAAACGAGAAAGGGTGAAAAGTATACATATTTATAGTATTTTATTGTATTAAAAATTTTGTTTTATTTTATGTTTCTAATAATAATAAACTGTACATATTATTATATTTTTTATTAAAAGTAATATCGTCAGATACATAATGTAATAATTTTTCATATAGACAAACAGATTATAAATAAGCTATAAAATCTGAATACTATGGACTAAAGACTTAACATACAAGCATTCTTAGCAAAGAAAAATATTAAAGAAAAACGCATGCAGCAGTACAGAGTTTTACACTAAAACAAAATACATCCTTCATACATTAAAACTCTTAAGGCACACAGTAAGTAATACTCTTCTTTAAATATAAAATTATAATACATAATAAAAACACAGTTCAAATGACTTAAGTCGCTTTGCATTAGCTACTTTTTGTTCCACGTTTATGGTCTAATATAAAAAAACAAATTGATATACAAGCTTTTTCTTTATCCTGGAAGACTAATCTTATCTTGTCAAATTTCTCTTGAATCAAGCAAAAAAATAAACAAAAACGTCTATGTAACACAATTGAACTGACGCAATCAAGATATTTACACAAAATGTTGTTAACAAAACAAAACTTAATGTACATGACAAATGAAATTTACAAAAAATCTTCCAGTGAGCTGCTTTAAAGTTTCTATGACATTAATTTAAACGTTACCATACATTTTCTAAAAAATTTGCTAATAAACTGCTTCACAATATTGGCAGCGCATCACTTTGCAAATATAAAAAGAATTTTGTTCGAACCATTATAAGTAAAATAAAACTGACAATACTTATCTAACTTGTTAAATTGCCAATTTGTAATCTTAACTTAGCTTTAAGACAGTTAGCACATATTATCAGCTTTAAATCCATCTAAAAGTTTCTGATTTTTAAACATCATTTAGCAATAAAAATCACGTTCTCATGTGTAAATGCTTCTGCATAAAGTAATTAAAACTAATCACCTAATTTAATTTTCATTTAAATTGTTTATCAACGCATGTTCTGTTTGGTACAGTAATAGACAGAAATTATTTGAATGATCACAGAACAATTGATAAATATAAACTTACAGACAGACTTATCTTTTCTCTAATAATTCGTTAATGGCATTGTTTCCGTTTCGTGGACAAGCATTATTTAACTTCTCTCCTCCTGTTAATGGATGTTGATAATGATGGGTTATAAGGTCACCTAAACAAAAAAAAAAGGTAAGTTATAAAATAATTTAACCTGTGGTAATTGCACAGGGTAGATGATTATTTTTTGTTGCAATATTTTCGAGTTTTAAAAGTTTTTTTAAGCTCGTAATAATTCTTCTAATACAACAAATACTAAATAAACAAGAGTTAGGAGATGTATGCAAAATTTTATGGTCACCAGATACAGTACAAGCTTATAGGCAGTGGCGGACTACCCACTAGGCGTAAGGAGCGCATGCTTAGGGCCCCCAGCCAAATAAAAAATAATATAATATCCACGGTGCAAAAAAATTCCATAGTCTTAATTTTTTTTATATAGACCTGTACGTTAGAGAGAGACAGCAGACAGGGCAGGTATAAGACAATACCTATCTAATGTATGTTGCCCCGTCTCTCTCTAACGCAGTCTAACACTATAAATTAATGCAATGGATATTTATGTAACTAATATTAAATGAATAAGCTAGTATTATATGCGCATATTTGTATAAAATTAAATAATTATTTTTCATACACATATTTATACATATACACTAATATACAGAGTGTTTGAAATTCGCGTTTAAACATGGGGATCTCGCTTATTATCAGCTAAAGTATAAGTTTAAATTTGGCAAAGTTGCTGAATTCAGTGCTCATTAATAATCCGAAGAGAAAGTGAAAATATCTCAAACGGTATCCGAGAAAATTAGAAAATACCGGAAAATACGATTTTTGAAAATAGTCTATAACTCGTTTGGATTATAAAATATTTCAAATGTGTAAAAACTCAGCCTAAGCAACTTTTAAGCCGAATCGGATGATAATCACTAATTTTTTCTAGGTCGATTCGTTTTTGTTTTTTTGACAACCAATTTTATTTTTTCTCATGGGCGCAAATTTTGCTATTTACATAAAATGGATTTTTTTTCTTGACGTATCACACAAGAAGAAAATAAACATTGTCCATTTCAAATGTAAACATTGTTAGTAAACCAATTTCAGTGTACATTCCCAAATATAGAGAAACTATATTAAACATTTTTGTTACTTTGCTCATTTTCAATGCTAGTGCATTAAAGCGAATCAAAAGTTATTTACGAAAAAGTCTTAGCCAAACAATTTATCTATTATGTACACAGAAATTACTAACATTCAGGGCCTCCTAGAAGTAAGAGGGGGCCCGGGGAAGTTATAATTTGGGGGGTCCTTGTGAATGAAAAAATCTGTTTTTTTATGATGAGAGTTTATTTCTAGTTTTTGATGTGAAAACATATTTTGCTGTTCATTGGCAATTTGCCGTAAAATGTATATTAAAACAAAACAAAACAAAATTTGGGGGCCCGGGGATGCAGCCCCTCAAGAGCCCCCCTCTAGTAGACCGTGCTAACATTAAATTGTAACAGAATTACTATAGGTATTTATAGTTTATAACAAATAATCATGTTTTCAACATACCGAGTGATCCAGTTTGATTGGCACACCCCTACAACTCTTTAATTAGTGAAAATAACACCAACCAACCAAGGATAAGGTTATTGTGAATTTTTATATTTTATCGTTTATTTTATTGCATCGTTTTTTTTAAATATTTTACAGTATGTATTTACAAGAACAGTAATTTTTTTAAATTTGATTAATTAGGACATTAGGAGTATGGGTAAAAATCAGGGGTTTGGAGCAGTCCAATTTTTTAGTTGCTCCGGTCCAGCTCCGCTCCGGCATCAAGATGCCTGCTCCAGCTCCGCTCCGCGCTCCAAATATTAATAAAATAAGTTTTTTTATTTAAAAATTTGTTTTTTAAAACAAAGCTAAAATTTTGTGAGATATGTGGAAATGGACCAAAAATTACAATATTTGACCCTAAGAAACAAGTGAAGTTAAATAAATGAACAAATTATTGATCTTCAAAAGTTGAAAAAAGAAAAAAAAGTTCTTTAAAATTTTTCAAAATTCAAATACAAAATAATGAAAATTAATATTCAGAAAAGTTACATTATAATAATTTTACTTCAAAAAAATCAAATTTAGTTTATTTATAATTTTATTAAATACTATACCCATGAGAATAATTCATTTAAAAAAAAAATTGTAGTTTATAATAGTAAAGTGGAGCAGTGGAGCAATCAAAATTATTTGCTCCGGGCTCCGCTCCCGCTCCGGGCAAAAACCCATTGCTCCACTGCTCCGCGCTCCAGCTCCGCGCTCCGCTCCAAACCCCTGGTAAAAATCTCTTTATTCATTATTTTATCGCTTTTAGAGGCTAGGTTAACATTCAGTCATTCTTTTCGTTGCGTTGTCATAACCAATTGTTTTAAAAAAATTACGAGTATATTACAATCATAGGCGAGTTAATTTATTGTTCCCACTAAAAAACACAAAAAGTAGTTAAAATTAAAATACTCAAGTCTATTAGAATGTGTTTTTCGTACACGCTTCGCTTACCACATGTTGTTGTGTCGTTTATAACTACTAATTAATGAACCTGACAGTGATAGTTCGATCAGTGGAAAACAGTTAAGACCGATATAGTGTACTGACACGTGTGTAGTCTTTTATTTATACAGTTAAGTACTAGTTTGATGTCAACGATTGGCAATTTTTAATTTAGTTCGATGACCGATCAATACAACCCGACAGATGACCACTTGTACTTGAAATCGACTCATTAAACGTATCTTCGACAAACAGGAACTGAACAATAAACAATTTTATTCAAAACACCTGCAAATTAACACACGCAAAGGCTTGAGTAATATTTATAGACGTACCCGCGTTCGTGACAACAATAAAAATAAGTAAAAGAAAAAGCTTTCTTTGTTTAACTTTATATGTGCTGTTTCGTTTGAATTTTAATAAACTATCCGTTATGATTTATGCGATGCGTATAAAATATATTCACTCTCGTAAATTATTTAAACAGGGCCCGTTAAAATCCTGTAGGTACTTCTTTGAAAATGCACTTTTCAAATTTATTTTTAATTTATTTTGTAATAATGTAGCACACTAATGTGACTAATGGCTTGATTGCACAGGGCAACACGTATTAAAATACAAGTTAATCCCTACAACCTACAACTAGGCAAAACCTGCGCCAAATATGCTGCGATTTTGCCTAGTTCTAGGGTTAACGTGGAACGTGGTTTAATCCCGGGGTTCATCAAAAGTTAAGCTTTATGCAATAGGGCCCTAGTGCTAACATACATTCATGTTCACCTCTAAAACCAGGCAAAATCTTAGCACAATTGGTGCTGATATTGGTTTTAAAAATTAACATACAGGGTGCGCCAATAGTGCGATAAAGTCCATTATTGCCCTTAATGTCAACTTATTAAAAAATAGTTATTTATGTATCAAGGCCAAAAAGTGTAACTTTTTCGGCCGCGTCTGGTTTGCAGCAAACAGGCAAGGCCGAAAAAGTACGTTTTGGCCGAGGTGCATATTACATTTTTTGTGCGATCGAATTAAAAACAATTTAAATTTTTAATAACTTTCACAATTATAGGTTAGAAACTACGTGACATTCTGTCACTGACAGATAACGGCGTATGTACTGCATTACCGGCCCTCTCCTTAGCAACGGCCGTAAAAGTTACTTTTTCGGCCGTTGCTAAGGGTAACGGCCTGAAAAGTAACTTTTACGGCCGTTGCTAAGGATAGGGCCGGTAATGCAGTACTTTATGGTTGCTAACGCGTCCGTCAAACAGCTGTTTCTAGTACGATCGCACAAAAAACGTTTTTAATGAAACTTATAGTATTTCTAGACGTGCATGTTTTAAAATTAGTTTCAAGTATACAGGGTGTTTCATAAAAGTGGGGCGTCCCTGAAGTTATTTTTTTTAAATTGAACACCCAGTATATTTTTGCATAATCGAATTCAGCAAGAAACTCTCCATACGACAGTACTTTGTTTTTTTCATTTTTTTGCGACGTTACCAATTTATCTCAAAAAATCTTTGAATTTCCAGAAAAACAGGGTACAATACTTGTCAAGAGCACAACGTTATGAATAATAATTGGCAAATGATATTTTGTACATACAAAGTCAAAAGATGTAGTCATAGTCTAAATACATCAAAATTAATTTATATTATACAGAGCGTTTCTTATAGACGTGCCAACTTCCCAGTTTTCAAACATCAATAACTTTATTTTTTCAAATGGAACACCCTGTATATTATTACGTCATTTTGTTGCATTTTTGTTTTTCTTCTACTTTTCTTAATACTTACCTATACCTAAAATGAATATTTTCTAAGATATTTACATTTTACTTATTCTTTTTTAAAGACAAATACTTATAAGTATTAAGTATAAGTAAAAGTAAATGCTAGATGTCATATGCATAATCTTTTATTAGTACTAGGTAGCAAATGCTGGAAAATCTTAAGTAAATACTACTAGCTTTTACTTAATGATTCAAATATTGTCATGGTTAATCACAAGAAAAGAATAACGTTTGTAACAGTCCATATTAAAATCATAATTTGATTGTTATTAATTTTTTTTTATAATTTTAGGTTCTAAACAATAAATGGTGTCTTTTTAGAATTTACTAGGAGTATTATAAACTTTTAGATAAATTTTTTTCCCCAACTAAGTACCGATTAGTAATTGTGCGATGTTTTCTCTTTTCCTTATGCCAGCTCGCCTGATGTTATTCTCAACGTCTTCTTGGCCTTCCTCCTCTTCGACACTTAGATTATAGTTAACTTGATCTTCCTCACCGAATGTGTTATCACCTAGGTAGGTGCTTTGCTACGTTGTGGAGTACAAAACAACTTACGATAACTGACGGAATTATAGCAAAGTCAAGCCGAATTTAAGAGTGGAAACCGTCACTTAACTTATCCAAAGAGTCTTTCAATAATAACTCTGTTTTTTGCATGTATTCTGTTGTAATGCTTTTGGACATCATTATCAGGATTCCTGTATGGTGTCATAATCCACGGAGCGATCCCATATCCCGCGTCGGCAATTATGACTGCATTTCTGTTATAACAGGCAATCTTTTCAACTAATCCAGATTTTCGTAACACCCGACTGTCATGAGTATAGCCTGGATTGGTAGCATCAACACTCGTAAATAATTCGTTGCTATCAGAAATAACTTGAACGTTAATAGAAGACTTGGATTTTCTATTGATATATTTGTCAGCGTGCTCTGGTGGTCTGAGTATTTCGACGTGTATACAGTCTAAAGCTCCTATACAACACGGAAAATTAAATTTTATCTGACAATTTCTTTTTGCTTTATCTACTTCACCCATATTTTTTGGAAATTTGATCCAGCCTTGGCGTTTGGTATAGATTTTGCACGCAACTTCTGTTACAGTTCGGCTAACTGTACTTTGATTAACACCTACATCCTCACCAACGCCTATCTGAAATCCGGGATCACCTACGTATATTAAGAATACCTCAACTTTTTCCTTCCGTGAAAGAGCACCATCTCTTGTTTCGTCCACGTTGCCAAGAATGTTTCTGTCAGGTACTCGACATGACGTTCTTCGAACCTAAATAGTGCACGATATTGTCGAGAATCGTGATTTCGTTGATTTTTATAGATTTTAGGAGCTTTACCTCTCATGAACAACGCCATGATTAAGACTGATGCGAAAATAAGTACGGTGAGAGGCAGACTTGAGATTGTACTAGTACTTACTTAAAGTCTTAAGTAAATACTCCATGTTATGCATACGGTTTTTAAGTATTTACTGAAAATTAAGTAAATACTACTCCTAGTAAATGCTTAAACTTTTTATGCATACGGAACCGAGTATATACTAGCAAAATCAGTAGTAAAATATTTTACTTGCTTTTATGCATACGACCCATTGTGCATTATTTTATTTTAAATCGTGAAGAATTATATTGATAAACATTTCATAAATTATTGCTTATGTTGTAAAACAGAATCTGTTCGCAGATTTATGTTGTTAGTAGGCGTTAAAATCTGTTTACAGCATTATTACATTGTATTGTGACAAAAACTAAACTTTGCCAAAGTAAATACACAAAAGCCGTAAACTTAATTATGAAGTTTTAAGAAATATTTCGTGTTCATATTATTGCGAAGCAGTAATAGGAATTTTTAGATTTGTATATTTTCATTTATGTATCTTTTTAAGAAATAAAATTTTATTACAACTCTTAGCTATTGTTATTGTTTTTATTTCCTTACATGAAAATGAAAACATAATGCATTCTACAAGGAATTTAGTGATTTGTAAATACAGCGATTTATAGGTAAGAAAAATTACCAACTATTTTCATGTAGTACCTACATCACAAAACAGCTGATTTTTTATTTAAATTTTGCACTTATTATATTGAAGAATAAGTAACAGTTGATTTCAATGTTTACTAACATCAAAGTTCCCTTTTTGTTTTTTAATTATTAAAATATTAGTATTAGTCATATAAATCGCACACATAATTTAAGGAGAATTTAATCCTGCAAGTAAATTTAAAAAGTTTACATTAAAAAAATAAAGTCATGTGAATAAAAGACCCATACAATGTTTAAAGCAGGGATGGAATAACGTTTTAAATCGTTACGTTATTGTATAACGTTATTTATTATTTGTTTTCGTTACATAACGTTATAAATACCGTTAAAAAAATGAATTGTTATGTTATAACGTTACATATATTATTATATACAGGGTGTTTCTTAAATAATGCGAAAAAATTCGGAAGGTGATTCCTTATTGAAAATAAAGGGGGGTCTTTTATATAACAATTTTTTCTTAGACGTCTCCTTTCGGAGTTACACCCCCCTAAAAAGGAACGATAAAATTAGGTTTTTATTTTATTTCTCAAATTTAGATAAATGTAGGAGAATGATATTTGGTAGATGTTTTATACTTATTAAAAGGTTTCCCATAGTATTATTTTCAATCATCTTCCACCTTCATAGGGGGCTGATAAGTGCGACCCCTGTTGGTTTTTTAATCAGAACTTTTTGGTGAGTTGAAATTTTGCAATTTTTTTTTGTTAGTTTGATTTATTTAGAACCTTTTTTTATTCTTTAGTTTTTCTCGTAACTCTTACAGTTTTGAGTAAAAAATTAAATGAGTGTTTATGTTCTATTGGGTAGAATTGACGGGCGTTTTAGCGTTGTCGCCGCGTAAACGTCAAAATGAATTACACCCGTCACTTCTATCCAATATCGTTTTATATTGGAATATTTGATGGTTCATGTTCATTCATATAATTTTTTACTCAAAACTGTAGGTTTAACGAGAACAGTTAAAGAATAAAAAAATATAAATCAAGTTTTTAAAGAAAATTGAAAATTGCTAGATTTCAACCCACCAAAAAGTCCTGATAAAAAAACCAACAGGGGTCGCACTTTTCAGCCCCCTGTGAAGGTGGGAGATAATTAAAAATATTACTGTGGGAAACCTTTTTATAAGTATAAATCTCCCACATTTATCCAAATTTGGGAAATAAAATAAAAACCCAATTTTACCGATCCCCTTTAGGGGGGTGTAACTCCGAAAGGAGAACCTAAAGAGAAAAAAAATGAAAGACCCCTCTTAATTTTTGATTAAGTATCACCTCGCGAATTTTTTCGAATTACATATTTAAGAAACATGCTGTATAAAAATAATTTTTATTTGTAACTCTGAAATTATTTTTGGGATTTGTAAATGTAAATTTAAAAAATAGTACCTACAAAATTACGTTGAGGTTGAGATATTTTATTTTCATTTTAATTTCTAAAATTCAAACAAAATATTATATATATCTTCTGAAAATAAAAAGATCGCCATATAAAAATTTAATTTATACAGAATAACGATACAAAATAACTTTTAACGAAACGTTATCGGTTATTATAACGTTATATAACGTTATAAAAATATCGTTACGTTATTGTATAAAAAATTATAGTTGAATCGTTATTATAACGTTATCGGGTATCGTTACGTTACGTTTTCCATCCCTGGTTTACAGATATTTAACATTATTTGTTACTTTAATACGTGGATATATTAATCTTAGAAAAGTTAAATTTTACACAAGAGAACATCGCTACATATTAATTATTTAATTATTGCTACACTTATTTAAAAAATTATAAATCGATTTGAACTTTAACTATAAATAAGAGATAATTAATGTGCTATTATAGAAAAAAATTAATAAGATTTAAAAAATGCAATAATACAGAGGATAACGTATTTAAAATTTAAACTGATATTTGTACAGCATTTACACAACACTCTGTAGAGTTAAAATATTTTTAGACGTATGTTTAACAAAAGTATATAATTTTTTTCCCTGTATAGGTATAATAAATGCACCATCAAACAATTTTAGAGTTCGACAGACCTGTAGATAAAAATTTATAATGTTATAACTTCTGTTGATTTTTTGATTTTATTAATTTACTTTAGTTAATTAATTTAATAATAATAATATAATAATAATAATAATTTAATTATTTACTTTAAACTAGAAAAGTAAAGCCTCTTCCGACTAAATAAAGTTTTTTACAGTAAACAACATTTTAAAGACTTAACTTATGTTATTCACATTTATTTCCCTTATTATTTCGTACCATATAAAAATAATTAAATGCCGATCGCATAGACATGTTCGTCTGTAGTGTAGAGCTATAGAGTATAGCTATAGAGAATATGTTACCTTATCGAGTGCGAAGGTTGTGTGTTTTGTAAGGAAAGTGTACATCAACAACCTTGCAATGCCGATGAATAATAAAACCGTCTACTTTCATGTAAACTAGTACAGCCAATGTAAAGTCGAACAAAGGAAGTTATTGTCAATGTAAACCGCATAATCAGACCGACTTCTTTATGTGCAATCACCTGCGTGCACGAAAAACTAATCATTACAGAATATCATCAGCTATTAACTTTAAAATTAGTTTTTATCTCAAGCACCAAAACGATTCTTTTGTTATTACTTCACTGTCTGTGGTATGTTTTACGTAAAAAATGTTAAAGCGTTCTTTAAAACCTGCAAGTCTATAAAGGGTGTCTCAAATTCAAGGCTCTGATGATCTTGCTCATGTTAAAAGCTACGTCAGTTAAACAAGAGAAAATTACGTCATTTCAAACTGAATTGAAATCTGGAAAAGAAATTGCCACTTCTTTTGTTCAGATATGTTCAGGAAAAAAAAACTGCTTTTCGATTTTTTTTTTCGTTATTCTCTTATTTTTGTAATTTTTATGGATACCTAAAAAATAAAACTTTTGTTTAGAGTAACTTTTTCTTCTTTATTTACTGATCTAATTAGATTTTGTATCATAGATTTTGGATTTTTATCAACTTTGTTGTTGTTTACGGACGGTATATTCTTTTTTTGCAATTCGATGGGATTACATGGGTATCTCGCTTAATATTCCAGATAGAGAAACGATTAAATTACCAAAAATGTGCAGTTTTTTGAGAAAAACCGTTTTTAAATATATTCTATCCTTTCCAGTTTTTGAGTTATTAAAAAAAGTTTTTTTTTTAATATGAATTATGTGTCATATCTCCGTTATTGTTGTAAATATTGAAAAAATTTATTAAAATTATTTTTAGATATTTTAATGTAATATTTGATGACACTAAGAAAACAACTTACGCTCGCCGTAAAAAGTTATGATACAAACTTACCTTTTTTTAAATGGAAGCTATAGTTGGCTATGGCTAATTTGAATTCTTTATTTTTTTCTCATTCCAAATTTATAAGGGTTGATGTAATTATTTTTGATAATACGCAAGTTTTTTTTTTAAGAAAAACATAGTAGGCTGTAAAAACAAAAAAAAACAAGGCGTAAAACCTTTTAAAACTCATGTGGTACAAGTTACGACGGCTTTTTAATTTGTTGTTAAAATAAACATTATAAATATTTGAACAATATACTACGTAACTGCTGATTCCGACTATATTGTTGTTATCTTATGTTCAAATATTAATTATGTCTACCACAACAACAAATTAAAAAACCTTTGTAACTTGTACCACATGAGTTTTAAAAGGTTTTACGCCTTGTTTTTTTTTGTTTTCACAGCTTACTATGTTTGTCTTAAAAAAAAAACTTACGTATTATCTAACATAACTACATTAACTCTTATACATAATCATATTTGAAAAATAAGGAATTTAAATAGGCCATAGCCAACTATAGCTTTCATTTAAAAAAGGTAAGTTTGTGTCATAACTTTTAAACGGCGAGAATAAAAATTATTTTAGCGTCATCTAATTTACATAAAAATATCTAAAAGTAATCTCCATAAACTTTTTCGATATTTACAACAATAACGGAGATATGGCACATTATAAATATGTCAAAAAACACTTTTTTTGTAATAACTTAAAAACCGGAAATGATATAATATAATTGAGTTCGTCTCAAAAAACTGCACATTTTTGGTAAGTTGACCGTTTCTCTATATCTTGAATACACATGTAATTCCATCGAATTTGGACCATCCTGTACAGTGCAATTAAAAATATAAATCCAAAAATAATTACGATATTTCGCATGAAGTCAACATTGCGATGAAAAACAAAGCCCATTCAAAATGAACAAATATTTTATAACTACAGTAAAACGTCGATTTGTTTAAGTTAAGGGTAGTTCACACGGTGACATTTAAAGTCGCGACTTTAAAAGTCGTGACTTTTGATGTCACCGTGTGACCGCCTAATGTCGCGACTTTAAAAGTCGCGGCAGCGATATTGACAGTTCGGCATTTGACGTAAGCCTACCATACTTTTATATTTTAACATAACAGACAAATAATATACCTACATTTGTTTGTCATCGATTTTCAATTTATCATGTCCCCAATAGATTTTCCAACGATTTTAGAGCATTATCAACAAATAGCAACTTCAAAATGATTAGTTGCTCTACAACACTCGATGCTGCAATTCCAAGAGCGACCATTTTTATTTTGGTCGCGACTTTCAATTTGGGTAGTTCACACGGTGACATTTAAAGTCGCGACTTTAAATGTCACCATGTGAACTACCCATTATTTATTTAAATAGATAAGATAAGTAAGTGGTATATTATTAGAAGGAGCAGAGAAAGGCACATTCTATTATTTCAAAGCCAACTTGACGGTTCATAAGGAAAAATTAAATTAGGGGTAACATCTCAAAAATAAAAACTGATTAAAAAAAGCTAAAATAACAGTTACATTCTTCATAAAAAGGTACCTCAAGAAGGTACAAATAAAAATAATCTAATGATTAATACAAAAAGTTAAAAGAAAAAATAATTTTGACATTTCATATTTTTGGCTATAACTTCTTAAGTAGGAGAAATTTTATGCTTAAAAAAATAGATTGTGGTTCCTCTTATACTAAAGAATAACCCATTTCATTAGCGCAAACCTGTCTCTGGAAATATTATCTGTGACACACACCCTGCATTTATTGGGTAAAATTTCGAAGGTTTTGCAATTGGCCTTAAAGCTCCTAAAAGTTTTATACTCGCTCCAAGTCATAATTATCGACTTTCAGCTTAGTCAAAACACGCTCAAAAAATGTTTACGCCTCCTCAGTTTTCTTTGAAAATTTTCAAATTCAAATTATTGTTAAACATTTCCAACACAAATAATTTCCAAAAATATTTCGATTCGCCATACAAAAATGTAATTAAAAATTTAAAAAAAAAGCGAACATATATTTAAAATTAAAAATCTTTGCTACTTACCAAGCGTTTTATGCTCAATATGATTATTGCCCAAAAACCGGTAGTGCCCGTTTGCGTTCACCAAAAAATGTTTGCATTTATCTGCAGACCGGTACGATATCGTATAACCCCATATTCTTTCAGACAGTCGAACTAAAAATGTTCCATCACGTTGTTCTGATAACAAACTTTCTGCTTCCAACCTCGTAATCAACCCTGTAAATAAATATAAAAATTATTTATTTATAAGCGATGCCTTTAATGCAGTCATTTAGGAAAAACTGTGTCAAGAGTGGTACAGGTACAACACCGATTTCCCGGCAACTGATCTTTAGTCCAGACAAAAATAGGAGATGGAATTTAAAATTCCCGCGGTCACCAGTCTAGTTCACTAGGTGGCCACAGATGGTGTTGTGGATAGGGCGCGCTTAGGGTATAAACAGGGTATGGACAGGCCGTGGACAACTTTCTATTGGCTGACGTGCATATAAGGTCGAGTTTCGCTTGCGGCTAGGCTTGCGGCCTCCAAATTTTATATAGTTTGCATTGCGTTAATAGGGAGTTGTACAGATTTCATTTTTTTCCTGCGTGTTCAGAGTGTTTAAGTGATCCAAGACTTAAAAAGACTTAAGAGATAGTTGTTTAAGTTATAAAAATACGTAAATTTCTCAAAGTAAAGTAAAAACGATTTTTGTTTTTAAAGAAAATGCACCTTGTATTATTTGTCTACATCCAACTTAACAGCAATGATTGGAATTTAAAATGTTATTTTGTGATAAAATATGAGATGAATCCATACTTTTTAGATGGCCATTGGACATTAAAACGGGAATTAAGTTAACAATTATTGTTTGCAATTTTATTATCATAATTAATTAAAGAAGCTTAATATTCGTACCAACACATTTATTTATCTTAAAAACAACGATTTATGTGGCATAGAATTAGCTAAATTTTGGAATTCAATATAAATTTAAAGACCAAAGCAGTTATTAAATAATTTTGTTAAGTTCGGTATCAGGATTCTTCATTTGATAAATATCATTGAATTAAAAATATTTTTGTATTGTAAAAATAAAAAATGTTTATTATAACGTTTTGTTTTTTATTCCTTAAAAGCAGGGCTCGAAACCGAAAAAAAAATTTGGTTAACGATTAACCCAAAATCGAGAATTTTATTTTTATTACGGTTTTTGCCTAAAAACCAGCTTTTTCATAAAAAACTTTTTTTTAACTTTTAAATCGGTTTTTAACCGGTTTTTGACATTATTTAGAATAGGAATACAAATTATCAAAAAAAAAGATATTATCTATTTATAATTTTATAATATATGTAGATACAATCAAGCCACAGCTTATATCAAGCGTTCAGTAATGACTTTTGGTAAATAATCGCATTTAATAGCTACAGATTACGTATTTTTTTAAAGTAATTTTTATCAAAAAAAAATATTTAAAAAAACGGTTTTGAATTATTTTGGTTAAAGTTACCGTTTTTTGTCAATTAAAATAACAGTTTTGGTTAAAAATCACTTATACGAAAAATAAACGGTTAACCGGTTTAAAAAACCGGTTTCTTACCCTGCTAAAAGTAAGTAATATATTGTTGCAATATATTGTTGCAACTATCGTGCACACAAAAAAACATTGTTAGTACAAGTGTTTTAAATTCTTTTATGTACACTCCGTGTATCATGGGTTGCATGCTTACAGTGGAAATACGCGCTCCGTATATGTTTTTTAAACATTAATAGCTAATAACAATCATTAACCCTTCATTTTACTCACTTTTTAGTTGCTATACTTACTATTGCATCTATTTCCGCATGCCAATTGAGTTTTTACCTTCAAATTTCGTTTAAAAATTGAATTATTAAAAGAAATCCTATATAATCCCATTGCCGCTATTAGAAATTTGGAGGGTTCGTGAAGCTTGGCCATACCCTGTTATACATATAGAGGTACCCTAGGCGCTCCTAAGGTACCACTAGGCTAGGCGCTCTCATTTACACTGCACTTGTTGGTAGTGAAACCGCAAGTTTGTGAGATTCTTAACTTATTTTGCTTAAATGTATTCCTTAACGGTTGGTCCGGCAAAATGAGTAATCCGGTAAGGCTTCGAACCAAAAACGCCGGAAAATCGGTGCTGTATCTAATTGAAGTAAAATTATTAAGATAAATTTATTTGATATTTTTAAAGCATTGAATGAATATTTCTCTGCACAACAGAAATGCTATTAGTCGAGAAAAAATCTAAAAATACAATTTTTTAAGCATAAAGCAATTTCATAACAACACTCGATAATTTGTTCATAAATAATAAGTTATAATCAGCATTTAAAATGAACAATTACGTTTAATACAACACTTAAGATGCATTTAGATTTCTATAAACATTCCAGCATTTAAAAAACTTTTACTACATTTAATACTTGCAGTTTCAACGATTAAAATAAATTTAAAATAACTTATTAAGTACATGATTTTAGTAATTATGCTTTAAAATTACTCGAAACCCAATTCTAGAATATGTTTTACAATCGCAACTTGTAGATTTAATAGCGAATTAAATTTGAAATTAATATCTTCAGCTTTCTAAAAAGCTAATTATTGGAGAATTTTGTTAATAACTATATTTGTTTAACTTGAGGAATTATTAGCTAAGTGAATAAAAAAAGTAGTCGAAGTTTTTTCGTTGTTTTCATCCTCATATCCTGTTTATGTTTTTCCATGACGTGCGTGTTTTCTATACGAAAAATAATATTAGCACTATAATTACAGCTTAATTCTATTTACGAGGATGGGATCACTAGTTTCCGGTCTAGGAAGAAAAACAACAGAATATTGGATGAAAATTAACTCATTTTCCGATAGCCTCCTTCTAGCGCATGACCCTTTTTTCAGCGATATTCAAGAGCCTTGAGCCTATATGCAATTCTTATAAGTCTATTCGTCTAATTCCTCAAAAAAGACGTGTATGGTAGCAATCCAGCAATCACTTCGAAATTCGACGCCTACTTCTAACCAGCGTAAAACTTTTTTATGTTCAGAAGTTTGGCGAGTGGGGTGCATGGGGCAGCAATTCGAAGCCAACTTGATAAATTTTAACCATCTAGAGCAGTGTTTCTTAAACTTTTTTCTTCGCGAACCACTTTCCAATCCAAAAAATTGTCGCGACCCAACAAAATTTTGTTACTTTAAAATGATAATATTTTATGAACCATTCATAACCTTTATTATTTTTATAATTATTTGAAAAACATTGAATTTGCTATTAAATTTATTTATCAACTATAACTCAAAATCTTATTTCACAAAAAACTACGTTTAGAATGAATAAAATATTAATCATTTTCGGCTTGGCTAAATAAACAAACACTTTACTATTAGTTTCAATATGGTTTACGACACAAAATAAAATTCTCGCGGCCCACAGCTTAAGAAACACTGATCTAGAGGGCTGTTCGATATGCGCCTGGAGTGTTCGTAGAATGGAAGGTTCGCGAACGCTTCAGGGTTTATAACCGGGCGCGCAACGGACAGACGGGTAGTCAAGACTATTCGGTCAAAGACCAGTCAAAAGTCAGTCAAAAACCAGAGTCAGCAATCAGTGAGTTAGTCGGTAGTCTGAGGACTAGTAAAAATAAATGTTGTATAAAGTGTAAATAATAGTTATTGTATAGTTGGTGTTAGGGTTACTTTCCCGGGATCCCGGCCCATTTTAAACTACTTTATATTTCCCGGGAAATTCTTTTTGTCCCGGAAATTCCCGGGATTTAAAAAAAAGTGTTATTTTCGTTTATTTTGAGCTAAGATCTTTGTAATACTAACATAACTTATAAGAATTTATTATAAATATCTTTACTAACAGTAAAAACAGGAAAAACTTTATTTTTATTTCAAAATAATTTTCCTCTTTTATATTTTTGCTTTTAGTTTGGCGTAAAGAAGGCCGGTCTCCACGACAAATTTAATATCTCCAAAATACTTTTACAGTTTTGTTTTAGTGTACCCTGGTAATGTGAAGCAAAATAGCTTATAAATGAAATTTCACTGATAAAAATGATGTTTCTCTGCTGCTAGATGCTCTCAAGACAATTTAACCTACAGCAATAGTAACCGAGAGACATTTTATATAGCAGGACTTTTTGTTAATAAATCAAGAAAAAGACTAAGTGATGGAAGCACAGATCACCTTTGTTTTCTTAAATCACATTACAAAAGTTCATTGTAAAAATTTTATTATTGTGTTCATAAACATGAAATTAAAATAGAAAGGTTATAGTTCCCAAATGTATGTTTCTCTCACCAATAATATTTAATTATTTATAATAATCATGGAGCAAAATGTATTACATATATGACTTGGAGTTGTTTTTAAGTAATAAACCGCTTCCTTCATTTTTTGGATTATTTATTTTAAAATAATTACATAATTTATTAAATCCCGGAAAATCCCGGGACAAAGGCCGATTTCTTCCCGGAATCCCGGGACAAGCAAAATGGTCAAATATGAGAAACCCTAGTTGGTCTATACCAGGTCCTGCAGTAGTGCGTCAGGCTTTCATAGCGCCCCGCCCGTAGGAAATAGAAAAAAACTTAAATACATAAAATTATTGGTTTGAAAAGAAATACGTCTTAAAATTATTTTCAGCTATACAGGTTGTTCCATTTTTGCACTATAACAAAAACAAAGATTATTTTAAATGGAACACCCTGTATATTTTTAGGTCTTCGGATGTCACTTTTTAACCTCTACATGAATGTCTGTTCACTTTTTGATTTTGTGTCAGTGTTGCCACCTTATACATTTTTTTCCGAAAAGTCTCACATAAGCAGACATAACTTTAAAAAATCGTAGCGACCTCGTTTCTTGAAGTTAAGAAATGAGTTTTAGCAATAATGTTAGTGGGGTTTAATAATAAAAAAATTAAATTTAGTGATACAGGGTGTTCACAAAACAATTCCAAACTTTCCCAACTTCAAAGTGGCATAACTAATTTTTTTCAAACATAACCACTCTTATTTTATTTCGCTATTCGATAGCTTTTTCTCCTCTTTAATTTTTATAGGGGTTGTTCTATGTTTAAACCCCGTAGTTGTTGAGATATTCAATACTTTTCACATAAGTAGCCATTTAATTGCATTTTTATGCACCGAAGTAGGCCGCGCTGATGCAAAACAAATGCCAAAATGTAAGCAAAAGACAATTGAAATGTCCATAAAAAACTAAATAAATCTATGGCCTCTTTTAATTATTGTTTAAATCGAGGTTGAAGAGACTGCAGTGTTTTTTTCTAACACTTGATTAAAAGTTTATTTGTTATGCTTCCTTTGCATCAACAACAGGGTCCTCTGAGGACTCGTATGCAAATTTCCTTTTGCGTTTCCGTAAACGTTGCAA
Source organism: Elmis aenea (assembly GCA_947652605.1). NCBI lineage: Eukaryota > Metazoa > Arthropoda > Insecta > Coleoptera > Elmidae > Elmis > Elmis aenea. The sequence continues at coordinate 29,773,829 of OX393582.1, forward strand.
CTGGAATTGTGGAAGAATATCTAAATCTTTTGCAAGATCATTTGCACCGATTAATACAACTTTAAAACTTTTTTTTCGGTACACTCTAGCCAATTGCACAATTTTTCAAAAGTGAGTTACCCGAAGACAGATCTGAGGTTTCACTTTGTAATTCCTTGCTTACTAAGTTCACTTGGAAAAGCAAATCATGCCAGAAAACTAAAGATACCTACCAAGAATTTGTAATCTTTCATTTGAGTAGCCAAAGATTCTGCTTCACTTTTTGCGTTTCCGTAAACGTTTCAACTGAAATTATTTCACGAAAGCTTTTGTTAATTGATTTGATGATAATATTTGATAAAAAATAATCCATTATATTATTGTGATATAGTTTAGTATTTCACTATTCAACAATAATTTTCTTAAGTGATATGTTAGAGAATTGCTTTTTGTTTCTATGCTATTAATAAGCATTTTATTTATATTTTTTATTTTTTGAGCGCGGGGCCCTAGGCGAGAGAATCGGTGGAATGTGCTTAAGGCCGGCCCTGTCGGTTACCATAATAGTGAAAATCTGATTTTCGTCTCTTAAGCTAATATTAGACGTTGCGTTTTTTTTTCCATCTGTAAGAAAAATATTTTACAGCTTGTAAAATAAATACAAGACCCCTATTACATGTTGCGATTTTTTTTTGCGTACGATTCGAAATCGCTACTGCGCTGCACAATTTATCTGACATTTAAATGACAACCAATGACAGCCAACCGGCAGTTAACCGCATAATCAATAATAACCTACATATCTGCATTTTTACAACAAACATAGTAGGCCTAGAATATTTTTAATGTCATTTTTAAAATCCTTGTTAGTTACTTCTCGGATCCTGAAAATTTGGCGCACAAATGTTTTCAAATAAAGGTAACATGGAGGTTTTAAGAAGATGTACATTTTTTGTTTTCATCGTGGTACTACGTGACAGGATGAATTATTGAAAATGTAAAAGTGGATTAACGTTACGCATGTAATTGCGCAACTTTTTCCCCATTTAACCGATTTTGTATTTCTAACGGTTTCCGAGATACCCATGTACTTCATTTTAAACTGGACACCCTGTATATTCGAATTTTGTCCACCCTACACACGACATTGTAATGAAGAAATTATTGAGTTCATCAGTCTAGGTTTGCTTGGTCGATGTCTATCAAGTTTACACACTGATATTGAAAAACGTGGTACAAACATTGACTTGCCTTTGTTTGCGTAGCTTGAACTCGAATTAGTGGTAATTAAATTATAGGAAAAAACATTAAGAGTTGATTTCTAACGCACCGACAACTTTTACTTAGTAATAATAATGAATACATACCATGGAACCAAGGTTCTACGTTGTTGGAGGAATCTAGTCCTGATTTCTTCGGTAATTCGTTTATTCTGTACCATTCTAGCACGGCTTGTTTTCCTGGGGGGACAGTCGTTGAAGCTTGTGCGTAGTTTGTGTCGAATTCCACCGCGTTTGATAGTCTGTGTTGTTCACGGGCCTTTCTTGCTATCTCTCTAATTTGTTGCTCTTTTTCTGTTGCTTTTCGTTCTGCAACAACGAAAATGAAACAATTAACATCTTTAGGATAATACATTTTAATCGTAAATACCATTAGGTACGAAAATACTATATTTGATCGAGTTTATAAAAACTTTCTGAAAATAAATGAGAAAAAAACAAAAAGTTTTAAATAAAAATATCTTTTTAACTATGACAGATAACACAAAATTGTTTGAAGATAAATTTTAGATAATTTTTATTACCTTTTAGTCAATATAGTAATCCTTTTTTAATTGTTTAGTTTTGTAAAACAGACCAAGTATACAATTTCTTTTCAAATGACTATGATGGTTGGCTTTATCGATTTTTTTTCTTATTTCATTGATACAGGCTGATTCTAATTCGATGGTGACCACTGAAATCTTGCTTATTATTAGAGTTTTCATTAGTAAAAGTTTCTAACTAAAAGTATTAAACCTTCCTTAACATTTCTGCCATTGTTTTTAGAAAAACTAAAAAAAGAGGTAGACCGAGAAAACTCTGGCAAGACAAAGTTAAAAAAGCAGCAACAGATGGAAACATTAAATGAAAAGACATAAAAAAGCTAGCACAATACAGCAAGACGTGGAAGAAAGTCAGCACAACCAGCTGCGTAGACAAGGGGGTTGGGGGGTCAGAACCCCCCATAGGTTCGCAATAAGTCCTTAAGCCTAGTCCAGATTGTAAACAAATGTTTCGGAACAGTGTTCATGAACAATGTTCCCGATGTTTCGGAATAGCTCAACTTTGTTTCTAGCTTGTTTCAGAACTGTTTCACTTATGTTGCGAAACAAAAAAAGCCCTGTTCCTTGTTTCCCGTTTATATGGGAAACATTGGAACATTGAACAAGTCTGTTGTCAAACACGGTTCAGTCAAACAGAGTTTTGGTTAGAGTGATTCTTTATTACAATGTGGAATCAAGAAAAAACTTTACAACTGATGGAAAAAATTTCACATGTGGTGAATACAAAAATAGGAATAAAAAGAGGGATGCTTTTGGAAATATTGCGCAATCATGTGATGTAACAGTTGCTGAAGTTGAAAAGAAAGTGCACATGCTAAAATCCCAATTTCGACTGGAACACAAAAAACTGCAAGGCACTAAGAAAAGTGGTTCTTCACCATTCTTCATTCATTGCCATAACTGGTGCCTTACATTAGTGCTTTCCGTATCCAGCACCTTCTTTTCTTTTCTTTATTCCTTCGGCCGTTAAGTAAAATATATAAATTGGCAGCACAAATTCCTGCAATAGTCTCACTGGACATGATAATCACTTGAGAAACACCGAAACACTGGCTTTAGTCTGGACGCGGAACAACGTATACAGATTGTTCCGAAACAATGTTTCGCAACTGTTTAGGCACAGTGTTCAATATTGTTCCGAAACATTTGTTTACAATCTGGACTAGGCTTTATAGAGCTGGAGAACTGTAAATTTTGTGCTAAAAAAAGTCTTCACCTCTTTTTGCCGTTTATTAACTTTTTATTCTGTATTTAACTTTTTGTTAAGTCGATTCGAATAAGTTTTTGCGACCTTGCATTTTTTATATGTTATGTCCATCATAATTGATTGCTGTTTGGTTTGTAGAACTTTATTTATTTTACAAATATGTATTTTATTTATATAATTTATAAAAATTTAAAACTGTTTTAACACTATCAAGATAAGTTTGGAAAGAAACGAAGAATACTTTGATAAAAGTGTTTCCAATTTGTAAATTTCATAACTTAAGATTACTTAAAAACTTAGCCCTAAAGAAGATAACCATATGTAATACACAATGTACCAGTTTAGGTGCACAGCATCGGGACTAGGGATTCTGAGTCTCAACAATTTTCGAAGTCCCCGGACTCGACTTTTTTTTATCAAAGTCCCGGGAATTCCCGGGACTTCGAGACTTTTACGAATGTTATATACGTACTGGAAAATGGTGGTACAACCTGGCAAAAATGACGGAAGATTTTATAAATTACAAGAAATATGATGCAATATTCATATACTGAAAATTCAACGGCGATTTTCACAGTAAAAAATAAATTATTTCTTCACAGTGACATAGTTTCGGAAAGCACCCGCTACATGCTTAAAAAATTGCTTCTTTGAACGTATCGTGATTGTGAATCGGTAGTGACAGTTGACAGAACTTATACGTCACACATCCATAAACAACAAATGATAATTTTAAAAAAAATCAAACCATATTCACGAATTTTTTTAAAGCGTTTTTTCATGAATAAAGTATAGTATTAATAGTAGTAGTATTATTATTTTTAATTTAGTCTTCATTCTATAGTAAATAAAATATATAAATATTTCCAAATAAATACCTATTTAAAAAAACTTAACAATTTTCCATGCACTTTAAAACATAACAGGCATAAGTAAAATATATTTTTACTAATAAACTTAGCAATTTTCCTTAAACTTTAAAACATAAAAATATATCTAAAAATATTTTTGCTAAACTCGTGGCATTAAATTTAAAAAAAAAATAGAAGTAGAAACATTTAATTTCAGTGTTCTGTAACATTAAGTCTTGTCTCGAGTCCCGAACTAAATGTCCCGGGACTCGAGACTAAGAAAGTCCCGGGAATTCCCGGGACAGAATCCCTAATCGGGACGTATCTAATAAACGGTAAGAGATACAGAGTTGGCTAAAATGATCTATGATTTAACAGCAACTAATCTATGAAAAAAAGTGTTGAGAAAAGTTAATAATTATTGCGCTATTTATAAACAACAATTAAGTTTACAATTTTTAGTTATAACTTGCTTATTGGAAATCATAGTCAAAATATTTTTCGACAGTTTTTTTAAGTAGATTTAAAATTTGTTAATTAACTTTACTTAACCTCATTTGCTTCTGTTGTTTTAACATCAACTTTCTTATTTTAAACATGGGTGGTAGTTAGCTGTTACATCAATAAAAAGAGATTTTTTTGGTGTATAGTTGTTAGGTTTATCTTCAAAAATAAGTAAGTTATTACAATATTGCTTGTTAAGGGTATCTCGTGGAATAAAAGTAGAAGCAGCAAAAAACTTCTTTATGGAAGTAAAACGTGGATACTGACAAACAGAAATGGTAGCCGTGTGAATGCAGCAGAAGTGAAATTTCTAATAAAAACCGAAGATAAAACCAAAATGGATACAATTAGAATGTATGGAGAACCATGAAAAATGAAATAGGTGGAAACAAAAATACAGGAAAGACAGCTTCGTTAGTTGGGTCACCTTTATAGAATAAAAGAAGAAAAGCCTACGAAGCAAGGTCACAGGGAAAAAACAAAAGAGGCAGACCGAGAAAAACCTGGCAAGACGAAGTTAAAAAAGCAGCAATGGCTGGAAACATTAATGGAAAATTGGAAATACAAACAAAAGCTGGCACAAGACAGAAAAACATGGGAAAAAGTCAGCACAACTTAACTAACAATAGGACTTAAGACTAAATACAAAAATAAATAAATCCCGATTGTATTTTGTTACAATACATCCTCCATTATTATAAATATCACAATATGATCAAGTGATACATTTTTGAAAACAGAGAAAAAGGTGCTCGCCAACTTCGTAAAAATCAAATAAAATCTTAATTAAAAATTAAAATAAAAGACTTAATGTAAACAAACAAAATCAAATCGACTTTGAAAAAAGTATAACTGATTAGTCCTTAGATTTTTGTCAAGTTGACACTTGCTTACATTTTGGCATTTGTTTTGCATCAGCGCGGCCTAGTTCGGTGCATTAAAATGCAATTAAATGGATACTTTTGTGAAAAGTATTGAATATCTCAACAACTATGGGGCTTAGACATAGGACAACCCCTATAAAAATTGAAGAGGAGAAAAAAAGTTATCGAATAGCGAAATAAAATAAGGGTGGTTACGTTGGAAAAATGAGTTATGTCACTTTGAAGTTTGGAAAATTTGGCATTTTTTTGTGAACAACCTGTGTCACTAAATTTAATTTTTATATTATTAAAATGTTGCTCGCTAACCGGACTAACATTATTGCTAAAACTTATTTCTTAACTTCAAAAAACGAGGTCCCTACGATTTTTTTAAAGTTGAGCCTGCTTATGTGAGACTTTCGGAATACAATTTATAAGTTGGCAACACTGACACAAAATCAAAAAAAGAACAGATATTCATGTAGAAGTTAAAAAATGACATACGAAGACTTAAAAATATACAGGGTATTCCATTTAAAATAATCTTTGTTTTTGTTATAGTGCAAAAATGGAACAACCTGTATAGCTGAAAATAATTTTAAGATAGATCTTTCCAAACCAATAATTTTATGTATTTAAAGGGTAGTTCACACCGTGTGAACAGCCTGATGTCGCGATGCCTCGATGTCACGACGCTAGTGCCGCGATGTCGCGACATCGATATTGACAGTTCGGCATTTAACGTGCCTAGCCATACTTAGGTAGTTCACACGGTGACGATGTCGCGACTTTTGATGTCGCGACATCAAATGTCACCGTGTGAACTACCCATAAGACTTTTTTCTATCTCCTACGGGCGGGGTGCTATGAACCTGTATTGTATATCAATTACGTTCTTCTTAATGACAGGAGTCGGAGTCGGTTTAAAAAAATACCGACTCAGGAGTCGGTTATTTTTCTGCTGACTCCTCATCCCTGGTTTATAGCTTTAATTTTTTTTTAATAAACACCATGTATTTTGTATTTCACGTATTTTAACATATCTTGCATACTTTAGAAGAACCTTGAACACATTTCTTTCCAGGAGACGGTTCGAATTTTAGGTTGTTCGCCTTTCGAGTTTAATTACCCCATTAGACATTAAATTGAATTAATCCATTCCCGACTTCAAATATTTACTCAGTATAAAACATTTTAAATTTTAAGTGCTCATTTCTAAATGTTATATTGGTACATAATGATAAAACAAGTATAATCAATTTCAATGGCTGAATTTTTTTATTTATAGGTAATAGTATATACATGAAAAATTTGTATTATAATAAATCGATGATAATTGTAGGAGGAATATTACTGAATGGATATTATTAAATATAATATAGAAATAACCCAAAGAAGTAAATAAAACGCTTAAAGCGCAGATCCTTTGTTCGATTTTCGAGTATTTGGTCGAGTTTCAAAACCGGATTTTCCTCCAATTATTCGTTTGATTTTCAAGTTGTTTCAACATTAAACCATTTGAAGTTCGAAGATTCACTGTATTATAATTATATTAAAAAGACAAATCTCTAAAAAAAAATTATGGGTAAATAGAAATGCAAGTAGGTACAGGGTGGTCCAAATTCGATGGGATTGCATGGGTATCTCGGTTAATATTTAAGATAGAGAAACGGTTAAATTACCAAAAATGTGCAGTTTTTTGAGACAAACTCAGAACCGTTTTCAAAAATATTCTATCATTTCCGGTTTTCGAGTTATCGAATAAAAAGTGTTTTTTTGTCATATTAATAATGTGTCATATCTCCGTTATTGTTGTAAATATTAAAGATATTTATTAAGATTATTTTTGGATATTTTTATGTTTAATTTGATTATACTAAACAAAAATTTTTTACGCTCACCGTTAAAAAGTTATGACACAAACTTACCTTTTTTTAAATGGAAACGATAGTTGGCTATGACCTATTTAAATTCCTCATTTTTTTCTTATTCCAAATATATAAGGGTCGATGTATTTATTTTTAATAATACGCAAGTTATGAAGGTTTTTTAGGTTTTTTTTCTAAGAAAATCATAGTAGGCTATGAAAACAAAAACCAAACAAGGTGTTAAACCTTACAAAACTCATGTGGTACAAGGTACAAGTTACCAAGGTTTTTTAATTTGTTGTGGAGATAAACATTGTAAATATTTGAAAATAAGAAAACAACGATATAGTCGGTATCAGCAGTAATGTAGGATATTGTTGTTTATCTTATGTTCAAAAAATTTCGTATTTATCTCAATAACAAATTAAAAAACCTTGGTAACTTGTACCACATGAGTTTTATAAGGTTTTACAACTTGTTTTTCTTTTGTTTTCACAGCCTATGATTTTCTTAGAAAAAAAAAACTAAAAAACCTTCATAACTTGCGTATTGTTGAAAATAAATACATCAACCCTTATATATTTGAAATGAGAAAAAAATGAGGAATTTAAATAGGTCATAGCCAACTATCGTTTCCATTTAAAAAAAGGTAAGTTTGTGTCATAACTTTTTAACGGCGAGCGTAAAAATTTTTTTTTTTAGTATAATGAAATTAAACATAAAAATATCCAAAAATAATCTTAATAAATATTTTTGATATTGACAACAATAACGGAGATATGACACATTATTAATATGACAAAAAAACACTTTTTATTCGATAACTCGAAAACCGGAAATGATAGAATATTTTTGAAAACGGTTCTGAGTTTGTCTCAAAAAACTGCACATTTTTGGTAATTTAACCGTTTCTCTATCTTAAATATTAACCGAGATACCCATGCAATCCCATCGAATTTGGACCACCCTGTACAAAGTGAAAATATTTTCACAAAACATATCTGGTATTAGCTCATCCACTCAGCAGTTTAAAATGTACATCATAGCCTGACCTGATATCGCTAAATGCTTTTCTAATTGAAACTCATTCAAGATGCCTTAAGAACTTGTCATTGCCTTCTTAAAAGTGACTGATAAAAAGTTTAAATTCTTTAGTAAAAGTCGTGCAATACGCACTCGAGACGTATGTTTTCACCTATTAACACAGAATGAAAATGAATCTAAAAGGAATTCGAGGCTAATCTTTTTATTGCGAGAATTTAAATAATTTTACTACTTTAACGCCGCCTTAAAACAAGTAAAATTGTTTTAAACTAAAAAGGTATCTTCTTAATTATCCACCACAACTCAATTATTGTATTATAATGACAGTAATCCGCCCAGCGAACCTCAAAATATTGCCATGCTCTGAATACTCCTATAAAATTGTAAATACTTATACTTAAACTACATCGTTTGGTGTTTCGACGCTTAAAATTCTTTTAAACATTCAAATGTTCGCGATTTAAGTTAAATTCATCCACATTGATTTGTCGATCTCAATAATTATGAGATAAAAGGTCGGTTAAATAGGCTAAAGTAGGGAAGACCGGGGATAAAAGTAACATTTTTTGTTTTGTTTTTATTTCTTTCTCATAACGTATAACTTATAACAAGTTTTTTATATCCAAATTGATTTAATGATAGATTGGACATTTGTCTTCCTTCCAAGATATTTATTTCCTATATTTCGTAAAGCATACGTGAGACTTTGTTTCTGTAGCACGACAACTGTTACTTCCTACCTCAACGTTGGGGCTAAAAGTAACAATGATCGGGGTAAGTTGTAATGGCAAAATAATTTACACAACTCATAAGTAGTGAGTAAATATATTAGTATTCATCAACACAACTAATATTTGATTGCAAAATACACATTAGCAAAATGAAAAAATAAAAAAATGTGAAACAAAAAATACAACAAATTGGAAAATTAATCCGACAAGTTTTGTATGTTCTCATCTACGAAGAAAACCACCAATTGTGTGCTAAGAGTGAACATTTGCAAGTGAAAAGATTGATTGGGGTTGGTTGTAAAACTGTTACTTTCGACCCCAAGTGTACACAAAACAAATTGGAGGGAATCCACAATTAACTACGATTCCAACGTCAAATTATATTGCATCCACCAATAGCCAACAAAATTTAGAACATAATAATCTAGGTACTTTTCTGTTCCTCTTTTAGAGGAGCAACTTTTAGGCGAAAAATAGTGATTCTGGCTGGCAAAAAATTAACCTCTCTATGACAAATGAAAACTAGTAATGTAGGTAGGGAGGTGGATGTAAATGAACAATGCTCAAGCGCTTAGGGCGACATAATATAACAAAAATTAAAGAAACTATAGGCATTGTTACAACCTACCCGTGTTACTTTTATCTTCAATTTAGAAGGATAATTTAAATTCGCTTTTTTTTAAATTGAAAACTACTTAATACTTTATTGCTGAGAGGAGTAACAATTACCAACACTTTCTTACTTTTTAATTACAAGCGGAAATATTTATTATTATATCAAACTAGCCGTAACAAAAAATATCGCTACCTTATTAATTGTTTTAACAAACACGTTTAAAGCAATTTCAATGAATTACTAGTTAATTGCAGTTATAAATAATTCAAATACGCTATGGCTCCAACAAAATATTAATAACTAGAACCGTTTTAAAGGGAACAATTGTCTTAAGCAAGCTACATGAAACGTAAATGCCAAAATGTTTATTAAAACCTAAAAACGCTGCTGTAAAGGCGTAAATACAAGTTTTATGAAAAAACGTTTTATATAAAACGCTTGCGTACCTACACCTTCACAAAAGCAATTTGACGGAAGCTCCATTTTCAATTTAACACTCACAAAATAATGTTTTTTTGTCAAAACATAATAAAACACAATTAGATGTGTTATGAACTGTCAATTACTACAGAGATCGTGTTTTGTTTAGTCAAATACTACGATTTTGTAAATAATAAATAATTTTAAAACTAATTTTACTTAAAACTTTTCTTATTTAATACTAAGAAAAATTTAGAAGACAAAAAAATCTATCAATTAAAGTTAAAAAAAGGTGGCCATGTAAAAAAAGTATGACGATCGCCTGTCAGTTGCACACGGTTGGCCGAAAAAAATTGAAGTAGGGGAGACCGGGGATGAAAGTAACATTTTTTGTTTTTATTTAATTTCTCATAGAGTATAACAAGTTTTTTACATCCAAATTGATTTAATGATAGTTTGGACAGTTGTCTTTCTTCCAAGATATTTATTTCATATGTTTCGTAAAGCATATGTGAGAAATTTGTTTTTTTCTGTAGTAAGACAGATGTTACTTCCAACCTCAACGTTGGGGTTAAAAGTAACAATGATCGGGGTAAGTTAAACGGCAAAATAATTTACACAGCTCATAAGTAGCGGGTAAATAAATATATTAGCATTCATCAACAAAATTAATATTTGATTCCAAAATACACATTAGCAAAATAAAGAATATCCAAAACTGTGAAACAAAAAAATACAACAAACTGGAAAATTAATCCTACAAGTTTTGTATGTTCTCATCTACAAAGAAAACCACCAATTATGTGCTAAGACTAAGAGTGAACATTTGCAAGTAAAAACATTGATTGGAGTTGGTTGTAACACTGTTACTTTTGACCCCAAGTGTACACAAAACAAATTAGAGGGAATCCACAATTATCCATGATTCCAATGTCAGATTGCATTGCATCCACCAAGAGCCAACAAAATGTAGAACATAATAATCTAGATACTTTTTTGTTCCTCTTTTAGAGATCGCCTAAAAGTCATTTGAACGGTGACACAACGCATTAACTTTTAGGCGGAAAATAGTGACTCTGGCTGGCAAAAACTTAATCTCTATGACCATCTATGACAGATGAAAACTAGCAATGTAGGTAGGAAGGTGGATGTAAATGAACATTGCTAAAGCGCTTAGGGCAACATAACAAAAATTAAAGAAACTATGGCCACTGTTACAACCTACCCGTTACTTTTATCCCCGGTCTCCCCTACGTGAAAATAAATATATATAAAAGTCCAGCCTGACTGTCTCTTTATCTATCTATCTATCTATCTGACTGACTGACTGTGTAACGCATGAATATAGCTACCAGTAAACTACTACGGGTTCATTTGACCGACTGAGTTGTGTCTAATGAACCGTAAATTTTTACTCACGGGTAACATAACAGTGTCTAACTTGCAGCTCACGGTATTATAAAAAGTAATAGTTTAAATTTAAGATATACAATATTCCCGTCCTAGGACGGGTTACGTGCTAGTGTAGATAGATTATATGTATAAAACATTTTTTTATAAAACTTGTATTTACGCCGTTACAGCAGCGTTTCCACACTTTTGGCCTACCCTGTATAGTCGAAAACGTTAATAACCAATTTTTAAGCAACTGTAGGAAGGTCTTTTTTCAACTAAAAATAGTTAAGGATTACAAAAGAAATAAAACCGGACAGACCCGATTAAATTAATTCTCACTCCTTGCCATCGAACATTAAAAAACAAGCAAAATGGATATGAAAAATATGATTAAAACATTTTAAATTATTTCAACTAATAAATTAAGTCTATTTAGTATTGCTTGTTTTTATTATTCTTTGTTTTTATACAGGGTGAGTCACGACGGACGCGTCGGAGTTTTATGGCAAAACGGTATATATTTTCCAATTTCTGTCGCTGTTAGATTATGTAAGTCAATAAGGGCTACATTTTAAAAATATTTTCAAATATACAGGGTGCTCCAAAAAAGAGTGGCATATCAAACTTATACTTTTTCTTATGGAACACCCTGTATATTTTTACATTTTTGGATTCCTCTTTAAATTTAATTCAAAAAATGTATGAGGTTATATGGGTCTAAAGTCAACCGTTCTCGTGAAAATTGCATTTTCATGAAAATACATTATTTTTAAAAATTTTCAACATTTAAAAACTCTGAGAAGTCTGAAGAAATTCGCTTGGAGATAAGATTGACAATAGATTATGTAACACTTTGCACCACCTTCATTTTTAAAATATTATACAGGGCGTTTTTTACGCTTGGTCAAACTTGTGAAACTTTAAACATCGATAACTCATTTTTTTTAAATACAACACCCTATATTTTTTTACACCGTCTTATAGGAAATTTAATTCTCTTTCGAAAATATTAACACTGTTTTTTACCTAAAATTGATATTTTCTGAGATATCGCGATTTTATTGTTAATTATTAGGGCAAAGTAATATTTTAGAGTAGGCTATGAAGGTAGGCAGCGGTAATTTGAAACAATTGAAAGAAAGAACAAGAAAGTCTTAGTTTTATCTTTTGCCTACGCATTTTTGACATTTTTTCTAATGAAGAGCAATCTCACGTTTAAATCAAGATTTCTTAAAATTATTTATGCATTTATTTATTGGACCAGTATGATATTTTCTGTTATTTTCACTTGTTCTATATATTTAATTAACTTACTCGCAAAATCAAGAAATACCGTATATTACCAATCACTTATTAAGCTATCTATAAAAAAAAGAAACAATAAACAACCCATTAGGTACATATCAAATGACAGCATAATTTGCCTGCGGTATCATTTATTAGAATTTTATAATATTATGTAATACGATAGTCATTGTAGTAACTTTGTTACAATTATGTCTACATTTACAAATAATGAAACATTTTACATATTGTGATGCTTCATTCTTTGCGATAAAAACTGTGTAGACACAGCTAATTCAAATTCTTCATTGATTTGTTTTGGATTGTTGGTTGGTTTTTCGAAGGAACCTTATTTTTTTCAATTTATTGATTATTGGTTGCCGTCTCTCAGGGTACAGCCCTAAGTACATTCGCTTAGCTCAATACGTCAAATTTTATTTTTGTATACCGGGTGTTAACCACCAGCCGTGAACATACGGAATTAACATTGGTTTTAACTTTTTTTCGGATTCCTGCTCCCCAATTGAATTTATATTAAAATTAATGGTAACAATAGAAAGATAAAATTATTACGCATCATTTGAGACCATTAATAAGCTTAAATGTTTAATATTTAGTTGGTAACTTATACCACATGAGTTTTATAAGGTTTTACACCTTGTTTATTTTTTGTTTTCACAGCCTACTATGATTTTCTTAAAAAAAAAACTGAAAAACCTTCATAACTTGCGTATTGTTGAAAATAAATACATCAACCCTTATACAGGGTGTCCCCGTTATCACCGCGAATATTTTAAGTGGTGATAGAGGATCTTTTTCTAAGAAAAAATTTCAAGTAAAATTTTTTCCTAAAATCAAATGCTAAGCTGATATCAATACTTACTTGATTTTTTTACACTTCTGCATTTATAAGACTCTGTTGCAGAAAATATCAATTTTATCGTAAAATGTCTTGCAGCTTTTTAATAGAGCATGAAATTGTCTACAAATTAGTTTTATTTATTTTTTGTCTACAGGCAATGGTTTGAGAGTTATTAAACAGTTTGTACAAAAAAATGTAAAAAATGTACAAAATTTAATTGTTTCTTAGACTTTGCAACCGCTGTATCTTTAAAACGAAAGGTTGTACAAAAAAAACGACGGCCCATCCGGATAGCAAATTTTATGGGCTACAACTTTGGACTAGTGAAATTTTTTGAAAATCAAACCGATTTTCCGGAAAAGCTGAAAATAAGGAATATAGTGCAAAAACAAAATTTCCTACAAATATTGTTTTGTATTTAAAAATGCTTTTAAAGAGAGTGCGATTACGTGATTGAAAATCAGATTAAAAAAAAAAATGCTTAGGGAAACATTATTATCTACAAAGCGAAGATCTCAAATTTGTATTATCTATGGAAAGTGAACAACACTTTGGACGCATGATACAATTTAAATTTAATAGTATTAGTAACTTAAAACTTGTAAATTACTATAAAATCTAAAAAAATATCTTAAATTATTTAAGTTTTTTTGTGTTTAATTAAGTACAGCTAGTGCAATGTTTTGTTTTCTTTTTCAATGGCCACTTAGATTAACCTAAATAAATACAATAAAAATGTAATAACTTAGTTATTTTTAAAGATACTAAACCTAACAACTCATACATCGATGAAACGAGTAAATAAATCTCTTTTTAATGGTGTCACAGCCAACTACACCCCGTATTTAAAGCAAGAAACGCATAAGTGTCCTTAAAATGTCGAAAAATATTTTAAGTATGATTTCAAATTAGTTATAAGCAAAAAATTTTGTGGATAGCGAAGAACTGTTTATTTTTTGAAAGTTTCTTTTTCATAAAATAGTTGCTCTTAAATCGTAAATCATTTTGACTCATTTAACCATCTATGTATCTCTTACCGTTTACGAGATCCCCATGCTGTTCACGATAACTGGCACACCCTGTATACTATAATTAAAAAAGTGTATTTAAAATTTTGCGTAGCGGTCCAAAATTTTTAGCTACGCCACTGTAACGTTTACATTTAAAACTTGCCGAGTGAGTCGCATACGCTTCATGGGCGTGGCAATGAAGCTATCAACGAGTCACATGTGACTCATGGACAGTAAACGCGTTGCACTCGCCCGAAACGGTCATGTACAACTGATCACTGGCGGTGTGCAGTACATATGCTCTATATCTGCGCCGTGTTGGTTATACGAGGAATACTACACATTTCGATTGCCATTATTACAAAGAGCAAGCGGTAAGTTAACTATTTTTTATAAGTAAATGAATTATCAGTTTCCTCATTTATACAATTTAATAGAAATGGATCCAAATATAGAGCTATTGACAGAGGCCGAAATTAAAACAGAGAATATTTCTTGGGACAGTGATAACAGTGCAGAAAACCTTTGTTTTACGGCTGAAACCTATTGGTCAAGTGATGATTGTGTAGAGTCAGAGGACCGTGGAACTGATTCTGATTACAGTAATACATCAAACACAGGTCAAACAAGTGTGTGGACGAATACAGTAACGAACATTAATAGATGTACTTTCACTGGAAAGTCGGGTCTCCAAAAAAATATTTCAATTTCTGGCCAAGATGGAATTTTGCGTCCTACCGATTTATTTTTCACATTCATAAGCGACGAGGTACTCCAACTAATGGTAACCGAAACAAATAGATACGCGGAGCAGTTAAAAAATAGCAAGGGATTAACCACGTCAAGTAGAATCCACAGGTGGAAAGAAACAGATATTTCAGAAATGAAAAAATTTCTCGGAATAATAATGTTTACGGGTCTGGTAAATTTTCCAAGGACAGAATACTACTGGAAAAAAGATTCTATATATTATCATCCACTACTTCATAAAATCGGGATGTCTTACAACAGGTTCTCACTTTTACTCAGATGTTGGCACTTTGTAGACAATTCGCTTGCTAGAGATGTGTCTAGGGTTTATAAAGTGCAGCCCCTGATTGATTTAGTTATCTCAAATATAAAAGGAACGTATACTCCTGGAGATACTGTCGTTATCGATGAGACAATGATCCCATTTAAAAGAAGGCTCAAATGTAGACAGTATAATCCGTCTGAATCCGGTGTCAAAATTTATAAACTCTGCACACCAAAAGGATTTGTATACTCATTTTCAATTTATCGTGGTCAAGAACCTCGAATCCCCAGTTTAGATACACCTGGATCAATTGTGGTAAATTTAGCTGGAGATTTGCTTAACGAAGGTCGCCTGTTTATAACCGATAATTTTTACACAAGTATTCCTCTCGCAAAATATATGAAAGCAAAATCGTCAGATCTTTGTGGAACATTGAGAAAAGATAGGAAATATATTCCTCAAGATATAATTGGAGCTAAATTGGAAAAAGGTGAATTCATAGCTAGACAGAGCAGCGAAACGACAATTATAAAATGGCACGACATAAAAGATGTTTTGCTACTTTCTACTTGTCATGATAACGAACTGGTACCAACAAGAAAAACTAACAAGCAAGGAAAACCAATTTTGAAGCCACAGGCTATTCTAACTTATAATGCAAGTAAGCAAGACATAGATGTGTCTGACCAGATGGGCAGCTATTCCCCAGTACGCAGGTCTGTAGTTTGGTATAAAAAAGTAGCCATGGAATTGATATTTGGCTCAGTGGTGGTGAACAGCTGGGTGCTTTATAATGAAATAACTGGGAGAAAAGACACTCTGTTACAGTTTACAGAAAAACTAGTTGATTCGCTACTCGACACAAAAGCTGATGACGTAATAGGGGATGGGTTATGCCAACCTGGTACTCATTTCATGTCGAAAATTCCGCGAAAAGAAGATGGCAAAATTGCCCGAAAACGATGTAAGGAATGCTATAAAGAAATGAAAGCCGAAAGTGGAACCCAAATCGCTGCAAAGAGATGCAAACAAGTAGATACAGAATGTTTAACTTGTAAGAAGACATATTGTATAAAGTGTTTTGAAAAGTGTCACAAAACAAAATAGTTTTTAAAAAAGTTCTGTTAATTATTTCGGTTAAATTTATTTTTGTGTTTTGTAATGTTCATTTATGCATTTTTATACGTATTTACCAAGAAAAATTGTGTATTCATTTTGTATGAATAAAAACACAACATATTAAATTCTTTTTAAAATTACGTACATGAGTGATACACATGTGATATAAAATATTTGCTAAGTAAGTAAGCTTCAAATAGCTCCCTTTTTACGCCCTAAAAGCATTTCAGAACCCTTAACTGCACATTCATGTTATTTGAACTGTATTGAGTCGCATATGCTTCATGGACGTTAAAATCAATACTCGTCGTCACATGTGTCTCATGAACTGTGACCGTGCTAGATATTAGGGATATTAGGTTTGTTTCAGCCAGGGGCGTCACTAGAACTAAGGCAACTCAAGTAGGGTGACCAACCGTCCTACTTTGGGAGGACATGTCTTACAATTAATTAAACCTTTGTCCTCTGTTCTACCTCCCCAAACAAAAAAGCATAAATGTCCTACATTATATTTTTCCAATAAAAATAAAAATATAAGAACTTATTTCATTGAATAAAAATTGCAAGGCACAAATTCAAATGTTTTATCGAACTTTAACGCGCCTAACTGTCCATTTTTCCGTATTACCTTTATTTTATTATTATTACACTGTTGATTTTTCAAAACATCTTGAAAAACAAATTGAGTTTAGTATAGAGCTGATTCAGTTTGACTCTCGCAGCTCCCATAACTTTGTTATTTTAAGGGGAAACCCCCTATGAACCCTATATTTTTGTAAATCGTGGAAAATTCTTTACCGAATGACGTTCAAATGCTTTTTCTACAATTAAATATGTCAAGACTGGCGATTGTCAACTTTTTTTTTTTTAATTACATGGTATAGGTACTTTTTCTATTGATTTTAATAGTTAATTAAATTCTAAATCCTAATAAAATTCCTTATTTCTTTCCCGTTCCAAATATACAAAAAAATTAAATAGGTCATAGCCAACTAAAGCTACTTTTTAAAAAAAGGTAAGATATTATAAATTTTTGGTAAACTTCAGATAGTGGTCACTGTCATGGCGTCTTGGTAGATCAAGTGTACTTCGGAAATATTCGCGTGGAAAATGAATGTTAGGTTCACTACTACCTACTGTTGGCGTGACGTACGAAATTCTATGCTTGTTCACCATTGGTGACATGTTATTTGGCAATCACGAAGATTAGTTCATCACGCTGTGTTCACAAGTGCCGCAAACGTAAGCATCAAAGACATACCGTTTGTTTTCTTGAAAATATTAAAATCAGAGTGTATATGTCCTTTCTCACGACCGTCATTCATTTTGCCGGTAAAAGAGGGTCAGGTTAGGGGTCTGTAAAAGCTTTTTTTTTTAAGCAATAAACATTTACCTTTATATATTAAATTCTTTGTGCTTACGTTTTCGACACGTGAACACACCGTGATGAACTAATCTTCGTGATTGCCTGTTATTTTAGATATAACCTATAAAAAGTGTAAACAACTGTTTTAACTATTACTATTAGGCTTAGGCAATCACGAAGATTAGTTCATCATGGTGAATTCACAAGTGCCGCAAACGTAAGCAGACAACATATGTAAAGTTAAATGTTTATTGCTTAAAAAAAAAAGCTTTTACAGACCTCTAACCTGACCCTCTTTTACCGGCAAAATGAATGACGGCCGTGAGAAAGGACATATTATACACTCTGATTTTAATATTTTCAAGAAAACAAACGGTTTTTCTTTGATGCTTACGTTTGCGGCACTTGTGAATTTACCATGATGAATTAATCTTCATGATTGCCTACTATTAAGCATTCAGGAACTATGGAGGTTCCTTCCTTATAGGATATGGTTGACAGTGCAAACAATTGTTTTAACAACGAATGCAGGTATTATTAATTACCAAATGTAATTAGTAATTGTTGTACATCTGATATTTACATTTATTACGCCAACAGTAGGTAGTAGTGAACCTAACATTCATTTTCTACGCGAATATTTCCGAAGTACACTTGATCTACCAAGCCGCCATGACAGTGACCACTATCTGAAGTTTACCAATTTTTTTTTTAGTACCATCTAAAAATAGTCTCCATAATTTTTTTCGATATTTGTAGCAATAAAGGAAATATGACACACTATAAATATTTTTTTAAAAAACAGTTTTTCGCTAATAACTCAATAACCGGAAATGATAAAATATTTTTGAATTCAAAAAAACAAAATTTCGAGATATTTCCAAAGCTCACTGGTTTAATGCTATTAAATATTGTGTTTGTACCCGTAAATTATCAAAAAACTGCAATAACTTGTGAAATACTAATTTAAGACATAATTGATTTTGAATAGTTTGTGAAGATAATTAATTACATTATCAAAAAGAAAATGTAATATACCTATATTGGGTGTTCTATTTAAAAAATATGACTTATTCGTGTTTGAAGTTTGACAAAATGGATCGGGCATAAGGAACACCCTGTGTTTTATTTTAAAATTTTAACTAGTTAAAAATCACTGTGACACTACTGTCCTACAAAATTTTAAAGGAATTCGTTCTGACATAGCTAAGTTGTGAAATATCATTATTTGTTTAACTCCTCTTTCTGTCAATATTTTTATAAACACTTAAATAATTCAGAAACGGCTGGTTTTAAATACTTATGTATCTAAAACCAATAAAACCTATATATTTTTGAAAAAGAATTCCATTTTACAACTAAAAATTATAAAACATAATTACATGGTGTTCTATTTAAAAAAAAAAAAGAAAGTGACGTATCTGTGCGCAAAAACAAAACCTGTACAGTTGAAAATAATTTAACGTTATGTAGTAAATGACCACAAAAAACTTTTATATAAAACTTTTTTTTTTGCAAAATTGTCACAAGACGTGATTTTGATCCGTTACGTTACTTTTTGTAGACACTGTATATAACTTTTGGATAATTCAGCTGAATTACTTTTTTACTTTTGTTTAAATTCGTACACACGTATGATTAATTTTGATAATGTGTGGTTTTAATTTATCATAAAAAAAAAATACATAAACTGCGCAATTTCAGATACAAAGAAAATCAAAAACTTACGTTGTTCGCGCCATTCTTCTTCTTGTTTTTTATCTGCTTCTTCGGCCTCTCTCACCGTTTCCATCCGCTTCTTCTGTATGTTCTGAAATATCTCAGACGTCCTTTCTTCCGTCAATTTCTTTTCCCACAGCGCGACCTTCTGCGCAACTTTTTGAGTGTTCAGCGAAATCTCTTGTAGCACATCTCTCGTATCAATGACACTAAATTTATTATTTTTACTCTGATAGTGGCTGAGGTTAATATTTTTTATGGGTATGATGGGTTTATTGGGTATAATGGGTTTGTTCAGTTTTTCCCGCAGTTCGTCGACCGAACAGTAAATGTCCATGTCGTCGTCGATTCTAAATTTCGGTGAATTAATTTCCAAGTCGTCTATTTTCGGGGTTAGATCGATGTACTCTGAAAGTTCTGCTTCTACTTGTTTCCTCAATTCCCCCGCTTCTTGCTCTGCTAGTTGCCTTGCCTTGTCTATCGCTTCTTGTTTTAATATTTCTTCGATGCTTTTGTCGTCTTTGTGTTCGCCCATCACCCACACCCAAGGCTCACCGTCGCCTCCTTCCAGGAATCCGACGTTTTTCACGTTTTTCTTCTTCGCGGGGATAACTTTGTTTTCCTGTTCGTCCCAAACTTTCCATCTTCGCACTTGCTCTTCGCGCATTTTGCAAAATAACGTTTGTTTCTGCTCATCGTCTAATCCGGCTAAAATGTTCGGGTCGACCCACATGTCCCGCAAAATTTGTTGCAACATTGTATCTGTAACAAAAAAAAGATTTAATGAATTTTGTTCACATACCTGTTAATACGCATACCCATTTTCACTTTGTTTTGAGGAACAGTTACGCAGTTAAATGATAACGTTAGAAACTAAACTAACTGCAAATGTTTGGCTAGAAATTTATCTGCTACAGTGGCGGCTCGTAAATTGTAGCGATAAACGAGACCAGAATTTTATTATAAGAAGGGTTTAAAAATTCCCATTAACAGTAAAAATTAAAGCTCATAGTATATTACATACCGAGCGGGGAAGTGGATCATTACAACCGAGTGCTTAGTTAGATGCACGAGGCCCGAAGGGCCGAGTGCATCTATAGCACGAGGCTGGAATGATCCTCCCTGTGAGGTATGTATACTATTTTACTCACAATCGGTTAGTAACTCTATATAAGTTTTAAATAATATTAATTTTAATCATAATTTGATACATTATTTCAACAAAAAGATCTGCGAGACCGTTGCTAGGGAATATAACAAGTTTGTTGTCGTTGCTAGGAAATATAACAAGTTTGTTGCACAGAACATTGGTTTGTTGATTCTGACAGATTTGTCAGTTTATACGGCATTTTTAGTAGTTGTCTTTGTATTTTTACAAATATTATGTCCGATAATGAATTTGAATGTACTCCACCAGAACTGCGAGAAGCTGCAGAAAAAGCTACTGAAGGCATGATTCCAGAAAAAAACAGGGCGAGATACGAAAACACTTACGATGTATATAGTAAGTGGTGCGTAACTAAAGGTGTGCAGCATACCTCTGAAACGGTACTCTTTACGTATTTTTCTGAATTAGCTAAACAAAATAAAGCCTCCATAAATACGAGTTGTTTGTTCTTTATTTATTTTAAAAATCATGTTTTAATACAATTTGATTTACAAAAATGACAGTGACATTTGCTGGTAAGGAAAGTGACAGATAAACTAGCCGGGAATGAACCAGCTAGCCGGGAATGGGTCGCTTTCCCAGCTAGCCGGGAATGGGTCGTTTCCCGACTGTTTTAAAGGGTACAAATGCACACATTACCAACCGATTGTGAGTAATAGTAATTTGTATACCTAGGCGGGAAAGTGGATGTTTTCCGGGCCGAGAGAAAAGTTGGACAGCCGAGGCTGTTCATTTCTCGAGGCTCGGAAAACCACTTTCCTGGCATGGTGTACACAATATTTTTTATCCTACACAACAAAAATTAAAAAACAATCCTGTGAGAAATGCATCTATTTCTTGACGACTGATATTCTTAATTTATTAGCAACATGCCGGACAGATTGTTTTTTAAGAAAGGCAATTAATGTCTTATACAATGCAATATCGGCATTATGTCTTACAGTAAGGAAGCTTTTAACATAAATGAATTGGCCACAGCGTTGAAGACTTATATTTCTTTGATAATTTTGATAAATAAGTTAGAATTACACTTTCGCTGTGTCGTTTAACGTTTTTGGTAGTACACCACTCCATAAATAAGTTATACTGTATAAGTATATCATACCGTTTTTTAGATTTTGCTGGTAATAAATTCAGAGTTAGTTCTTTCGCTTTTTCACTAATTTCCGCAAGTGTGCAACTAAAGTTGTCATCTGATTCTTCATTTCTTTTGTCCATTTCCATTATTTATCATCCGTAAAGTAAGTCACGGTTTAAAATTTTAAATTAGTTGTAATTTAATTTTGACAGATAACGGAGCGCCCTCTGTTGGTAAACGTCGACGTACTTTTTTCGCGGCTAGTCGTTACATGAGTTTTTACCAGGCTAGCCGTGCAAGTGCATACTTTCGCGTCCATTTAGACGCACGAAAATAAGATTTTCAGATAGTGTAGGATAAAAAATAATATTAATTCATAAAACAATTTTTAACATTTTTATATTATCTATTCACACTTAAATTCTATTCTTCGCTCTTTCTGGTTAACAAAATTATCAATGACTTTATTTTTCAAAGCCTACTACTTTAAGTCTATAAAGTATTGCACGTTTACCTATAAATTATCAGTTATAATAATAATATACTAAGGGAACATTATTTTGCAGGAAACAGTATTGACAAAAGTTTGTTGCTTTGGTAACATCCTGAGACAAAATGAGATGAACACGAGATAAACAAAATCCTGAGCCGAAGGCGAGGGGTTTGGTAATTCATTTTGTCGAAGGATGTTACCTATAAGCAACAAATTTGAGGTAAAATGTTTCCTGCAAAATAATGTTCCGAAATATATTTGATTAGACTATTTCCCAAATAACATACCAAAAATAATTACTACTACAATTTTTGTTTATTTTTTAAACACTGTAACTTTCAATATAATTTACAAATGTCAAACATCTGTAAACAAGCCAAACAAGCAACCAGGTTGCTATGGAAACGGGATGTTTTCGCTTTTTTTGCCAGTGACAACATCCTAATGGTGCCTGTACACCTGAGAGTAAAGTACTCTCGAGAGTAGCGTCGCCAAGGATACAGCCAATCGCGAGTTACTCTCAGGGGCTGTATCCTTGGCGACGCTACTCTCGAGAGTACTTTACTCTCAGGTGTACAGGCACCATAATGGTGCCTGTCCACGTGAGAGTAAACAACTCTCGATAGCAGCGTCGCCAAGGATACAGCCCCTGAGAGTAACTCGCGATTGGCTGTATCCTTGGCGACGCTGCTATCGAGAGTAGTTTACTCTCACGTGGACAAGCACCATTAGGGACGATTTGACGTTATTGCCGCTTGAAAATGAACGTGATTGGTCATAACATGAAAGCGTGACTACACTTTGACTAAAGTAATTGGTTGAGGGGAATAGTTATTAAAACAACTACAACTCGAGAAATATTACTTTTAGAATCTTACAGAGAACATATCTTATGTTTTTTAAAGACCAATAAATTATCTACCGCAAAACGTAAAAGCATAGGGCTCTCCGTTTAAAAAACATACACCCAGTGTACTACTGTAGAAGTTTAACTTTATAGAAAAAATTAACTATTCAGAAGCAACTATAAGAATATTGTTAATTTAACGTATTGTTTTTCTAATGGCATTGTTAAATCACTGTATATTTTGCTTAACATCTGTATTCATATACAGGCTCTATCAGCGGGGGGAGTAGAGCAAAAGGGGCAGTTGCCCCGGGCCTCACGATTTTAAGGAGCCTCTTACAAATTTAGGGACCTCACAATGTTTAACTCGATCTGCAAAAAACCGTACGAATTTCAAAGAAGCGGGAGTCATCAGTGTGAACCGGGACGGATTTTAAGGACCTTTTTTTTAGTAACACTGACCCGGGCCTCGTGTTTTCTCTGTTAATATTTTCAT
The DNA here is from genome assembly GCA_947652605.1 of Elmis aenea. Classification (NCBI taxonomy): domain Eukaryota; kingdom Metazoa; phylum Arthropoda; class Insecta; order Coleoptera; family Elmidae; genus Elmis; species Elmis aenea. Next base: position 29,797,589 of record OX393582.1, read on the forward strand.
AAAAGCGTTAATAAATCACTAATGATTGAATTTATGTACAAAGAACCTTATAATTACACTTTTGAACGAGAATTTAATTTGGAATCAAAAAAGTGAAACATATACAGGGCGTTGTATTTAAATTTAATATTGCTATGCGGATACAAAACACTTGGTATAACTGAAAATAGTTTAAGTCATGATCTTTTTTTCTGGTTTGAATAATAAACCAGGTATGAAGGAAATTTAAGCTCGTAACCGTTAGCTTGCTTGTGCTGAAATCATTGCACCCCCACTCCATGTCTACTTGCCATTTCGTGTTAAGTTACGATAGCGGTCTGAGGCTGTAGGAAATCCAGCCCGCCTAATAATTTTATTAAAAAAAGCCGTTGATACAAAATTTAAACTACTGTGCACTTAAAACGACAAAATTAATATTTTAAACAGGGACTGAAAACGAAACGAAAACGAAATTATCAATTTTCGTTCAAGAACGAAAACGAAATAGATAATTCCTAAAACCGGTTTATAACCAATTAATTTTTATTCACTGAACACAAACGCAAATTTGCCGTCTATGCTGTGAAGACTCTCACAAGGCAGTAAACTCACTTGAAATAAGTGAGCTTTACTTTTCTCCAAATACATTATCTATGTATTAACAACTTTATTGCTAATACTTGGAATTTCGTACAACACAAGTAAAGGTATAAATATTCTCTTTCTAACTTGGTAATTAGATCATCAATAAATACACTTGATTGGACAACAAAAGGGCGCGTAAATAATTACGTCATTTTTAGCAGTTCAAAGTATGACATTTGACACTGATGACCTATGGTTTGACAAATAAGTTGTGTTTTTGCACCTGGCGGTGGTGTTTTACTAATATAATGCACAAATTTTATTTGGTTATATGTTAAATGTGTTCAACAATTTGGTAAATTTAATATGGCGATTCGCTAGTCTAAATTATGCTGTCCGTAAGAATCAAAACCGAACATATCGCCGTTTAGAATTTAGCGAGGGCCCAACGATTGCTAAGAAAGAAACAAAAATGTAAATGGACTTTAAAATTTATTCATCACAAACCTTTAATATCTCACATTTATTACCAAAAGTGCAAAATAATCACGACAAATTTGTTTTTATTTAAAGGCGAACTATGCTGATTTACATATTAATACATGGGAAGTATTTAGAATCTGCATAATCGAACATTCGAATAATTGGCGTTTCATTAGTAATTATAAAACAAGTGCATTGAAAATGATCGATAATATTTAGTAAACATGCCCGAATGCAAGTTGAGCTGAAAAAAACATGAGTGCAAAGTGCACGAGTGATTATTTCTGTATCAACTTGCATGAGTGAAGATTTGTCAAAAATTATAAACTATTTGCAATGCACGAGTTATATTTTGTCAGAAAATTTCCTTCGCCTAACCGACCTGTCAAATTAAATATATGTTATGTCAAATTTTACGAGTACTGTTAGAGTGGTGCATCAGGGGTGTGGTTTAATCTATATTAAAGTAACGCTACTGGTCGTCGAAATTCGTCAAAAAATTATTCAGATCAAAATATTTAATTCCCTCTCCAAATTTACATTTTCGACCAATCACAAACTCAGATTTCTTAGAAACGACCAATAAACGCGTGAAAATCTGTTATTTGGGAAAAGGATATTATCAGTGTATGATTATGTTTATTGGTCGTTTCTAGGAAATTTGAGTTTGTTATTGGTCGAAAACGCAAATTTGACAGGAGGATCAACATCTGATAGGGGAATGTAAAATTATTACCGTGTAATAATGCTCCCATTGGTAGTATCTAGAAGATTTAAAATTAGTGATTGGTTGAAAACGCAAATTTGACAGGTGAGGGAAATTTTAGTATTAATAGGGTTGCCAACACTGTCCTTTTGACATTTGGCGATCGTTCTTTAGAAAGCTCTTTGCTCTGATTTTATAAAAAGAGGATGGTGATGACTAAGAAAAAATTGGTGTTCGACTTGGTGACTAGAAGGAAAGAAAAAAAAACTGCAAAACCGGTATTAAATTTCAGTTCACAAAAACGAGATTTTATGGGTGGGAACGTAAAGAAAGAAATATTTTTCGTTTTTAATCCCTGGTTTTAAATAAAAATTAAAACAAGTTTAAAGAACATGCATAATTTCATTTAAATGTGAAGAAGCTGCAGCCCTGCAGCCCCTATGGACGAGCTGCCCCTGATTGCTATAATTTCTGGTGTAATCTTTTAAGTCGAAGATAAAGATTACAGTTTAAACGACGTCAGTTTTCTATTCTCATTAAATATTTACCGTCAGTACTAAATCTTATCTCTGACAACGCTTATGTGATTAGCAGCAAAACTGACTAATAAACAATTGTTCAAATGCATCATGCTTTAAATTTTTTAATCGCCAAGCGCAAATTGCGAAATTAACTTAATTTCTAACAATTATTCTCACGGCTAATAATACATTCACATATTTATTCGGTTAAAACGAAAGCAAAGATATTACTTTTACTCTTTTTTTGCATTTTATCACATGTGTATGAATAGTTAATATGGGCGGAAATAAATTACACGCTTATGTACGGGACGTATTTGAACACAAAGCTACGCAAAGTTGCCAATTTAGAGGTTTAAAAAAACCTAAATTATTAGTTGTAAGCGCAACCCACATTTTACTTCCAGATTTCCTCGTTCTGTAATTTTTTTTTTACTATACCGTAACACCTCTTCATCGTTAAGTATTAATAAATTTGCTCTATTAATTTTACTACCCACATAAAACGCACACGCTTTACAGTATATTTATTTTTATTGTATCACACCGGTATTTTAGTGGAAATATATTTACATAATGTGCAAATTCTTGTAACAGGACAGATAAGAAGTACATATAAATTTCACGAATTGGGCGGCTAGGTTGCGTCTTTTTAAAGAGAATTATGATGCGTGGGTGTCTTAAATGCTGAGTCGTGAGCTGTGGGCATGTTCGCGATAAAAAATTTAACCCCAAGCAACAAGCCAAAAATGATCGTCCATGCAGATGTTAAAGGCAGATACACTTTTCTACGAGATGGCCAAAAATTCTCTACACAACTTTCATTTCAGAAAAAACACTAAATATTTTCTTATAAACGCTTTATTTGGACCTTGCAATTATTTGTGGAACATAGTATCATGACCAGAGAGTCGAACCGAAATTTATTTCGTTCCGGTTTACGGTTACGTTCCGTGAAAATGTTTTTCGTTCCGGTTCCGGTTTCGGTTTGGCTGAAAATTACGGTTCAGTTTCGGTTCGGTTCCGGTTCGGTTCCGGTTCGGTTCCGGTTCAGTTTCTGTTCCGGCTCGAATAACAAGTCAAAAGTAAGTCTGAATATTAATTCAATTTCTTTTTATTCTTCGTTTTTAGTTTTAGAATTTGGTAAAATATAAGAACTCAATAAGATTAAATAAGTTTATTAACAAAAACAAAAACGAAAACAAAATATAATCCAAAAATTATTTACATTAAATTTTTAATATAAGAAAAAAATTAAAAATCCTTATTTAAGCGGCACATTAGCATGTTTTGCAAATTTTGGTCGGACAGATTCGTCCTTTTATCCGTAAGTATTAATTTCAATACGGAAAAATTTCGTTTTACGCTGACCTGTGTAGCTGGTACAGCTAATATTATTTTGGCAAGATTTGCCAATTCAGGGAAAAGAACGCTTTTCTCCGACCAATTTAAAACATTAGTATTCCTAGGTTCTCTAGCTGGCTCGAAGTTAACAATTTGGTTTGCTAAATTAACTAAATTACAATTTGAATCAACTTCTTTGTCATTATTAATTCTTTTAGATCCTTTTTTTTTTTAAAGATACATTTCAAGATCTGATAAGTTATTTTGGGATCGGTTATTTTCGAGCTCATTGAAATTTTTTGTAGATTTTAACTCTTCACTTAGCACAAGACTAAAAGGTAACGAACTTGTTACTGTACAAAACAGCAATAAACTTTTAGAACTTTTTCTCACAATTTAGAAAAAGATGAATGCTACAATAGATAAAACACGTGTTGTATAGTAACCCTGTCGAAGGACGAAACTGACCAGACCGTAATAAAATTTTAACACAAAGTGTCCCATGGTCGAAGAAGTAAAATACAAATCTCAATCACTTTTACAGTTATAACTTGTGAAATTTTTTACTTGATTCCAGATTACAAAATTGCATATCTCAAAAACAACTTTTTTTAGTTTTTAAAACTGATCTTTTCGCGAAAAAAAAATTGAACCGAAATTAACCGTTATTATATTTTTTCGTTCTAACCGAAATTAACCGTTAATAAAATTTCGTTCCGGTTACGGTTTCGGTTTTTAAATTCTGCAGTTTTTCGTTGCGGTTTCGGTTTCGGTTCTGCTGAAAATACCGGTTAATTTCGGTTTTCGGTTTTCGGTTCGGTTCCGGTTCGACTCTCTGATCATGACATAACACAACATAATATACGTGGTTTGATCATACAACACCCAGACTAGCGTCATAAAACTTTACTTATAACTGTACAGCAGGGCCGGCCCAGTGGGGGTGCAGTGGGTGCAATGTACCTGGGCCCCCGACTTAGGGGGGCCCAAAATGGCATGTATTAAAATGGTTTTGTAAATTTTGTGCCACTGAAAAAAAATACTTATCGGTTGTAAGTTGTAATGAATTAAAAACTTTCAAAATTAAAATAAAAAACTAACGAAAAGTAATAGTTGTATAAAACAGTGAATAACAAGGGCAGAAACAGTACAAATTGTACATGCCTTAATGTCGATTTTGAAATAGAAAGCAAAAATAAAGAAATTTAAACGGTTGCAACATATACACAAGAAGATAATAATAAATTGTTAGCTTCAAAGACATAAAAGCATCAGCTTTTTTATATATAAAATAAGAGCAACACGTACTGTAACATTTAAGAAAATTTAATTTGAAAATTATTAAATGAAACTAAGAAAATTGTTCAAGGACTAGGTGGAAGTGCGGAGTTTTTTTTTTTTTATTTTTTAAAAAATAATAATTCATTATTGTAATTACATTACTTTTCGTTTTGAAATAAACAAAAAGAATTACTGTTTTTTACCAAGTATAATGTTAAAAATAATTCATACTGTGGACATTTAACTTACATTTTTTAAAAAGATAACCTAGTTGGCCATGACTTTATATACAGGGTGGTCCAAATTCGATGGGATTGCATGGGTATCTCGGTTAATATTTAAGATAGAGAAACGGTTAAATTACCAAAAATGTGCAGTTTTTTGAGACAAACTCAGAACCGTTTTCAAAAATATTCTATCATTTCCGGTTTTCGAGTTATCGAATAAAAAGTGTTTTTTTTTTGTCATATTAATAATGTGTCATATCTCCGTTATTGTTGTAAATATCAAAAATATTTATTAAGATTATTTTTGGATATTTTTATGTTTAATTTGATTATACTAAAAAACAAAATTTTACGCTCGCCGTTAAAAAGTTATGACACAAACTTACCTTTTTTTAAATGGAAACGATAGTTGGCTATGACCTATTTAAATTCCTAATTTTTTTCTCATTCCAAATATATAAGGGTCTATGTATTTATTTTTAATAATACGCAAGTTATGAAGGTTTTTTAGGTTTTTTTTTTAAGAAAATCATAGTAGGCTATGAAAACAAAAACCAAACAAGGTGTAAAACCTTACAAAACTCATGTGGTACAAGTTACCAAAGTTTTTTAATTTGTTGTGGAGATAAACATTGTAAATATTTGAAAATAAGAAAACAACGATATAGTCGATATCAGCAGTAATGTAGGATATTGTTGTTTATCTTATGTTCAAAAAATTTCGTATTTATCTCAATAACAAATTAAAAAACCTTGGTAACTTGTACCACATGAGTTTTATAAGGTTTTACACCTTGTTTATTTTTTGTTTTCACAGCCTACTATGATTTTCTTTAAAAAAAAAACTAAAAAACCTTCATAACTTGCGTATTGTTGAAAATAAATACATCAACCCTTATATATTTGAAATGAGAAAAAAATGAGAAATTTAAATAGGTCATAGCCAACTATCGTTTCCATTTAAAAAAAGGTAAGTTTGTGTCATAACTTTTTAACGGCGAGCGTAAAAATTTGTTTTTTAGTATAATCAAATTAAACATAAGAATATCCAAAATAATCTTAATTTCCTTAATACTGTTCTAGTAAATAAGAACTATTTAATGAACTACAAAACTCTGAGTTTGTCTCAAAAACTGCACATTTTTGGTAATTTAACCGTTTCTCTATCTTAAATATTAACCGACATACCCATGCAATCCCATCGAATTTGGACCACCCTGTACAGGAGAATTTTTTAGCTCATCATAAATTTATAGTTTTTTTTTTTGCCAAAAATTACCAAGATATGGCTAATATTGTAAACCTTTTATTATTAAAGTTTGCCATGAAATCGTAAACAAATGATGTTTGCAATTAATAAACAAGTAAACGTCATTTCCAAGTAAAATCTGCAGCAGCCGCTACGTTTTTATCACTTACAATGTAAATTTCTAACATATTAAACTTATAAAAGTGTTCAAATTTAGCCATGTTTACAATACCACAATAAAAAGTTATAAAACACAAAAGAATAAACGGATTTGCTTAAAAATGTCCAAAAACGTCTACACTGCTTCATTACCAAGTGTGAACTGTCAAAATTGAACAGAACCAAAATGACGGTCGATATAAATTTTAAAGTTAAATGGCCACCCAGTATATCGCAAAACAATTTTTATGTAGATGTTAATCAAGGTAACGATAGTTAAATTTATAATTACAAACGTATTTCCTCAAACATATAAATAAACTAAACGCATTGTGGCTTGCACTTCAAAAACCAGTTGAAATTGAAACCCCTACCTTCATACAACAATATCAACGCACGTCCTTGTAACAATATTGATAAAATATTTAACCTTTATTAATAGGTAATGCAATTCAAGGTGTTTTTACTTCATTTCTATACGCACAATTTCCCGGAAATGCAATCCATTCGCGATAATAAAAGTTGGTTAATACTAGGTAATAACATCGCATTTGCACATAAATTAGAGCTTATTGTTTATATTTATTTCGCGCACTCGACCTTACCATCAATGAGTTTTACCTTACGGTTAATTTTTTTGATTAAAAAATGAAACTCAATGAATTAGAGTAATTGTGTTTTAATACAGAGCTCTTGATTAATTAAATTGGTTTTAGACTCATTGGTTAGGTACTTACTTGTCGAATTAAATAGCCTTGCATTTAATTAATTTTATTAAGCTAGATTTTACATATTTTTGTAGTTTTTTGAGATTCTGGTTTTTGATATTTGTTCTAGATTTAATCGACCTGCAACTGAAGTTCATGCGTTGCGTTACAATTTTATATAAGTTTGTCTGTACCTTTATTTCATAATTTTTGTTGCAATAATTATTGTTTACCAATGAACTTTGATTTTAATTTTGATTGTAAGTTAAACCCATATTTAGACTATTTTAGTAGAGTGGTTACCATTTCACTGCATTTAATAAATGAATTTGATACAATTATTGTTAGTTACATGTCGAATTGGTCTTTTATTGAAAATTCTTCGTTTTTTGAAGTTTTTAAAAGTATCAAAATTTTAATTTAAATATAACTTTTTTATACCACATAATTTAGCAAAAAGTTAACTTTTATCCCTGATTTTTTTGCTTAACAATATTTCCATTTAACAAAAAAATTATTGAAAAAGGTATACAGGGTTCTCGTTTTTCGAGGGCCACTATGGGGATTTCGTAAACGGTAAGAGTTACGACTTTGGTTAAATTGGGGGAAAGTTGTATATTCAGGTGCTTAATATTTTGAAGCAAACAGAACTTATCTAGCTCTTTTAGTTTTTGGGATATAGGAAAAAAAGTAAATGAGTGGATTTTTGTTTTTGGCCCGTAACTTTTTCATTTGATTTCGAATTTCATTTCTGTAACAACTTTTTCATGGTCACTTTTTGCAAGGAATCAGAATCCCTAATTATATTTTCCGTGCGACGTTTTTTTTTAACTATCAGGTCAATTGTTTCTTATGGACGCTATATCTGATTTTAACGCCAATTTGTAGAGCTTTTTTTTTCTGAATTCGACAATGTATAACACTTGGGACTTTTTTGAAACAATTGTTGTTAAAAATGGCAAAAACAAATATTTTATTTAAAACAATATCTAATGGGCATGGTAAACAATTGTCTTTGTTCCTTTTTCCTTGGAAGCACGTAAGTAAACCGCATGAAATTACTATTAAAGGGATTTAATTTAAAAAAAAATAGGTAATAATAAATATGTTAGGAATGTTCACTTATTAGCAAATATTTTTAGAATATTTTCTTTGGTTAAGTAATAAATTTCTCTAAAATGTGTATTTAATCTTTATTTGACATACAATTATTTGTAACAAAATTTTTGTATTCAAATAATATAAGTGTTCATAGTTTACAAAAAACGTCCATTAAATCCCTTTAATAGTAATTTCATGCGGTTTACTTACGTGCTTCCAAGGAAAAAGGGACAAAGACAATTGTTTACCATGCCGATTAGGATTTGTTTTAAATAAAATATTTGTTTTTACCAGTTTTAACAACAATTGTTTCAAAAAAGTCCCTATTGTTATACATTGTCGAATTCAGAAAAAAATGCTCTACAAATTGGCGTTAAAATCAGATATAGCGTTCATAAGAAACAATTGACCTGATAGTTTTAAAAAAACGAAACGTCGCACGGAAAATATAATTGGGGAATTTGATTCCTTGCAAAAAGTGACCATGAAAAAGTTGTTACAGAAATTAAATTTGACATCAAATGAAAAAGTTACGGGCAAAAAACAAAAATTCACTTTTTTACTTTTTTCCCTGTATCTCAAAAACTAAAAGAGCTAGATAAGTTCTGTTTGCTTCAAAATATTAAGCACCTGAATATACAACTTTGCCCCAATTTAACCAAAGTCGTAACTCTTACCGTTTACGAGATCCCCATAATGGCCCTCGAAAAACGAGAACCCTGTATAATCGATAAAACTAAAAATTCTTTTACAGGCTGTGCATCTATTAATTAAAACATTTTTAAATTTACTGTGTGTATAGTCAAATTTACAAAAATTTCCTAAATATATTTTCTTTTTAACAAATTTAATAAAACCATGAAGTTCAAATATTATTTGTACTTATCAAATTTATTTTATAATGGCCAAAGTAGTGAAAACCAATGTATTAAAAAAATACATTATTAGCGCTTTTGGTTCAACTTACACCTGCGACTCGTTTTTTTCGAAAATGAAATTGACCAAACACAAAACACGCTCAAACATAACGGACGCTAACCTGCAACACCAATTAGGATGTGCAAATACCCAAATTGAGATCGATTTGCAAGCCAAGTGACAGAGTGGAGAAACAAATATCGCACTAGTAAAATAAATATTTTTTAATGATTTTATTTTGTTTTATTTCATTTATATTTATATATATTTTATATTTAATTTTTAGTGTTATATATTTCTTTACAATGTACGTTTAGTATCATTATTATTATATTATCTATGTTACCCTACATGTAAGAATAATAGTAGGTAAACAAAATAATAATAACTCATTCTGTTTCAATTCACTCATAAGAGTCATAAGTCATAGTCGTAATATTGTTATTTTTGATGTAATTATTGTTTTGTTTTTAAATGTTAGGTGCGTATACGCTCTTCGTTCACCAGCTTATTCCAAATATAGAATAATTACTTGCAACAAGTTAAATTCCAAGCAAAATGTTTTACACGTAAGTTTAGTCATGTTTTTGTTTTATATATGTAGGTTTAAGGCAGTGGTTTCCAACCTTTTTGTACCTCCGCCCCCCCTTTTTCATAAAAATTTTTTTGCGCCCCCCTCACTTCGTTACAATCTAATTTCATAAATACTGTTCTAGTAAATAAGAATTATTTAATGAACTACAAAACAATACACCATATTCTGTATAAAAAAAGTTCTTTTTGTTTGTTTGTATTCAAAAATGATATTTTGGTAACAGCTACGCGCCCCCCTTGCAATAGTCTCGCGCCCCCCTAGGGGGGCGCGCCCCACAGGTTGGAAACCACAAGGTGATAGTTAAGATATTTAAGTAATTTTGATACATGAAAAAATCTACAGGGTATTTCATTTAATAAATTAAGTTAAGGTCGTTTCCTGCTAACCCGGAAATGCAAAAAAAAATTAAAATATCAATACATTTTTTGATTATGACCATTATTCAATGTTATCCTAAATAAAATGCACAAATTTTATTTCAATATATGCTAATTATGTTCAACCTACTGATAAATTTAATATAGCGATTCGCCTGTCTAAAATAAGCCGTCCAAAAGAATCAAAACCAAACATATCGCCGTTTACAATTTAGCGAATGCCTAACGATTGCTAGAAACAAAAACAAGAATGTAAATATTGTAAATGGACTTTAAAGGCCTCTACTCATTATCCAACTTGTCGGGGCCGACCGTCGGGAACTCCGTGTCGGGTGTTGTCTACACACCTCCCGACCAGTCCAACCAACACAGCATAAACGTCATAACTTTTTTTGGTATTTTGGCTCTGATGCAATTTTGTGGATAACAAATTTATAAACAGCGTTACATTTTCTTTAATAGTCCTTATCTAGAGGAATGTGGTGGGGCGATTGGCTTGTTGGATGGTCTGGCCACCCGACCGTTCCAACTGTCGTGTTGGTCGGGTGACAGACTACACAATTTATCGGAATGGTCGGTCGGTTGTCCCGACAAATTGGTTGGTGAGTAGAGGCCTTTAAACTCTTCACAAACACTTTACTTCTATTGCTGAATTACAAAAAATACAAAATAACCACGCCAACATTGTTTTTATTAAAAGACGAACTGTAAATTTACAAATAGGTATCCAATTTTGGTTCACGAAAACAAAATTTTTTGGGTGGGAACGTACCTAAAGCACGAAAACTAAATTTTTCACATTCGTTCCGATCAGAAACAAACGAATAATTTTTCTTTTTTAGTCCCTGGCTTTTAATACGCAGTCGATATTCAAAAACATCACAGCTTATACTTAGAATGGGTAAAAGTAGAGTAAACTTAAATAACTTAACATGTTTTTATTAAAGAACCATTGCATCCATTTTAAAGGTCATACTTTGCTCTATAAAATGTGACATTTTCAATAAGATATTTTCACAAAGAAACGTGTGGTAGCCACTTCCGTTTGACGGTTTATCGAAAACGGTTTCTACGGTTTTCTAAAATATATTTTTTTAAATGTTTAGAGTAGACAAAAAAACACTATTCCTTGACGTCACGATTTTTATTTTTACAATTTTTTGTTAAATGGCGGACATCGGAATGTGAATTTCGGATTTTTGACTACAAATTTGATCTTCTTTGATTTATAAAAAAAAATAACTACGAAGTTTAAATGGAAAATCCTACGACAAAGACTAGATCCTTGTATCAAGATTTACTATACCAAATCTGATATATATCGGTCCATCGGTTTTTGAGATATAATGGTTACCGTTTTTAGAAACACCATTTTGAAGAAAAAAAAGGTGGTACGCGGTCACGCAGCGCTGTTGCCAAGAGAACGAATGGGTCTGGCAACAATGTCTCACAGCTGTACGTGCGCTTATTTAGAACTGAAAATGGCGTACTGTGGAGTTCTCAAGTATAAGGCGGTCCGCGCACCCCCGTTTTAGCGGGCTAAAATAAGTTAAAATTTAGATGTGAGCGTTTTATAGGTGAGATTTATGGCAAAACGACAGTATTACACCTGCACGCAAGGGGGCGCTTAGCGAGCTGTAATTTTTGGAATTTTTAATTATAATATCGAATAAAAATATTTTTAAAATGTCGGTTTTTTTGGCCTGTCTAGGTGTATTGTAGCCCCTTAACACTTAAATAGTTTTTAATTTATGTTGCACAAACATAATTACTGCACGAAAGCTACTTCAACTTACGAGATTAATAAAGTTAATTTGAACCCACTTAGTTTATAATTTTAGATTAAAAGTCAACTTGTCGACACAGCTACACATAAAACGTAATTTTTAACACTTAATTCGTTAACGGCACTTCCATTGTTACTATAAAACGCATATTACTCGCTAGGCTGAGCGGTTAACACGAAATCCACAACATAACTGTCTGCTGTAACTGCAGAAATCCACAAAACTCATTTCATTAACACTGACACGTTAAAGAAAATACATTTAACCGAGCACATGATGTTTTCTCCATAACTAACTCTAAATATTTGAAAGAAAATGAATCTATGTTTGTACTAACTTTTAACACCATAACGCATATGGCTTAAATATTAAAACAAAAACTACTGGTACTTAAGTATGTACATACGAAATTAAACAATGACTAAACTTTTGCGAGAATTTTACAGACGATGACTAATAGATTGTATGTAGGTTAAAAATGTTTGTATAATCAAATTATTAATCATAACAGCTGCATTATAAGAATATAATGCAAAATGTAACATTCTTTGGTGTACTTGAATATTTGTTTAAATAGCAGTAATAAACCAACATTTAGCAATTTTGTAGTCTAAAGATCACTTTAAAAACATGAAAATAATAGTATTAATAAAATAAATGGTGCTAGCATTTTACGAGCCAAAGTCTTCACAATTAAAAACAATTAATTAATGCAAGTATCAAATTTGCAATATAGGTACATGCAAATTCCAGCGGAACTAAATAGTTTCTTTTACCAAGGCTTTTTAACTTCTTATACAGGGAGTTGCATGACTAAACGGCCAAACTTAAGGAGCGTTCCTTGAGTCAATTTAAGCAAAAAAATTTGTATAAACCATAGTCCAAAACTCGATGGTTATCGAGTTATGAACCTTTAGTTTATAAAAAAAAGCGCATTTTTAACATAAAAAAGTATGAAATACCGCTTTTATCTTCGAAAATATTTATTTAATATCTAAATGTTTTTTTATAAAAGATGCATCGCTATCTTTTTTGCGCTTTATGGTATACTCGAGTTTGTTTTGTTTTTTTACGGTTTATTTGCTATAGCAACCAACCTAGTTGTTTTAAATAGAACACCCTGTTTATTATTACATTTTTAGATTCCTCTTCAAATGTACGTTTTAAAATGTGAAAGGTCATATAGGCCTAAAATTAACCGTTTTCGAGTATGTAATACATTTTTTTAATAAAAATATTTACGACCAAACGGAGATAATGTAACACAAGACTGACGGGATAATGGTCAAGGAGTCTCTAAAGAATACTCTTTTAATTAGCTAAATATTTCGAGCTGTTTATTTTACTCTTCTTCAGTAGCCTGAAAATTTACATCAATGTTAGCTTTGAATTACACAAGTTTTAAGCAAAGAAAAAAACACAATTGGCGCTAAATATTCATAATAGTACTCGCTTTTTGATGAGTACTATTATGAATATTTAGCGCCAATTGTGTTTTTTTCTTTGCTTAAAACTTGTGTAATTCAAAGCTAACATTGATGTAAATTTTCAGGCTACTGAAGAAGAGTAAAATAAACAGCTCGAAATATTTAGCTAATTAAAAGAGTATTCTTTAGAGACTCCTTGACCATTATCCCGTCAGTCTTGTGTTACAATACATTTTTTTTTCGAAAATTCTGAGCAATGGAGTACTTTCAAAAATATCAAGTATTTAAGAATTAAATTTCATATTTTATAACGTACATTTAAAGAGAAATTTAAAAACGTAATAATATACAGGGTGTTCTATTTAAAACAACTAGGTTGGTTGCTATAGCAAACAAACCGTAAAAAAACAAAACAAACTCGAGTATACCATAATGCGATGCATTATTTATAAAAAAAAAACATTTTGATGTTAAATCAATATTTTTGAAGATAAAAGCCGTATTTCATACTTTTTTATGTTAAAAATGCATTTTTTTATAAACTTTAAAGGTCCAGAACTCGATAACCATCGCGTTTTGAACTATCGTTTATTTAACATATTTTGCTGAAATTGACTCAAGGAACATACATTTTAAGTTTGGCCGTTTGGTCATGTAACACCCTGTATAAGAAGCTGGAGTATTCATACAAATATACTCCTAATTAATAACGCACAACATTTTTAATATGTATTTAAATATTGCATAAAATTTTTATGTATGTAGAATAATAGTGCGGCAGTTTAAACAGGGCGTATGTTGCAACATGGAAAACATTTTAGAAATCAAGGACCGATTGCATAAAGTTGAACCTGGGATTAAACCACAATAACCCCAATATTAGGCAAAATTGCATCATAGTTGGCGCTGATATTGTCTAATTTTAAGGAATAACTTGTATTTAAAAGCAGTGCTGCCCGCTAACTTCAGACCGAAAATAAAATAACCAAGTTTATGTTGGTATTGCGATGTAAAACTAAGATAGTGCTGTAGTATTATTTTTTTCTGGGGCGTTTAGATTGTTGTCATTTTGTGTGTGGTTTCCTTCGCCCGTGGGTTTTTCCTGTGTTACCATCTGTTTCAATAAAGTTACTAACTTCTAATACCGAGGCATCAATCATTTTCGATCACCCGATAGATGTATATAAAAATATTTCAACCGAATTTTTAAGTCAGTTTTAGTTACCGACCCTGGCAGATTGCCAGTTTTAGTTTATATCAATCGCCGTAGTTTAAAAAGACATGTACATACAAGTGAACTAATTTATTCCGCGCATTTAGTGTGACAAAAACATCTTAAATGTACGTTGGTAGCGACAAGTCCAAATAATTTTTGTGTTAGTTAAGAAATGGAGTCTACTTTGAATACTACAGTTTATTATGAATGTGAAGGATCAATACAACAAAAAGTGTGTGAAAAAAAAGAGAAAACAATGAAGTCGGAAATTATCGATTCAAACTTATGAAACTAACCGTAACAGCAGAATCACATATCTTAATCAGTTTTTAAGATATATTCCAATGGCAAAACTTGGGTGTTAAAATTCTTTTACACCTCATTGTTTTCAATGTTTTTAAAGCTTTTTTTTTTACGGTTAATTTTGTAATTTTGAATTTGAAAGATACTAACACATCAGTTTTAATGCTTTTTCGTTTAAAAATACAAGTAAATAATATCATTTTCAACTACAGTTATCATATAATACAACATAACTTGATATAACTTTTATTATCAACGGTGCATTAAATCTTACTGCATTTCCGCATTTTACTTTCAAAAACACGTAGCAATGTACAGCTACGTGTTTCAGAAACTGTAAAAAACAAATGAGAACCTAGAGCATATTTACCAACGTCCCGATCATAGGTATTATATTACAAAAACGGATTAACACATTTAATTTTTGTTTAGTGTTAAATTTTTTTGTAGTTTAGTATCGAGTGTCCTAAAAAAAATCGTTTACAACTAAAATACCCCTCCCCTTAAATTCCTACTTATTTGTAAATATTTCCAAAATTTTATAATCACAATGTTTATATCAGGTTTGTTCCAACAAGCCGTTTAAAACCAATTTATGTATGCAGGGCCTACTAGAGAGGGGTCTTGAGGGGCTGCATACCCGGGCCCCCAGTCTGAGGTACCCCCAAATTCTGTTTATTTTTTAATATGCATTTTAACGGCAAACTGCAAATAAACAGCAATATAGGTTTGTTAACCATCATAAAAAACAGTTTTTTTCATTCACAAGCGCCCCCAAATTTTAACTTCCCCGGGCCCCTTCTTACCTCTAGGAGGCCCTGCATGGATAAGTACATGAACTGGTATATTCGCATGCGTGAACTATGTACTAATAAATGTATTGGCCAGTATTAGCCGTTGTTGAAACGCTTTTACGCTTTTACGACATTTGTGTCTATTGGGTTCATAGAAATGTGCGCATCGCTAGGGTAAACACCTTAATAATCTAGCACTAAATGGGATTGGGAGAGCGATGCACAGCTACCTGAGCTCATGTTACTTATGAACGGCGCATGTGTGTAAAAATCCCGGCAACAATTCGTCCCCTAGTTCATGAACTATTCTGATCGTTCACAAACCCGTCCATTATTTGTGTGTATTATTTTGAGAGTTGATGTAACGGTGAACTGTCAGAGACTGTGATGGAAAGCGATAATGATACTGCGCAGAATCGTGACGGTACATTGCATCGTGCAAATCGTTGTTGGAACAAACCTATTATAAATTTCATTATCCGATATGGCGTCCATTAAAAATCAAAAAAAGTTGACAATCTCAACTCGGAAAGTGAGCGGGCTGTGTCAATTTTAAGAACGCTATGCAATTAAGACCTTACTTAACCTTACTACAGAGCTGGGCATTACTTCAGTACTTTTTCAAGTACTTTTCCGGTACTTAAGACTTGTACTGCAGTACATTTTAAAATTAGTTACTTAGGACTTGAATCTCAAGTACTTCGGTGAAAATAGTGGTACTTATTGCTTGTATTAGTACATCAGTACCACAAAAATTACTTAAGTACTTTGTAAAATACTGCAGTGCAGTGCAAAGTACTTAAGTACTTTTAGTGAACACAAATACTTTTTAAGATATTAAGTTTTATAAGACCGAGATCGGTGGCCGGTTGGTCTGCAACCTAGCGAGTAAAGTCGGGAGGCGTGGGTTCGAATCCCGCGTCCGTCTGTCATCGTAGGGGTTTCAGGTGGTTTCCCCTACCTACTATAGGCAAATGCTGTGACAGTACTTCCACCTACCCTCTACCCTTACTCACCTAATCCTAGTTCCCTTTTCTTCCACTTCGGTGATTAGCCATAGCAGCAAAAACATGCCGAAGTAAAATAAATCAGTAAAAAAAAAAAAAGTTTTATAAGATAGGAACTGTGGTTTTCAATGTGTTAAAACTTAAAACTTGTCTAAATTTTTAAACACAACCCGCATTAGTGTGCATAGAATAGCTATAGTTGAAAAGGTTGTGTGTGTGTTTAGTAATACGGACAACAGTTTTATTAAATAAAAATTAAACTCTGTAAGGTACAACATTTATTGTATTATATTGTAAACAATTCTTTAATCTTTGACCCTAAATTACTAAAATTTCTATAATTAATTACTAATTTGAACCATGTATATTTTCCTTGTACGTCTCATGTATACCTATAGAAGATTAGCAGAAATGTTCATAGCGAATGTGCTGTAGTGTCGCTCTTATCATTATATTAATGGAAAAACAAAACGTTTTCAAAATTAATTAACAGTATACAGGGTGGTGCTTTTTTCGATGCTCACCATTGCTATCTTGAAAACGGTAAGAGATACAAGGTCGGTTAAATTAGAGAAAAGTTGCACATTTTTATGGCGATTAAGAATCTGAAAAGAAATCCTGGATATTTTAATTCGTTTTTGATTTATTACAAAAAAACTGAAAAATGTGATTTTACAAAAATATTATTATCTTCCCTACCATTGACGCTATTTCATTTAAACTTGGTAACTTTATGTTTTTGACCGTCCTGGGTTTGATGACGTCAACAGAAATTTTCTAGGCCTTCTAGATTTCAAGTTGCGATAGTCAAATTTTTTATTTCTTATGGCCGCCCTATTGGATTTTTACACCATTAGACAGACAAAAAAATTAGCTTTTAAGATTAGTAACCAACATACCTTTTTTCTTTCAAAAAACTTGTTGAAATTTGAAAATTTGTATAAATAATCTATAAAATCGTGACTGTTTTGAAAAACAATTGAAACTATGATGTAAATAAAAGTGACACAACATTTTATAGGTCTAATAAAATAACGAAATGACAATAAATTTAAAACACCAGATAAATAATTATTTAAATTGTTTAAAGTGCGCGCCGTTATGTATGATGTAGTGGTTAGTCCTCAAATTCATTTCGTCCACTGCCTTTAGGATAGTTTGTCTCGAAATAGAGTCGAAAGCATTCTTGATTTTACGGCGAAGAAGTTCAATATTTTTCGTTAGGGTTGCATAAACAACATCAACGTAAAAGTAATCCATAGGCGTTAAACATGGCGATCGCGGAGGCCAATGAACAGGACCAAACGTACCAAGTCATGAATTTTGAAAGCGTACATCTAAATTAATATCCTTTTACAATGCGGGCGTTGTGAGGACCAGCTCTTTCTTGCTGAAACTACTGATGATTTTGAATTGTTAATAATGGCAATTCGCCTAACATATCTTCTAAATATGTTTCCAACAATCTTAATTTCGTTATCATTAGACCAATAAAATGTTCTGTAGCTTTTATTTATCTTATAATTTCAATTGTTTTTCAGAGCATTGGCGATTTTATAGATTATTTATACAAATTTTCAAATTTCAACAAGTTGTTTGAAAGAAAAAAGGTATGTTGGTTACTAATCTGAAAAGCTAATTTTTTTGTCTGTCTAATGGTGTAAAAATCCAATATGGCGGCCATAAGAAATAAAAAAGTTGACTATCGCAACTTAAAATCTAGAAGACTTAGAAAATTTCTGTTGACGTCATCAAACCCAGGACGGTCAAAAACATAAAGTTACCAAGTTTAAATGAAATAGCGTCAATGGTAGGGAAGATAATAATATTTTTGTAAAATCACATTTTTCAGTTTTTTTGTAATAAATCAAAAACGAATCAAAATATCCAGGATTTCTTTTCAGATTCTTAATCGCCATAAAAATGTGCAACTTTTCTCTAATTTAACCGACCTAGTATCTCTTACCGTTTCCAAGATAGCAATGGTGAGCATCGAAAAAAGCACCACCCTGTATACCTAATAGTGAAACCTATACCTATAAGCACATCTATGCGTTCAGTATACACTGTGTCACAAAAATAACGCCAGAAATGGCAATTGAGGTATAGTTTTTATAAAAATGTAAAAAAAAAGAAAACTTTTTGCCTTACTCGGAAATTAATTTTAAACAAATCTGTTTTAGTCTACCACACAAAGGGTGTTCAAAAAATCGAAATATACATTTTCGCGTCGTTAACTGCCAGAAATGTGCAATTTAGCGCCCCTGCACACGAGCGTCAAGTTGACGCGCGATATCCCGCGATAAATGTTCGCGCGTCTTGGCTTTACATTAAACTATATTGGCGACTGCACACGAGCGGTAAATAGACGCGCGATGGTACGAACTGACGCGCGATAATTTATAGATGCGCGAGATCTGCCACATCGCGCGTCAAAGGATAGGCTGGTGCATGTCAAACTGAACTATGAGCCGCGGCGAGCGAGAAATGACGCCGCCGTGTGCAGGGTCCAGCGATAACACCCGCGCGTCATGAAATGTATTGCGCGTCAACTTGACGCTCGTTTGCAGGGGCGCTTAGAGAAAAATGTCATAAGAAAACGGTTCAAAATCCGTTTTTAATTTTACCTGTGCAAAACTTGTAACTCTTTTTAATAATAAACTGTAACAATTTACTATTTTAAAGTAATAAAAATTTACATATTCTGTAATATTTTTAACTGGTTGCAGACATCAAAAAGGGTTTTATACTAGTAACATCAGTAATGTTGTAGTCCCTAAATAATATCTGCAAAAAGTACTTGAGAAATATTTAAGTACTTTTTGCAAGTACTTGTACTTAAGAATCAGTACTTTTAAAAATAGCGGCACTGGTACTTGTGATCCAAGTACTTGTCATAAGTACTTAAGACTTAAGACGTAAGTAATTTTTGGCCAGTACTTGCCCACCTCTGGCCTACTAGTAAATACCAAGTAAAACTAACAATGTCAAGTGAACAATCTAGTTAATTTTGGAAACAAAAAAACATTTATTTATTTTTATGTGCAACTGAAAATAAACTAAAAACAAAAATTTTTATTTTGCGTTATCCAAAAACTTGTTTTTATCTAATAATTATAATTTTTAACTTATTTAAAAAAAAAACTTTTTGTGATAATTCCAAATTTTAACATTTAAAAATTTTAAGTTTTATTTTCTACTTGTTCTATGATTTCCACAAACTTGATTACTGACATTTCATATGTGCGTGTATAATTTTGTACTTTTAAAATGATTTTGGAGGACTTTCTCACAATCATTATGAAATAACATTGTTTCGTTAAAAAAAATTACTATGATAACAAAACAGTTCTACCAATTTGTAGTCACTTAAACAATAAAATTGGTTACAAATTCTCTGATCACCCATTATATCGTACGGCGAAAGTAAAGACCATTTCTTTGATGTAAATTAAAGACTTCTTGTTATTAACAATACTATTCACTCCCATAATTTTCTCTTTGTTTTATGGCTATTTTCTCCAATTGTCTGTTAGAAAAGAATAAATCAATGACTATTAATAATCATATAGAAATATGACACAAATAATTTTAAAAAGCAAAAGTTGCCAAATTAAACTACCTATTCATTATTTGTTGGTGTTGGAAAGATTTATTGAATTTGTTTTTAATGTATTATTTTTCACATTCCTCTAACGCATTTATTTAAATACCTAATTATAAATTAAATGTGTGGGCACCTGGTATTTGTTTGTAAATAAATACAAAGTTCAAATCGCCGATCGTTTGTGACACGAGTGTACACATGAGAATTAATTAGTTTTAAGGCATACTTACTATTCAGAGAGTCAAATGGGACAGCTCAGAACGGATGTATTTGTTGAATAGGCGCGTAATTGACGTTCAATTAGCACTTGGATATCGTTAACACGTCCTTGAATATTTTTGTAACGTTTACGAAACTTGTAAAAACCAAGAAAATACGTGAAGGGAAACGTACAGCACACAAATTTCCACGATTCGGTAAGCAACAGGGCTAAATTCAATTATTTTAATCGAAAACCATTTTCGCTTTCGCCATAAGACGTAAAGAATTATTAAAAAATGTAATATGTGATAAATTAAGTCACTCATTTATTAGGTAGGGGAGACCGGGGATGAAAGTAACATTTTTTGTTTTTATTTAATTTCTCATAGAGTATAACAAGTTTTTTTACATCCAAATTGATTTGGACATTTGTCTTCCTTCCAAGATATTTATTTCATATATTTCGTAAAGCATATGTGAGAAATTTGTTTTTTTTTTATAGTAAGACAGATGTTACTTTTAACCTCAACGTTGGGGCTAAAAGTAACAATGATCTGGGTAAGTTGTAACGGCAAAATAATTTACACAGTTCATAAGTAGTGGGTAAATATATTAGTATTAATCAACAAAATTAATATTTGATTCTAAAATACACATTGGCAAAATGAAAAAATAAAAAAATGTGAAACAAAAAAATACAACAAATTGGTAAATTAATCCGACAAGTTTTGTATGTTCTCATCTACGAAGAAAACCACCAATTATGAGCTAAGAGTAAACATTTGCAAGTGAAAACATTGATTGGGGTTGGTTTTAACCAGGGATGGAATAACGTTTTAAATCGTTACGTTATTGTTTAACGTTATTTATTATTTGTTTTCGTTACATAACGTTATAAATAACGTTAAAAAAATGAATTGTTATGTTATATAACGTTATATAACGTTACATGAATTATGATATACAGGGTGTTTCTTAAATAATGCGAAAAAATTCGGGAGGTGATTCCTTATCGAAAATAAAGTGAGGTCTTTTATATAACAATTTTTTCTTAGACGTCTTCTTTCGGAGTTAAAGGGGATCGGTAAAATTGGGTTTTTATTTTATTTCTTAAATTTAGATAAATGTAGGAGAATGATATTCGGTAGATGTTTTATACTTATTAAAAGGTTTCCCATAGTAGTATTTTCAATCATCTTCCACCTTCATAGGGGGCTGATAAGTGCGACCCCTGTTGGTTTTTTAATCAGAACTTTTTTGTGAGTTGAAATTTTGCAATTTAAATTTTTTTTTATTAGTTTGATTTATTTAGAACCTTATTTTATTCTTTAGTTTTTCTCGTAAATCCTACAGTTTCAAGTAAAAAATTAAATGAGTGAATATGATGCCTATGTTCATATTGGGTAGAATTGACGGGCGTTTTAGCGTTGTCGCCGCGTAAACGTCAAAATGAACATATGAACATAAACAAACCAAGGTAACCACCAAAATGAATCGTTTTATATTGGAATATTTGATGGTTCATGTTCATTCATATAATTTTTTACTCAGAAACTGTAGGTTTAACGAGAACATTAAAGAATAAAAAAAACTTCTAAATAAATCAAGTTTTCAATAAACAATTTAAATTGCAAAATTTCAACCCACCAAAAAGTCCTGATAAGAAAACCAACAGGGGTCCCACTTTTCAGCCTACTGTGAAGGTGGGAGATGATTAAAAATATTACTATGGGAAACCTTTTAATAAGTATAAAACATCTACCGAATATCATTCTCCCACATTTATCCAAATTTGAGAAATAAAATAAAAACCCAATTTTACCGATCCCCTCTAGGGGGGTGTAACTCTAAAAGGAAACCTTAAAGAAAAAAATATATATGAAAGACCCCCCTTAATTTTCGATAAGAAATCACCTCCCGAATTTCTTCGCATTATTTAAGAAACATGCTGTATAAAAATAATTTTTATTTGTCTCTGAAATTATTTTTGGGATCTATAAATGTAAATTTAAAAAATAGTACAAAATTACGTTGAGATATTTTATTTTCATTTTAATTTCTAAAATACGGACAAAATATTATATCTTCTGAAAATATATAACGTTATAAAAATATCGTTACGTTATTGTATAAAAAATTATAGTTGAATCGTTATTATAACGTTATCGGGTATCGTTACGTTACGTTTTTCATCCCTGGTTTTAACACTGTTACTTTTGACCCCAAGTGTACACAAAACTAATTGGAGGAAATCCACAATTAACCACGATTCCAACGTCAAATTGTATTGCATCCACTAATAGCCAACAAAACGTAGAATATAATAATCTAGGTATTTTTTTGTTCCTCTTTTAGAGATCGCCTAAAAGTCACTCGATCGGTGACACAACGCATTAACTTTTAGGCGGAAAATAGTGACTCTGGCTGGCAAAAACTCAACCTCTATGACAGATGAAAACTAGCAATGTAGGTAGGGAGGTGGATGTAAATGAACATTGCACAAGCGCTTAGGGCGACATATAACAAACAGTAAAGAAACTATAGGCACTATTACAACACCCGTATTACTTTCATCCCCGCTCTCCCCTACCTTATGTAAATGAGCTTAATTGAAATTCTTTTGTTTTTCTTTTGCGAAGAATATCTTATAAAAATACAATCCAATTTTAAGACTCTCTTCTTTTCGTCAGTTGCAGCTTTATTTATTGATCGATTTACACCAACGGTTCCCAATTTGTTTAGCTATGGGAACCCTATCAAAACATTTAAAATTTTGTGGAACCCCAGAAGTATGAAACATTTCTTTTGGCAATTTTTTTTGTATGTGGTGCAATGGTTAATAATTGGATTCTAATATCTGGAACTGCGTCAAGTCGATTTTGGTACTTGGTTTTTGTTCCACAATACAGTGAGAATCCAGTATCGCACAAGTACGTGCTGGCAAATTGCATTAATACATGGCACGCACGTTTGGACAAGTCAGGATATTCTTCATATAATTCTCTCCAGAAAGTAATAAGGGACACCCAGGGCCAGATTTAGGGGGGCGCGAGCAGGGCAACTGCCCAGAGCGGCAATTTGAGGGGCGGCAAACTTGGTAGAAAAGAAAATTAAAGTCAATTAAACCAATAAAAAAAAACAGAGTATACATAAATACATCATTTCGAATCAAACAAATTCGCATCGTCTTAGCAAAATGTCGATAAGATCATAGGCGCCGACTTTACGGGGGCAACGGGGCTCGTGCCCCCCGTACCGATTGAACTAGGGGGGCATTGGCCGCATGCGACATTGCAAAGGCTAACTTGTGCATATCAGATTTTAATTATGCGAAACAGCACAAATATCACGTTCGATTCAAGTACAACTTACATTTAGTGCCAAACTTGGTATTTCGTCCATTCTGAGACTGGACTGAGACTATGTACCAATACCTATCGTTTAGGTACTTCTTGCACTCGTGCATCGTACATTTACCGTTCTCATTTCTCAACCCCAAGCTATTACCAGTTGACGAGCTGTGTGCCATTCCCGCTATTTAAAGATTATTTTTTTTACCACAGTACATATTTTACTTTTTTTCACTTTTTCCAGTACCTAATAACCTAACAGTTAAGATGTAAGGTTTTATAATTACTATACCTATATTTTATTTAACTATGTAATTTATTTAGTTGGTATTTTAAATAAAATTTAATTTTGTACATTGTACCTATCAGGGCTCGAAACCAAAAAAAAATTGATCATGGGTTAAACGAAATTGAGAACTTTATTTTTGTAACGGTTTTGTCTAAAAACCGTTTTTTTCTCGCAAAAAAAAAACGAACGATTTTTTGTAAAAACCGATTTCAATTATAAGCCGGTCTTAAAAACCGCTTTAAAAAACTGTTTTTGACATTAGAGTAGGAATACAAATTACGGAAAGATATTATCTATTTATAATTTTATAATATAGGATAAGTTATAGGAATATTTTTGTAGTGCTTATATAATTGTTAAAATTGTGTTACCAAAATTGTTAATCAGTAAGTTTTTTCATTATAATGTATAGTACGTGAAATGTAGCTTTTTAGACTAGTTTAGTTTTAAGGATTTGCCTAAGCTTTGTTATTTTTAAGTAGTGACATCTTTATTTTATAGTGAAAACAATAACTTATCGAACAAGAAATTTGGTTTTATCAAAAATTAACTTACAAACCGGTTTCATAATAACGTAGATCTATTCATTTAACAGTACATTTTAACGTGTTTGTGCCGTCATTTTGTGTTTTGTTTAAAAAGTATCGTCCAAAATTTAGTTAAGAACAATTTTTAATGTTTTAAAATTAAGAATACCTAAGCTAATCTTCGTAATACAATATAAGAATAATTTCAAGTTTACTTCTCAACGTTTTTAAAAAATCAACTGATATTTTAATTTTTCACAATTTCAACATGGTATTTTAACTTATTCAACATTTTTCAACAATATTTCAACAATTTTCAACAATTTTAGAAATATGTAAGTACTATTAATACTAATTTTAATAAACTAGGTGATAAATTTTTATAAACAAAATATGTAAAGAAAAAACTTGAAAAAATAACAAAAAAATTAATTTTAGCCCTGAGGATGCAGATAAAATTACATCTGCGAAACATGTAGGATCTTTTTAAAAATTGCAACGTAATAAACCTGTTTAAAAACCAGAAACTTTTTCGTTTAATTAACCTATATAGGTATAGGTAGGCGTTCAGTACAGATTTTGTATTTTTTAAAGTAATTTTTATTAAAAAAAGATGTTAGGAAACCGTTTTTTAATTATTTTGCTTACAGGTTACACTTGTTTTACCAATGAAAATAACGGTTTCGGTTAAAAATCACTTTTACTAACAAAAAATAACGGTTAACCGTTTTTTTTTTGCCCTGGTACCTATTGTAGTTAGTGAGTATTCCCTGTCCCCCTAGCGAGTTTAGAAAGTCGGCGCCTATGGATAAGATCATTCAATGCAGAACCTACCTTTGTACCTAAACCTTTGTACCTAAACAAAAAATACAACAATTTTTTGTTTCATTTTAATGAAAAAAGTTGCAGGTATCTGAAATTTGTTTTGATATTATTCATCATAAGCATAAAGTTTAGCAACTTTACTAACCTTATAAATACACGTTTTAGCTAATTATAATAAGCGAGCTCACATCTTGAACCTCGAATTTCATTTGGCCTCTAAAATAAAGAATTCTTTTTTTTTATTCTTTGCATTAGTCACAAGTAAATTAGTCGGGTTGCTACGATAATTGTGTTGACATTTATATTCCCTAGTTGTACAAACTGACACTTTTTAAGCGTATCCAAGCCATTCAAACTTACGCGCATGTATTTAGATGTAGATTAGCGTCTTTGGATTTAACTATTTAAATGATATGCACATACCAAGGTGTTATTCTTCGAGTATTTACAATTGACCGGTTGTTGTCTAGGCGTAGTTGTTTCCTGCTTAAGATATATCGTATGTACATACATCCTCCTATAATGAGAGGATATTGTCCTTAAAATTTACATACACAATGTTAGCATAAACGTTTAATCTTTAAGAGTGTGTATGTAGCTAGATAGAAACTACAACAAACATTTGCTAATTCATTAACAACGGTTTTTTAGCAGCACAAGCTGGCTAATAGCTAAGATGAAAATTTAATTATCAGAAGCGCTAAAATGAAGAGGCCAATATAACTGTTTGTTTAACAGTATTGCCAATTTTCGAACAATAGCTAAAAGCGTTATAATTAATATATGTACCTATATTATGTTAGCGGCAAAGTGTATTGTTCCTGTATTGTACAGGGTGGTCAAATTTCGATGTTTTAATAGGGAATCTCGGTAACTATAAGAGGTATCAAAAAACGGACCGCGCATCCTCGATCTCTTTTCTCGAGAAAAAATTATTGGTGAAAACTAAAATTGGTTATCGTCTTCTGTTTTCGAGTTATCGCCGATAACTCGATTTTTCGACTTTTCGTTTTATGACCATATCTCACTTGTTTATGAAAATAAACAAAAATAATTTTGACGTTCTACAGGCACTTTTCTGATAAGAATGCAGTGGCGTAAACAATTTTTCGAAAAAAAAATCTAAATTCGAGTTGGTACATAAAGTGTTTTTTTTTTAATGAAACCCATACTTAGCTATGACTTATTTAAATTACTTATTTTTTTGTCATTCCAAATATATGAGTGTTGATGTAGTTATTTTCAATAATTGTAAGTTGCGAAAGTCTAACATGTCCCTCTATTACTGACCAAGTGAATAAGGGTCACATCAGGTTAAAGGTTTTTATTTCACACTTTGCCAAATTTCACTCGGCATTACAAAAAATGCCTAGGTATTTTGTACAGTACCTGAATTATACATTTTGCCGCTAACGTACACATCAACAGAAAAAATATACATTCAAGTTACTACGCGTTAACTTCAACAGTTCTTATTTTTGCAATTTTAATTTTGTTTACAATAGTATGGAAATGTCTGTTAGCAATTTCTAAAGCTAGTTATCGCACGTCAAAAAATACTTCAAGGCATAGTAAGTAGTACAACCTTTACCTGTATCTTTTGGAATTTATTTCTGTTAACATTTTAACGACGTAAGTAAATCTTTGTTTGAACGTTTATGTATACGTAAACAAAATTGTTGTCAAACAGAGCTTCGATAAGCGTAAAACTAGGTCAAATTTTAATACAGCTCAAGGAAAATGGGAGATTTAAAACGCATTTGCAATTGGCGAAATTTAAATTTAAAGTTTACCGATTTTGATATAAAATATAAATAAATCTATGCAAAGATTTTTCTACAACGATTTTGACTTTAAATACACACAAAGTCCCAAATTAATGAATAAATATGGATAATTCGTTTATCTTAAGATCTATGAAGATAAAAGTTAAGTAATGTGGTACAAAATTTTCAGTCTTTTTAATTTAAAAGTTCAATCGAAAGATTCATCTTTTTATTAGCTTTATATTTGAACTTAGATATCTGAATGTGAATACACTTCCTCAAAGTAACTACTTATTTTGTAACGTTGATCTAAATACAAATTTAGTTAAAAGCAGTTGCGGAATTGGTGCTAAATTAAAAACAAAAGCAAAAAGTGTCTTGACTCTCCTAGTTCCATAACGTTAAAAAAATATTTTTGTTGTTATTGTTTATTTTGTTTTAGATAACATAGTTATTTCGTCAAATAATAATAAGAATGTAAATAAACTGAATTAGTTTTTTGTAATCCTTATCGGTAAAATTTTTATTGGTATGACGAAAAATGTTGATCCATTAAAAAAAACACATTTTAAAGAAAAGGTCCATGGTTAATTCTTTCCTCTAATATCCTTAAAAAAATACTGCACGATTTAGCAATTCTGAAATTTGTAATTGTTATACCATTACTGGAAATAATTAAAATACCTGAGAACTTTTAAAATTTAGTAACATATTATTAAAGTTTAGTTTCCAAGGTTTTCATGAATGTTTGTTTTTTAGGATATTTTGCGGTCATTAAATTATACAAATCATGTATTAAATAATAACAGTATTTAAGGGTAGCTCACACGGTGACAATAGCGTTGCGACATCAAATGTCACGACATCGCTTGATATTCGGTGTAGCGGCACTAGGTGTTCACACGTATGATAAATTTGAGCGTCGCGACATCAAAATAAAAATGGCCGCTCTTGTAACTGCAGCAACGAGTGTTGTAGAGCAGCTAATTATTTTTAAGTCGCTATGTTCGTGAATAGATTGTCCGCTAAACAAGGATATTGTTGATAATGCCCTAAAATCGTTGGAACATCTATTGAGGACATGATAAATTAGAAATAGATGACAAAGAAATGTATATTATTTGACTATTATGACAAAATATAAAAGTATGGTATTAGGCTTACGTCAAATGCAGCACTGTCAATAACGGTGTCGCGACATCGCGGCACTAGCGTCATATCGTGGCATCGCGACATCAGGCTGTTCAGTAGGGGTGGACAATATATCGATATATCCCCTACTGTGCAGACGACGATATTTGATGCCACGACACCTATTGTTACGACGCTAGTGTCACCGTGTGTAGGTACTACCCTTTAGTGCAATATTTTAATGCATAAATTTAATAAGGCCCCCATAACCGATAGCAAAATTGATGATGGTTCAAAAGAAGACAAGACGTCTGATACAAATTTATCAGGTCAGCTTATAGAAAATACAAAGTTACAAAAAGTGTTTAAGTTTTTTGAATTCTTGAACAAATCAGTTTTTTTTTCTAAATTATTTTGGAACTAAATTCGTCATATCAATTTTCTTTTTGAATTTAAATTTAGCACATCTCTACCTCAGTTTAACCAACTTTGTTACCATAAATACGTCTCGGGTATGCGCCCCATAATTCAAAAAAAAATAATACACAATTAGACAAGTTATAAACTGTTAAGTGCGATTGGGTTTTGTTTAGTCAAATGCAACGATTTTGTGAAAAATAATAATTTATTTTTAAATTCATTTTCCGCAAAAAAAATCCTGTTTGCTAATTTTTTTAATGCACTATCGGATTTAGAATGTAATTCTCTATCAAAATTAATTTTAAAAAATATACCACGTAATTTAAAAAAAAAAGTTGAACATCGTCAATCATCGTAGAAAAAACATCTGAACGTCGTTTGATAGAAAATTTGCAGCGATTCACAAAAATATGGGGTTGATCGGGGTTTCCTTTTAAAGCATCAGAGTCATAGGGGTGCAGCAGTCAAAGTTAATCACCCGGTATAGACTTTCCAGTTCTTTTGTTATATGGAAACTTTTTATAGTAATCTGAACAAACTAAACTTAAATCATTGTTATTTAGGGTGTAAATAAGATTTGAACCAGTAATTTTTTACGGAAAAACTGCAGGCGGTAGTCTTTTTACTTTTTGATTTTTTTATAAATTTTTTTTTCGTTATTGGAATGAATCGAGAATGATTCATTGTTATATTAAGATTTTTTTCTACTCATGTATATGAAAGTTTTCATTTTCTCACTGCCTACTCTGTATGAAAGTTTTACTTTCGTCTCTAGTGGCGAAAATAATGTCAATGTCAAATTGTAAAATTTTCTAGTTTTTTAAACTTAAACTCATAATTAATTAAAATTGCGTTAACATTCTAATCAAATAATTTAATTTTAATGTACCATTTTATATAAAAGCCTCAGAATGATACAAAAATGAATATTAAATAAATTTCGTTTGCAGGTTATAATTTTATTTATGGCAATGTCAGTGTGGTGGTGTCGCTATGGAAATGAAATGATTAATTAAAACTTAAAACTTTATACATAAAAAATTGCCATTTGGTTCGTTTACATTAACGTTCGTTCTATAATATAATTTTAATTTCGTAGAAAAAATAGCATTTACGACTCGAGATTAAATCAATTTTTTTCGTTCCTGAGATTTTCTCGCTCGCCGCTTTGCGGCTCGTGAACAAATCTCACCTCACGAAAAAAACTGGACTTTCATCTCTTGTTGTAAAATATACTATTTTTTGAATAAAGTCCGACCTATTCAAACTTTTACAGTTATTGCAATTTTTCCATTTTTGATGTTTTTTTTTTATACTCCGAACGAATTGATAGTAAATAAATCTTATCTAGGGTTTCTATATTGCGTGCATGAAGTCTAGAGCTGATTGCTTTAGTTAAAACTAACTAAGAAAAACCGTACACGAACTGTAAACAACACAATACAAACAAAAAGTAATTACGCGCTTCCTCCCATAATAAAATGTGATTACAATCAAAACAAATCGAAGTTTATTGAACACAGCGCGTGGGGTTGTTTTCCCCTTCATATCTAATCGCGTTTTTGTACCGATCTATTACAATCCCGCAGCCGTCACGTAGGAGGTAGACTGTGCTATATATAAAACGGTATAAAATTAATGTGACAAAACAAATGCATGCAGTTGATGACTCATCCAAAATAACCCTTCATTGAACATGCACCACACGTTTTGCAAAAAAGGCTTAGCCAACTACATATTCGCTGCGCTGAGACTAATTCTGTATGACACAAAAAAAAAGTTTAAGTGATTCGATACTACTTAAAACTGCAGGTGTTTGGGTAATTATTAAAATTGCTAAACGATTTTGTACTTAATCGCTCGATTGTATCTACCTTAATTATGGGCAAAAGGTCCAGCAACGGTACGGAATTTTATAAAAATTATTTTACACCATTACAGCAATATTAGAATGAAATAGGAAAAGCACGAATTATTTTATCCACAGAAAAATCCGATTGCTAAATGAAACTGCTATAGGTAGGTATATAAAATTTAAATGCTACCTATTGTATAGATTAAGAAAACGCTCTACAGTAGATAAAACGCAATATGTTAGCTTTAAATGCTATATATACAGGGTGGTCCAAATTCGATGGAATTACAAGGGTATTTCGCTTAATAATAGTCAAGATAGAGATGGTTAAATTACCAAAAATGTGCAATTTTTTGAGACAAACAAAATATTTTATCATTTTCGGTTTTTCTTGTGTTTTTTATTGTTTTCACAGCCTACTTTTTGTTTCTCATCTTTAAAAAAACCTTTGTAACTTGCGTATTATTGAAAATAAATACATTAACCCTTATAAAGGGTTTTCCAGTAAGAACGATATGATTTTACGATACAATAAAATAAAACTATTTTAGATACAAGCAAACTTTTTATATTATTTTGAAGCACAGCATATTACATTATGTTTTGAATAACATGTCACTTAAGTGTCCACCTCGACTCTGTGCACACGAGCGGATTCGTTTAACCCAATTTTCGAAAACTTTGTGCAATAACTCGGGCCTAATGTCACGAATGCAGCGTTCGATGTTTAATCGTAATTCATCAAGGGTTCTTGGTTTGTTTGCATAGACCCTAGATTTCAAACAAGAAGTAATCTAAAGGAGTTAAATCACAACTTCTTGGAGGCCAACCAACAGTTGCATTTCATGAAATTATCCTTTCACCAAACTGTTCTTGCAATAGGTCGATAGTGGCATTAGCAGTGTGACATGTGGCACCATCTTGTTGGAACCACATGTCCTCTAAATCAATTTGAGCTAAATTTGGCCACAAAAAAATCTGTTAACATTAACCGGTACCGCTCACCAGTCACGGTAACTGCATCTCCTGTCTCGTTTAGGAAACAAAAATGGTCCGATGATGCCACCATGCCATAAACCACACCATACAGTGACCTTTTGCGAATGCAAGGGCTTCTCGTGAATCTCTTGTGGATTGTTTTCACACCAAAAACGACAATTTTGTTTGTTAACAAATCCACTCATGAGCTTCATCTGAAAAGATAATTTTATGCCCAAAATTACGATTCGTTTCAATTTGCTCTAAAGCCCAAGCAGCAAAGTCACGGCGCTTACGATGGTCAAGTGGCTTCAGTTCTTGAGTCCATACAATCTTATACGGGTGTAAATTCAAGTCTTTTCGCAAAATACGCCACGTGGTCGTTCTTCTGAGCCCTAATTCTTGAGCACGACGAGGAATAGATAAATTTGGAACCTCTTCAACACTATCTCTTGTAACAGCAATGATCTCTTCACTTCTTGCATTTCGACGTCTCGTTGGTGTTTTCGCATCGCAAAGAGTAAAATTCCTTTCAAATTTTTCAACGATTCTACGAATAGCAAGCACAGAAGGGCGATTACGTGGACCATAGTCTTCGCGAAGTGCACGTTGAGTGTTTACAAAAGAACGTCTGTTTTCATAAAACTTTTGGATAATAACCAAACGTTCTTGAAGGGTGTATTTAACCATGAGGAATTGTAAGGTTATAGTCAATACAAATGACAACTAATTACATTTATAACATCTTAACCATGGTTAAAATTTCATTTAAAAATCATATCATTCTTATTGGAAAACCCTTCATATTTGGAAAAAGGAAAATATAAGGAATTTCAATAGATCATAGCCAACTATAGCTTCTGTTTAAAAAAAGGAGAGTTTGTGTCATAACTTTTTAACGGCGAGCGTAGTTTGTTTTTTAAGTAAATACTATCAAAGTCTACATAAAAATATCTAAAAATAATCTTCATAAATTTCTTCAATATTTAAAACAATAAGGGAGATATGACACATTATAAATATAACAAAAAAAACAGTTTTTCTTTGATTACTCTAAAACCGGAAACGATAGAATATTTTTGAAAACGGTTCCAAATTTGTTCCAAAAAACTGCACATTTTTGTTAATTTAACCATCTCTATCTTGACTATTAAGCGAAATACCCATGTAATCCCATCGAATTTGGACCACCCTGTACATATAAAACAGAGACTAAAAACGAACAATATTTCGTTCGCTTTTGACCGAAACGAAAACGAAATATTTCGTTCTATACGTTCCCACTTAAATCCCACCGTAATTTCGTTTCCGTTAACCGAAATTTAACAACGGTTTTACCGGTTTTATTTTTTTTAGTCGCCAAGTCGAGGACCTATGTTTTCATAGTCACATCCTCTTTTTACAAAATTCAGAGCAGAAAACTGTCTAAAGCAGCGGTGGGCAAACCGCGGCCCGCGGGCCGCATGCGGCCCTTGATAGTCTTACATGCGGCCCTCCATGAATTACTATATTAGTAAACATATACTTCTATATGTTAAGCTTTTTTATACCTAAATATTTGTCGCTTCCAACTTACACATAATTAATAAGTTGTTATTATAATTTTTTTTTAGTGCGGCCCTTTTAGTCACAGTTTTTGCGAAAAGTGGCCCGCTTCAAAAAAAGTTTGCCCACCGCTGGTCTAAAGAATACTTGCCAAATGTCAAAATGACAGTGTTGGCAACCCTATTAATACAATGAAACCCCAAATACTCCAATATTCTATTATAAATACTTCGTATTTATTAATATGTAAATCAGCATAGTTCGCCTTTGAATAAAAACAATTTTGGCGTGATTTTTTTGTACTTTTGGTAGGTAATAAATGTGAGATGTAAAATTTTTGTGATGAATTTTAAAATCCATTTAAATTTTTGTTTCTGTTTCTTAGCAATCGTTGGGCCACCTCTAAATTATAAAGGCGATATGTTCGCTTTTGATCATTATGGACCGCATAATTTAAACTAGCGAACCGCATGGGCAATACAAATTTGAGATCTACACCATGTAGATAATAATATTTTCCTAGGCACATTTATTTTTATTTGATGAACTATCCTTAAAATAGCTACTCTTAATTCAGCAATTAATTGTATTCAACTGTCTTCTTAACATTGGCTGTTTTAACATTTTATTAAACAAAACGTAATATGCTTAGGAAATAGTATATTTTACAACAAGATATGAAAGTCCAGTTTTTTTCGTGAGGTGAAATTTAGCGGCGAGTGTGAAAACCTCACGAACGACAAAAACTGTTTTTATCTCGAGTCGTAAATGCTATTTTTTCTACGAATTTAAAATTATATTATAGAACGAACGTTAATGTAAACGAACCAAATGACAATTGAAGACCTTGGTGCAAGAAAGGGATATGTGCAAAAAAGTAAAAAAATAAGACTTGTACAGAAATGGATTTTAAAATTTGCGCTTTTCATATGGTGCAAATGTGGGATAAGTAGGGCTTAGAAAAATAATTTCTATAAGCCCTACTTATCCCACATTTGCACCATATGAAAAGCGCTTATTTTAAAACCCATTTCTGTACAAGTTTTTTTTTTTACATTTTTGCACATATCCCCTTCTTGCACCAAGGTCTTCAATTATTATCTATAAAGTATTAATTAATCATTTCATTT
Organism: Elmis aenea; assembly: GCA_947652605.1. Taxonomy (NCBI): domain Eukaryota; kingdom Metazoa; phylum Arthropoda; class Insecta; order Coleoptera; family Elmidae; genus Elmis; species Elmis aenea. The sequence goes on from OX393582.1 coordinate 29,831,979, forward strand.
CCATAGCGACACCACCCCACTGACATTGACATAAATAAAATTATAACCTGTAAAGGAAATATATTTAATAATAATTTTTGTACCATTCTTAGGCTTTTATATAAAATGCTACAATAAAATTAAATTATTTGATTAGAATATTAACGCAATTTTAATTAATTATGAGTTCAAGCTTAAAATTTTACAATTTGATATTGACATTGACATTATTTTGCCACTAGAGACGAAAGTAAAACTTTCATGTAGAGTAGGCAGTGAGAAAATGACAACTTTTATAAACATGAGTAGAAAAACATTATCATCTACAACAAGAAGAAATTTCGTATTGCCCATAGAGAGAGGGCTACACCTTTAACACAATAATTTAGATTTAATAGTAAAAGGAAGTGAAAAACACTAAACTATTATGAAATGTGAAAAATATCTTAAATTATTTAAGTTTTCAATATTTTGCGTTTATTTAAGTACAGCTAGTTTATTTATGTGATCTTTAGTTTTTTGTTTTCAATAGCCACTTATTTTTAAATATAAACCTAACAACACATACATCAATGAAACGAGACATAAATCCTCATAGCCAACTATGGTTACCATTTAAAAAAGTCAAGTTTGGCTTATATCTCAAAAAATCAAGTGTGCCATGACTTTTTAGTTAGATACTGTTTTCTTTTTCTACGTAAAAATATCTACAGGAATCATTTCACATTTTGATATTAACAAATTAACATAGGTGGCTATGGAATTATTTACCATTGTTGAAAACATCGTCTGTTTTTAGTTTTTTCAAAATGTTTAAGAAAGTTAAAGGTGTCAAAATGGCATTAAATTTTCCTTGGAATTCTGCTCGACTTTGCTAATTTAACCGACTGTAACTCTTATAATAACAAAGTTACACATACAACCAGAGCCGTAACAAGGGCGTGGCGAAAGAGGCGCCCGCCACGGGCGCAACTAGATTTGGGGCGCGAAATATAATAAATGTAAAAAAAAAATTAAGTAAATAGATATAAAAGTCCGCTATTGTATATTTTATTTTTAAATTTCGGCAATATGTCGCTTAGGACATACAATATCTACAACACAGCGGAATTTCGCTACATTTGGTAGCACTGGTGAGTCCCAATTCGTTTCAAGTTTGATGGCAAAGACAAGATACAGTAAACTCTGTAACAAATCCTCGAATATTGCTAAAATTATTAACAAAATTTAAATTTGTTGCATTACTAATATTTTGGGATGCAATTAGGAAAGATAAATAATGTAAATTTACTTTTACAAAAAAAAAATGCTGCGAAAATGATTAAAGCTCTAAAAAATGAAATTCAACAGTACCAAAATGATTTTTTCGATTTGCCTCACCATTCGGCGAAAAGTTTTGCCGAAACAATAAATATTGAAACTTACATTCCAGAAAAGACACGGCGCAAAATAAAAAATACGCCTGGTGAGAAAGCTACTGATGATTCGTTTGCTATGAATGAAAGTGCATTACTAAAAAATAAATGTGTAAATTTTAGATCTAATACTCATACAACTCATTGATAGTTTTACTGTTTTACAAAAGATCTTAAATGACTGCAGTTTTTTAAATGGACCAGCTTTAAAAATTATGCTGCTATATGATCTCAAATGATGCGCAGCTGACCTGGCATTAAAATATAGTAGAACTTGTATGTGAAATTGCGAGTTTCAAATATCAAACCATGGTAGTTTCTGAAAATTTTGGCTTTTTAAATCTTGCCAAAAAAATTACGAACTCTCATTACAAAGATCTTATAACAATGCCTGTAATAACAGCTTCCTGCGAACGTTCGTTTAGCAAATTGAAAATTGTAAAATCGTACCTTCGTTCTTCTATCGGCCAAGAGCGATTAACAATATCAATTGAAAAAGATATTGCAAAAACATTAAATTATGACGATTGACGATTATCTTGTATTTCTTTAATTTATTTGTCATTGAATTTGAATAAAAATGTATTTAATAGATTATTTATTTATACCAATGAATAATTGGTTTTACAGGTAACTCATTTTGATGGGGTAATAAGTTTTTAACATATTGCAATTAATAAAATTTAACATTTACGTTTTTCAAAATTTTGATAATTTTTGGGTTGGGGGGGGCGCAAGTTAGACACTTGCCACAGGCGCTTCATACCCTCGTTACGGCACTGCATACAACACATGAAGATTATTGTCACCCTGTATATTATAATAGAACGTTTAGGTTATTTTCAAACAGCAGTTAATTCGTATCGTATAGGAAATAATTAAGGTCAATTTGCTTCAGTCGTACATTTTTACTGCGTTATTGCATATAAATTAGGTTGGTTTATGCGCTATCCTTTTTCTTTGACTTTTCCTATATGACCATAAAAGCTGCTGAACCCAATAAAAGTAAAAAAAACATTAAATTACCATACTGACATTTAAAAAGAGCATCGTTTTAACCTTTAACATTAAGTTCAATGCCAAAAACAATATCTGTCAGTTGTATTGTTAACCCTTCAACTTTCACAACCATAAAACTTTCTTTATTAACAACATTTTTCAACAGTTCGATTTATTTTAAGGTAACACCATTCGGGCGATGAATTATTTTTTATATCAGCCCACTTTCAGTCAAATATCAATAGCACATTGTTTTGTTTTAATGCGTTTAATGTTTTGCTTAATGGCGTAATACGACCTGATTGATTACTTACAATGAGTATAATAACAATCTTTAAAAGCAAATTCTTTCGGTTGGTTAACTGCGAATTCCGTTACGATGATATCACCCGTTATAACATATAGCAACAGTCACAAGAACCGACTAAATACAATATATAATACATACTAAACACAATGGCATTGACTTTTGGGTGCTGTTTAATATTTCTTCGTTTTTTGCTTAAAGAAAAGAATTCCTTGCCAAATCCGTTATGTAAAGTCTCTCAAGCATACAATGGCCAAACTGAATTCATTGGGAATAAAAAACACGTTTAATGTTTATTAAGCTTAAATTTTAAATTATTGGGATGCACCAATTAATCGATAGATAATCGGTCATCGGCTGTATTGGCGCTTTTGCCAATTAATCAAGTTTAATTTACCAATAGACTAGCTTGCAACATTAAATGAAAATAGTTTTACTTTTTCAATGTTACTCTAATTCCTAGTGCCTGGCTGCTACAATCGCCGTTTATTGATTTAAAAATCACTGGAACTGAACTAAAAATTTTGATAAACATATTATTTTTGAACTACTACATATTTAAAAAAAACTTCTTAAAATAAATAAAAACAAAAGTAAATAACTAAAAGTACTTTTAATGAATATAAGGTTATTCTGTTTCTTTAAAATTATAATGGAGAACATAAGAGTTTTTGTATTTTCAAGGCATAATCTATTTCTTGAATTCATGTTTAAACTGTTTTGTTTAAGTATTTTATGAATTTATGTGTATCAGGAAGAAACTTATTTAAATCAAAATTACGTCATAATAAATAATCTTCTGTTTTAGCATCCGTTGTTAAAAAACAAACTTTTAGTTATTGCTACCGCACACATCTTTATGGGCACTCTAATTAGGTCGGTAAGAGAGGGTTAGCTTAGAGGATAGTAAGTTTTCTTTAATGTTAGGTTTGTTCCAGCAGACCCAAATTTACTAATCCATGAACTGCGTCAACTACCTTAAGAATCCAGAACCTCTTCTGTGCCCAGTACTAACTAGGATTGGATGGGCGATGCATAGCTAGTGGAGCTCACGTTAGTTGTAAATGCGCATGCATGTAAAAATCCAAGATCTAGTTAGTATATATGCCTTCATTCGCGTACTCTTTGACTGTACACTGACTAGTTCCTGAACTGATTCAAACAAAAACTTTCTGTCCCCAAATCCAAACAATAACCAAAAGTCCCACATTGCCAAGTCAGGTGAGTACGGTGAATACTCTAGCACTCTAATCTTTTTTTTTTCAGCCAAAAACAGAAGAGTTGAAGCAGCCGTATGAGAAGTTGCATTATCGTGATGGAACTTAATCCCCTTATCCAAAACTCTACTTACTTTGGGCAATCATTTTTATGTGACCTATATCGCTGTAATTATCTTTTGTGCATCTAGCTTAATAATTGCATCAACCAAGTCCTTACTCCTGAAGAAAATTGTATTATCGCTCGTGGCTTTTTGGTCATTGTCGGGATTTGCTCATCTTCGTGAAGCCGTACATGACTATCCCGACGCCTGCTACAATCTTGAAAAATAATTGGTGCAAGCCATTATTGAAAAAATTTAAAGTTTCATAGCGAATTCTTACAAGCTTAACTTTTTGTAACACAGAAAGCTGATTCGACACAACGACTGACAACTTTTTTTAAACGCAGGTGATCGTGGATGATTGCTCTAACCGGTGAAGATCCAATCTTAAGTAATTGCTTTATTATTGCATAGGAGACCATTTTAAGTCTGCACAAAACTCCTTTTGCATTCAAATTTCTTATACCAGCTATACATTGTAGTCAAGGAATATTTTTGTTTACTTACAGCTAAATCTAAACTTAACTTGCACTCATAAGCGCTTCAATTCTTTTTAATACACAATTTTTCAATTTTTGGAGACAGCTGTAGTTGCTTTTTTTGGTACAGCCCCATAACTGTAGGCCCTATGCCCAAACTGGCTTGAGTACCTGTTTGTATATAAGCACTTTGTTTTGAATAGAAAGCTGGGAATTTCTTCCAACAACCAATACGTCCTTATTCTTTATCTTCAGCTGTTCCGGTTCCTTTTTGACGTGTTCCTTCCATTTTAACTTGACGTCTAAGTTTAGACCAAGATATTTAGCAGTCTTTTTACAAGAAATTGTATTATTTTCTAGATACACTAGTAGGTAGTTTATTCTGCTGTTGGTGAAATTAACGGAACAGATTTTTTTTCATTATGATGATTTTTTCTTTCAATAAAAGCTTGGCCCTTATATACAGATATGAAATTAAACTTTTACAGACTAATCCTAATTCCATTGAGATATCACTTTATTATTAACGGTACAACATAGGTTTAAATCTTAGCAAAGTTTATAACGTTGATGTTATTAAGATATTTCTGATATTTGTAGCAGTTTTTTGTTTTAGCTCGTGGTAAACACAAACTATGACATATTTTTAAAATGTGGGTCGGGCATTGTTTTTGCAAACACTTGTGCTTGTATAATAACAATTATTTATAAAAGTTATGAAAGTTTTTAATTAAGATTTAGGATAGAAATAATAGACTTTTCAGATTTTTTTTGCATTGTGTTGATTAATGATGCTTCGGTTTTCTATCTGAACACTTTCCAACGTTTCTGTTTGTCATTTAGCCGTATCAATTAAAAAATGTGTAGTAAAATTAATAGCCTTGGTTATCACTCACTCGCTTTGTCCTTTTCAACGTTCAGCGAACCGCAGTGTGTTGGATGAACATACGTCGATGGTACGGTCATGATTGTAAATTGCTTTAATGTCATTGTTCCGTTTATGTTTATAAATAGGTAGCGATTTTTTAGGTCGTCGTGTCGAAATATTTAATAATCTGTTTTTTGAACGTTAAATTACGAATACAATGGAAAATGTTACGGTTTCAACGGTTGTTTATTATTAAAATGATGTGACATTTTATTGTTTTTCTAGCGTTCGTATAATTAAGAAATTGTTATAAATAACGAAAAATGAGGCAAGAATATTAATAATTCACAGGTTTTATGTCCCTAATGAATAACACATACGGTATAACGGATACAAACTCAACTTCCAAACGGTAATAGGAAGAGATTTCGTGAAATTACAGAAAATAGGCAACATCTTCATATCTCACTTTTTTTTTAAATTTTTGAAGGATTTTTTTAAATCGTCATACTAACTGAGGGTCAATATTTGAAAGTAAGGGTCCCTATAACGGGTTTGTTGAGTCTGGAGCGGGGGCTTATAATTGTTTTTACTTATTTCCGAAAAAGTTCAAAAATATAGTCCTTAAATTAAGTGTTTTTGATAGTATTTTGAACGATCTGAGGTTAAATATTTGTGGTTTGAAATCTGTGTTATGCCTGTACATACAAAGTTCAAAATCGATTGCTTAGCTTTTTTTTTCAAACAACTGACAGTATTTGCATTTTTTCAGAATAATAATTTATTAGAGTTTCTATATTGATTTTTTAAGGACATTTATTTGTTATACAGGGTGTCCCAGATTACATTTCCAGCATGGGGATCTCGCTTATTATAAGAGATACAGGTTTGTTTAAATTAGATGTATTATTCCTTGGTATGAGAGGAGCCACAATCAATTTTTAAAAGTACAAAATTCCTCGTGCTTCAGATTTTATAGCAAAAAATACGAAAATGTCCAATTTCTTTTTTTTTCTCATAACTTTTTTGTCTTAATCATTAGAACAATTTTATTTGTACTTTCTCAAGGCACTTTTTAATGGAGAATTTGACTGTTATTTTAGATTATTTTTAACACCTACCATTTTCGAGATATTACCCCTAACTTCATTTTTCCTTATGGGCCGCAAAGTTAGCTATGGAATAGTTGAATGTGCTTTTTTTTTCTCTTTAAAATGAGATATTACTTGCTACGTTTATTTTTATAAATAGTCACAAAATCAAGAAAAATTGTAATTTACCTATCACTTATCAAGCTATCTATAATAATAAAAACAAAAAACAACTAATTATGTGTCAAATGACAGTTACCATTTGTCTGCTGTATCATTTATTAGAATTTTATAGTATTGTTGTGTAATTCGATAGTCTTTGTAGCAAATTTGTTATCATATAATTATGAGCACATTTACAACTAATTAAAAATTTTGTATGTTGAAATGCCACATTATTTATAATAGAAAGTGTGTAAAATACATAATTCTAATTAATTATTGATTTGTTTTGGATTTTTGGTTGGTTTGTCGAAAAAACCATATATTTTTAAATTTATTTCCAAATTTTTGTAATTACGCATCCTTCGTTGCCTTTTCTCGGGATATAGCTCTAATTATATTCGCTTAGCTTCTTCACAGTTTTTATGGCAAAGAATGTAGCATCTCAACATGTCAAATTAATCGCTATTTTTAAATGTTGCCATCATTATAACAATTACTACAAACACTATCGAATTACAAAACAATGATGTAAAATTCTAATAAATGATAGCGCAGACAAACGGTAACTGTCATTTGACATTTAATTAGTTGTTTTTTGTTTTTATTTTCATAGATAACTTGATAAGTGTTGGGTAAAATACGATTTTTCTTGATTTTGTGACTTATTTATAAAAATAAATGTAGCAAGTAATATCTCATTTTAAAGAGAAAAAAAAAGCACATTCAACTATTCCATAGCCAACTTCGCAGCCCATAAGAAAAAATGAAGTTCGGGGTAATATCTCGAAAATCGTAGGTGTTAAAAATAATCTAAAATAACAGTTACATTCTCCATTAAAAAGTGCCTTAAGAAAGTACAAATAAAATTGTTCTAATGATTAAGACAAAAAAGTTATGAGAGAAAAAAGAAATTGGACATTTTCATATTTTTTGCTATAACATCTGAAGCATGAGGAATTTTGTACTTTTAAAAACTGATTGTTGCTCCTCTCATACCAAGGAATAATTCATCTAATTTAAACAAACCTGTATCTCTTATAATAAGCGAGATCCCCATGCTGGAAATGTAATCTGGGACACCCTGTATAGGGTGACGACATTTTACCCCTTTATTATTATAAGAGTTAGAGAGTAGGTTAAATTGGCAAAAATGGACAAAATTGAAAAGATTGATTGACGTCAAAAAAAGTAAGCAGAGTGCCAGTTTTTTTAAAAACAAATGCAAAAAAGAAAAAAGTTTAAACAAACGTATTTTTAAATGTGACAAAAAATTGTAAAACATTTTTTTTTAAATAATTCTTATTTTAATTATGATACCAAGGTATACTTTTTATTGATTGGTTACGAAGAGATAATACACAAACTTTTTTTAAATGGTAATAATATTTGACTGTAAGCTCATAAAACGATATTTTTTGATGATTTTATTAACGATAGATAAGCCATTTTGTGTATTTAAGCAATTTTTGAATAAAAAGTGAAAAATGTGTAAGTCGTTAAAAATATTTATTAAAGTTTAAAAGACACACACCTTATTTCTAAATTACGTTTCAACCTTTATTTATTGATCTAAATTTATGCAAAAAAAATTAAAATTATGGTTTTATTTTCATTCAGAGAAAATAACATTTAATAAAAATGCACAATAAGGTACTACGGCATTATTTAAAAATATAGGTATGAAAAGCTGGCAAACAGAAAAAAAATATTATAAAGCAGTTATAATGACAAAATGAATATGAAAAAATTATTTAATGTTGAAACAAATAAATGCAGTAAAATTACCTACTTTGAAAAATTTTTAACAAACAAATTTTAAAGTAACATTAAATTTGTATTGATTTATCTACTACATATATTCTTTATACATTTAGATAACTATTTAATAACATTAATTTTTTATTAACGTTAACGAAATTTCTAGATTACGTTGGTCACCATTACCAAATAATTGGTTTGCTTAATTATTTTTTTTAAATAAATACACTAATAATGTAAGTTTGTAAGCTATAGATATCGACTTTGAGCTGAGTCATACTATACCGGGTGATTCAGTTTAACTGTCGCACTCCTATAACCCGAACAAACCTCATATTTTTGAAAACGGCGACAAATTCTCTATTAAGTGATGTGCATTTGTTATCTCTACGATGACGTATGTCAAATTCGCGATATGCAACTGTTTTTTTTTTCTTTAATTACATAGTATAAATTTTGTTGTTAATTCGGATAGGATTTAATTCTCAATCCGACCATGTATTAAAAAGTATGCATACATAAATTTTTTTCCGAAAAATATGAGGTTTGTTGAGGTTAGTTTCAATAATTAAAAAGTTGTAGGGGTGCGACAGTCAAACTGAATCACCCGGTATATGACAAAAATTGTCCGTCATATTGGAGCCGCCATCTTGAATTTTGATTGTAGAAAAGTGTTAAAGTTTATTGTCACGAAGACCATGTATGCATGCAAAATTTCATGTCAATCACATATGTAGAAGTGGATCAAAATTGAGTTGCAAGATGAAACACAAACAAACAAACATGTGAAGTTTAATAAAAGCTTGTAATATTAGTGTCTCCACCATAATCGACGCAAAATTATTTAAGTCACTTATTTATAATGTTTTATGTTTTAGAAGATTTTAAACGCTATTTAATTGCTTATGTAATTTTACCCAACTTCTGATTTAACCGAATAATTATTGTAGTAACATTATCCATGTAACTCCTAATTTAAATTGTAGACTTACAAACTTACCAACAACAAATTATCACAGGCTTCTTTTCCACCCTTACTTTATAATACCAAAAGCACTTAATACTGAAACTTTGTCTCACACAATGCACAACATTCTGTTAGAAAGTAATAATGCATGAATCATAATATTTCCTACCCAACAACACTCTCCAATTAAACAATTTATTATTGCATCCCATGATTATTTGCTACTTAATAACTATTTTCAACACCATTTTGTATACAAGTCACTTAGAATGCACTAGTTACAGCTTACAAATAAAAGTGCCACTTTCTTTGTGTATCAACAATAATAAACGGTAAAATCACTCCCCTACAACAATGAAGAAAAAAATGATGCGAATTATGGAATTTAACACATGCAAACTTAGACAAACAATAACGTATTTAGGTCACACTCATGTGGAGCATTAACAAGGCGATTTATAAATATTTACCTTTCAGTCTCAAAATATTAGTTAGAGTACACAATCGCATAGAGCGATTTCCGCGTCCGGTTATTAACTCTGGAGATAATTGGGTGCTAATTTAGTACATGCAACCAAATTATTTGTAATCGTAGTACATCTTTACGTACAAATCGTTTGGTGCATAAGTAATGGCCGTTTACATAATGAATTTTTAAATCATTATAATTAACTGCTTATCTTAGGAGGCTTGTTCACCTGAAAATGGCGATGATTTTCTTCTCTTAATTGTTGCTGGAGACTAAACTTGGTGCCACTATTACGAACATTTCATAAGTTATTATCTACCGGGTGTAACTGAAATCAGGCTCACTCCCTTTTTTTTCTTTAGTTTTGAATTTAGACAAATGAAATTTTAGACATGTAACATTTGCAAAAAACTGGATTATTTGAACATGGGTACACTTTTGTTTCACTTCCGGTTTCGCCGGAAATGACTATAACTTTGTTATTTTAAATGGAACACCCTGTATATTTTTACATTTTTGGAAAGAGGAAACGATTTTGGATACAACTGTACCATTTTGGTTAATTTTTATAACCTCAAATAATTTTTTGACAAAAATTCAATTTTTTATTAAGTGTTCCGTGACCCGCATAAATTAACGCATAAATTAAATTTAATTTGTCAACAAGTGTCCGAAAAACGGTTTTGTAAAAAAACACAAAAAAAGCATTTGTTTTGTTGCCATTTGGCATAGTCAACTATAATTATTAGGATATCTTACCAAAATCTTACAATAATTTGAAATTTTTAATGCCTGCTCCTAATAAAAATACCAAGTTATTGGCATTGTTGTATTCGCCAGAAAATACTCTATTTAAATAACCGCATGCGCCACTATCGTTCCATTTAAAAAAATTGATTTTTTATCAAAAATCCAATTTCACAACCTTTGAGATCTATTAAAGCAGCCCAAATGTCAATTAAAATTTACAAAACCGTTTTTCTGACACTTTTTGACATAATAAAATTCAATTTATGCGGGTCACGGCACACTTAATAAAAAATTTAATTTTTGTCAAAAAATTATTTGAGGTTATAAAAATTAACCAAAATGGTACAGTTGTATCCAAAATCGATTCCTCTTCCCAAAAATGTAAAAATATACAGGGTGTTCCATTTAAAATAACAAAGTTATAGCCATTTCCGGCGAAACCGGAAGTGAAACAAAAGTGTACCTATGTTCAAATATTCCAGTTTTTTTGCAAATGTTACATGTCTAAAATTTCATTTGTCTAAATTCAAAACTAAAGAAAAAAAGGGAGTGAGCCTGATTTCAGTTACACCCGGTATAGTATAGATGTTTAAATACAATTAAATTAAAATTATTAAATGAAAACAATCTAAAATATAAACAATCAACGCGGTTAAATTATCAAACGTCGACTGGTCCGCGGCGATAAAAAGGTTGGGGACCACTGATCTATACCCTATGATGCCATAGAAACATCCAAGTTTACCTGTACCAAAGAAGTTCAAAGCACAATCTTCTGCGGGTTGATATTTTTTTCAACAATGAAGTACCTTCATTAGTAGAGTAGAATTTAAGGAGCCTTGTGCAAAGATTAACAATTAACGCACTCTAGTACAACCAAACCTTAGACAAGCTTCATGAGGCCATCAGACGAAAACGTCCAAAAAAACTTTAGATGGGATCATTTTGCTGCACGACAATGCTCGCCCTCATGTCGCCAATGTTGCAAAAGAAAATATACAGCGTATGAAGCGAGAAGTTTCAAAGCATCCGTCCTACAGTTCGGATCTGTCACCATGTTATTTCCATATCTTTAGATCGTTGAAAAAAAAGCGTTAAATGTTTCCACTCGGACGCGAAAGTACAGGGTGGTCCAAATTCGATGGGATTGCATGGGTATCTCGGTTAATATTTAAGATAAAGAAACGGTTAACTTACCAAAAATGTGCAGTTTTTTGAGACAAACTCAGAACCGTTTTCAAAAATATTCTATCATTTCCGGTTTTCGAGTTATCGAATAAAAAGGTTTTTTTTGTCATATTAATAATGTGTCATATCTCCGTTATTATTGTAAATAACGAAAATATTTATTAAGATTATTTTTAGATATTTTTATGTTTAATTTGATTATACTAAAAAAATATTTTACGCTCGCCGTTAAAAAGTTATGACACAAACTTACCTTTTTTTAAATGGGAGCAATAGTTGGCTATGACCTATTTAAATTCCTCATTTTTTTCTCATTCCGAATATATAAGGGTTGATGTATTTATTTTTAACAATACGCAAGTTATGAAGGTTTTTTAGTTTTTTTTTTTAAGAAAATCATAGTAGGCTGTGAAAACAAAAAAAAACAAGGTGTAAAACTTTATAAAACTCATGTTGTACAAGTTACCAAGGTTTTTTAATTTGTTGTGGAGATAAACATTGTAAATATTTAAAAATAAGAAAACAACGATATAGTCGGTATCAGCAGTAATGTAGGATATTGTTGTTTATCTTATGTTCAAAAATTTTCGTATTTATCTGAATAACAAATTAAAAAACCTTGGTAACTTATGAGTTTTATAAGGTTTTACACCTTGTTTATTTTTTGTTTTCACAGCCTACTATGATTTTCTTTAAAAAAAAAAAACTAAAAAACCTTCATAACTTGCGAATTGTTGAAAATAAATACATCAACCCTTATATATTTGAAATGAGAAAAAAATGAGGAATTTAAATAGGTCATAGCCAACTATCGTTTCCATTTAAAAAAGTAAGTTTGTGTCATAACTTTTTTACGGAGAGCGTAAAATATTTTTTTAGTATAATCAAATTAAACATAAAAATATCTAAAAATAAACTTAATAAATATTTTTGATATTTACAACAATAACGGTATCTCCTGACACATTATTAATATGACAAAAAAACACTTTTTATTCGATTACTCGAAAACCGGAAATGATAGAATATTTTTGAAAACGGTTCTGAGTATGCCTCAAAAAACTGTACATTTTTGGTAATTTAACCGTTTCTTTATCATAAATATTAACCGAGATACCCATGCAATCCCATCGAATTTGGACCACCCTATACAGACGGCTGTGAAATAATTCTTTAAACAGCAACCACGGGCATATTATGAACAATGTTTTCGGTCAATAATGTTGTATGTACACAAATATTTAAAAAACACTAATGCAACAAATTGTGCTACAAACATATGTGATGTATTTGGAAACAAAGCTACTTCAGAACGCACCTGCAGACGTTTGTTTGAAAAAAAAACATCAGGTGACTTTATCCACAAAATGAACTACGTATCGGCATTTGATAACGATGCTTTGAAACAAGCAATTGATGAGAATCCATGCCAAACTTTAAAAAGAACTTGCGGAGACGTTTGATGTTGATCGTTCTACCGTAATTCGCCACTTTTGTCAGTTGTTCATGGTTTCAAACCTTGATGTTCGGGTACCACACCAATATTCTCGGCAGAAAAAAAAACTTTTTTTGGACAGGATGGTCACAGGAGATAAAAAGTGGATGATGTACGACAATGTTACACAGAAAAGATCATGCGAAATCCAAATGAAGGACAATTGCCAATGCCAAAAGCAGAATTACACATAAGGAAGGTTATGTTGTGTTATTGGTAGGATTATAAGGCTTTAATTTATTTCAAACTATTGAAACCTAATAAGACAATAACGGCTGATAATTAGAAAAACTTAAAAGAGGCACTGCAAGAAAAAATTCCTTATTTGGTCAATAGAACGAACATCATCTTCCATCAAGATAATGCCAGATGTCAAGTCGCAAAGTCTTCGCTTCAGAAATTAAAGGGAATTGATTGATTGGGATACTATTATACAGGGTGTGTATAAATTGGCGGAAGCGCTACACGTGACGATGTTCTTCGTAAAATTCAAAGTCGAAAATCTTGATACAAAAATGTTATTCCATGCTTCCTATGGCCTCAGGAACCATTTTAAGAAAAAAAAATTGGCAACATTGCATACATTGATTTGCGTTTGAACATTTTTTTTATCAGAAATTTTTACTTAGGTATTTACAATTTTTGTTCGAACTAAAAGCCTTCAGTTCGTAAACATAGCTGCAAACTTTTGGGTATCGTAAAACACAAACTAGAAATAATTACGAGAAAAACAGAGATGACAGCTAATGACAATGTTGCCATATGTATTATTTTCATTCAAATAAGTGATTTACATATTTTCAACACCAATTTTTGAAAGAAAGAACACAATATCTAGGAAAAAATACTATTCGAAATTTATTTTTATTCCAAATTGCAGCTTTTTCATTTGCAAGTATTTTCGTATTAAGATTTTCGACTTGAAATTTTACGAAGAACATCGCCACGTGTAGCGCTTCCGCCAATTTTTACACACCCTGTATAGGGTTTTAGAAAACTGGTGAACCGAAAAACCGATTAAGCGAAGCGTTTTCTCGATATCCGATAACCGGTTATTACGTGTCTCGGTTAACTGATTATTCGAATATTATGCACTTTTCGTTTAAATTTGGTTCAGTGTTTCCATTTTCCAAGTTAGTTACCCAATCAGCATAATAAGTACTACGCGTTTTACTTTAGTAACTTTATTTTTCCGGTGTTTTCGTACAACTCGTATAAACAGGTTGGTACAACTTGTACAATCCTGAAGTGTGTAGATAATTTAAGTGCAATTCTAGTTCGTGAATAAAATAAAAAGGTGGGAAGTTTTGAAATTGTTTCATTAAATTTCTTTTTCCTTATTCTATGTTTCACTATTTTGTATATCGCATTCGTAAAGTGTATAGGATGAAATTTTGTTGTTGTTATTTTACATTTTTTCCTCTTTCCCAAAAATGAACAAATATACAGGGTGTTTCATTTAAAATAACAAAGTTGGGGCGAAACCGGAAGTGAAACAAATGTGTGCATGTCCTCAAAAAGCCCGGTTTTTTGCATATATGATATGTCTATAATTTCATTTACCTAAAATCAAAACTTAAAAAAAAAGGGGGTGTACCACACTTTATTTACACCTGGTATGTAAAAGTCTTATTTTATTTCCCAATAGTAAAAACGGCCACTACTTATGCACCAACCCATAAATCTTACGTCTTAAACTGAGATCTTCTTAGTTAAGCTGCGGTTATCGACTTGCGTCATCCTTTGATTATGTCGACTTGTTTCACGGTCCTTGACTACAATTGGTTCCTTCCGTCAAAAATTAATGTGTTCAGACGACACAATGAGTAATTAATTTAACGAAGACGCGCTGTTAAACGTAGAACAACAATCTGTTTATACCCATGACTGCTTCAGACGACATGAAATTTCACTATCGAACACTTGCGCAAAATTGATAATAAAAACGAGTACGTAAATTTCCGTCATTTATCTTTGTAAGGTATAAACTTAATTATCATGTTTCAAAAACCAACTAACCAAAAAAAATTGGATTTACGTATTATGTATTAAGTTGTTTTTGAGATTTTCGATTAAGAAATATAGTTTTTCATTTTATCTTTTTCTATCAAATGGAAGTAAATATTTTCAAATACATAATTTACAATTTCCCAAAATTTCCTTTTAAATTTGTATAATTCAAATTTTAAAGTTAAATATCACAAAAACAATTGTACACATATAAATATGTAAAATCTAATTACTTATTTAAACGAACTTATGACCCTCTAAATATTTTGTTATATTTGTACATGTCGTAGGCATAATGTAAAATCTGGCTTTTTATAAAAAGCCTAGGCATTTTACAAAAAGATGGTAAAACGAACAAATTATGGCTTTGTCATAACCCCATACGTTTATTTTTATACAAAAAAGCTTTAACTAAACTTTGACCTGACCCTCATTGATTTGGTCAGTAATAGTGGGTCAGGTTAAAGATTGGTAATTTTTTTTAAATAATTATAATGAAGCTAACAGGTTTGTTCTTATTAAAAAAATTCTGCCGGCATTTTATTATTTGCCTATTCCAAAAGTGAAAAGCTCGTTTTACCAGCTTTACAAAAAGCCCAATGCCTACGACACAAAAATAAAGAAGTTACAAGAGTACACAATTTTCAACATAAACCAATATATCTTGTAAATTACATATTCATTTTCCAATTTTTATGCAGACTTGTTTTACCAACACATAGTCCTTCGAATAAATTAACCACAGAAAAATTGAACGTTTACTAATATTAAATCGCATTTTAAAAATTATTATTGTGTGTAAGTTATAACAACCAATTTGGACTTTGACTTTGACAAAGTATTTTGCATAGAATCATATATTTTTATAGTGTTATAAAGCCTTACGTAAAAATAAATTAAAAACTAAAAATGTTCAACACAAAAATTCCCATCCTATAAAATTATGTATTTGTTGTAGCCAAATTCACCGTTTTCCAAAATAATTATTTAATAAAAACATCAAAAACTTTATTATCCATATTAAAATGCGTGCATATAAGTTATGTTCACCATTCTTAATAATTGGTCTAACCATAATGTTTTCCTTTAATGAATAAATTTCCCATAATCATTATTTATTCTTGTGTTATACATATTTTATATGCAGCATATTTTAGACCAAGTGTCAAGTTTTTAATTATTTTAAATTTAACAAATGGTAGATATGCATAATTAGTTTGATGGAATTTTTCCTGTGACTTAATTATAGCTTGCAAGGTATTAATTAATAATGGTACATCGTATTAATTATGGTTTAGTAACATTTGTTACATGTTAATTAGAAATATTTACAGATAAATGAGCTTGTGTTAAGGTGGGAATACAATCAATTCATAAAACTTTGTACAGGGTGTCCGCCTAGTGCGTATTACCTTCATACAAGTATTTGGTTTGTTAATAAAAATATATATAATTTTTTTAAATTGAACTCTTGTGTTAATAACCCAAAACTTTGTTTAGTTATACCGAGTGTTTTATTTTTACGAGCCAATAAGTAACTTTTTTACTTGTACAACACCTTGTACGTACATTTTTAAGATTGCAAATTAATTTCTTGTTCAAAAATGTCTGAGGTTTTTGTATTATATTTATTATTTTGTATTATATTTAATAAGGAATAGTAAAACTCGACAAAGGACATATATTAATACATAGTGGAGTAAAAGAAACGGAATTTGCTAAAGCTGGGGTAGCCTGCGTAGTAAGTAAAAAATGGAGTGAAAAAGTTAAAAAATGGAAAGGGATATCAGAAAGAGTATTGATGGTAGAACTACAAATTACAAATAAAGAATTGATAGGGGTGATAGTGGCATATGGACCGAATGAGAATGCGGCAGAAGAGGATAAAGATATATTTTATAGACAACTACAAGAAACAGTGGATGAAATACGAGGGAGAACAATCATAGTAGGAGATTTTAATGGAAGAGTGGGTAATGATGTCAAAAAGTATGGCACAGTGCTGGGAAGATATGGGGAAGACGTACTAAATAACAATGGAAGGAGATTAATAGAATTTTGCTTTGAAAACAATATGACAATAATAAACAGCAGATTCAAACACAAAAATATCCATAAATACACAAGAGAGGTAAAAAGTAGGGATGAAAAGTCAATAATAGATTATATTATTGTAGAGGACACAGAAAGGAGCAAAGTCATAAACGCTAGAGTATACCGAGGGGCAGAAATAGGCAGTGATCATTATCTACTTATGGCAACATTACAAATAGGACAAAATGATCCAGAACGAATAAAACAAGATGAAAAGAAAAATATAATAAAAATAAAAGCATATAAACTAAAAGAGAAGGATGTACAACAAAATTTTCGAGATTATATAAAAACTGAGAAGCAAAAGAGCGAAGGGGACGAACAAGGAAAGGATTTGGAGCATTTATGGACAGATTTCAAAAGAATTATTCTCAAGTCTGCCGAAAGGGCATGTGGGACAATGAAACAGGGTAATAGTAATAATAGGAAACAAACGGCCTGGTGGACCGAAGAAGTCAAAAGAGAAGTGAAGGAAAAGAAAAGACTATGGAAAAAATACCTGACAACAAGCAAACCAACAGATTACGAAAAATATAAACAACAAAGAGAAAAGGCGAAACGGACTGTGCTAGAAGCAAAAGCAAAGACTTGGGAGGACTTTGGGAAAAGAATGGAAGAACATTATGCGAGCAATCAAAAACTCTTCTACAAGGTATTAAAAAACCTAAAACAAGATAAAAACCATACATTAAAGCAAATAATGGATAAACAGGGAAAAATACTGACAACAGAAAAAGAAATTATCGAAAGATGGGGTAATTATTTTAAGGAGTTATTGGAAAGTGATAACACAATGAATGACGAGGAAGAAGAACAAGGACAGGAGGAATACGAAACAATTGAACAAGAATATGAACAAGAAATAACCGAAGATGAGTTGGATAGAGCGATTCATAAAATGAAAATTGGAAAAGCAGCAGGGCATGATGGCGTTTTACCTGAAATGATTAAGTACATGGGAGTAGAGGGTAAGAAAATGCTGTTAAGAATAGTAAATAAAGCTTGGCAGGAAAAAGATATTCCAAAGGACTGGGAGGTATCTGTTATATTACCGATATTCAAGACTGGCGACAGCAAAAATTGCGAAAACTATAGAGGCATATCTCTACTTAGTGTAGTAGAAAAATTATATGAAAGAATATTGGAGGAGAGATTAAGAAAACATTTCGAAAGTAATTTGGAAGAGGCGCAATGCGGATTTAGACCGGGTAGAAGCACGCAAGATCTAATTTTTACGCTAAGACAGTTAAGTGAAAAATCAATGGAACATTCAAAGATGGTGTATTTGTGCTTTATCGATCTTTCTAAAGCCTTCGATAGAGTGCCAAGGGAAAAGATCTGGAAGATATTGAAACAAAGTAGAGTTCGAGAAGGATTATTAAACGCCATCAAGAGTTTATATAAGAGCAGTAGAAATTATGTGCGAACCCACAACAGCAGTTCCCAGGAATTTATAACAACAGTGGGAGTAAGACAAGGAGGCACATTAAGTCCTCTGCTCTTTATAATTCTTATGGATAAAATTATTAAAGAATGTAAGCAAAACACAAAGAAAGCCCACTGGGGTTGGAATAAACTAAAACCAATATCCTTAACAGAATTAGCCTTTGCAGATGATGTGGTGTTATTAGCTAAAAGCGAAAAGGACTTGCAATTTAATCTAGGCGTATGGGCAGATACATTAAGCAGATATAATATGAATATTAATATAACAAAGACAAAGGTTATGGTTATAGCGAAAAATCATGAACCAGCTACAATAATGCTAGACCAAAAAAAGATAGAACAGGTAGCAAGTTTTAAATATTTAGGAACAATAATTGCAGAAAACGGTAAATTGGAGGAAGATCTGAATAACAGAATAGCGGCAGCGACGAAATTTTACTACGCCACAAATAAATGTCTGATAAGTAAGAAGGAAATATCAAAAGAGACGAAGACGCGAGTTTTTAATGCAGTGTACGTACCCATACTCACGTACAGTTCAGAAACTTGGACACTAACTCAAAAACAAAAACAAAGAATACAGGTACAGGAAATGAGATTTTTGAGAAGAATAGAGGGATGTAGACTGATCGATAAAATCAGTAACGAAAAAATCCGAAATAAACTTGGAGTAACAGATATTAAGAAAAAGATGGAGACGAATCAATTACGATGGCTGGGGCATTTACTACGCATGCCAGAAAGTAGATACGCGAAAATAGGATGGAAAATGCAGATAGAGGGGAAAAGAACTAGAGGAAGGCCAAGAATAAAATGGGAAAAAGAAGTGAGGAAGAGACTAGAAGGAAAAGGAGTCAGCTGGAAAGATGTGCCACAATTAGCCAACGATAGGAAGGAGTGGAGAAAGATAATACAGTAACAGAAAAGCAACCTCGACACCGAAAGGTACAAGAGGAAACGATTAAGAAGAAGAAGAAGAAGATTTAATAAGTTTACACATCTTTGTTTAAAGTTTAAAAAAAATGAACCGAACAAAGCAATATCCTGTGAATTATTTTAAATGTTTGCCAAATTGGTAGCAAATATAGGACTAACGGTAGTTACAAAAAGAACTTCAACATGATTTTGTACTAGCATTGCTAAATTGCAAGTATTAATATTTTGTTAAAAATCTATATCTGCCAATAGGTTGAGTTTAGGTATAAAAAACCTTTTAACACGAAAAAGTCAATTTTTTAAATAGAATACAAAAAGTCTAGGGCATTTTTAAAAATAATTTGTTTTGCAATCTACAATATGAAAAAAAAATCAGGCGATTTTAAGTAAAAAAGTCACACATTAGCAAGAGAAAATACAACACTTGGTATAGCTGCAAATAATTTTAGGTTATGTAGACATATACCTTCAACAAATTTTGTTGTATATATATTTTTTTAAATTATCACACAATAAAAATACGCGCTAGGTGGACACCTGATAATAAAAAAAATAAATAACTTCATCTCCAAGCCTTTAGCTATTTTAATTAATCAAAGTTTTGAAGAAGGTATTTTTCCAAATAACCTAAAGATTACTGTAGTTTAACCTATTCTTAAAAAAGGTGATGCATCTAACATTAATAATTACAGGCCTATAAGTTTAACCTCTATATTTTCTAAAATTTATGAAAAAGTCTATTATAATAGACTTTATAGCTTTTTAACACTAAATAATATTCTGTCACCTAAACAATATGGTTTTATGAAAGGCAAATCTACCAAGGATGCTTTATGCAAATTAATTAATTACGTTTATCAATATATTGATATAAAAAAGTCAACAGTGGCTGCTTTTCTTGATCTAAGCAAAGCTTTCGACATGATATCCCATACCTTACTACTAGATAAGTTATATAAAATTGGCATTAGGGGTAATGCACTGCTCTGGATTAAAACTTATCTACGTGATAGAATACAATATGTACGTATTAATGAGAGGTTGTCTGATCCTTGTTTCATAAAAAAAGGTGTACCTCAGGGCTCTATCCTGGGTCCTTTATTATTTATTATTTTTGTTAATGATATTTTTTTA
The DNA here is from genome assembly GCA_947652605.1 of Elmis aenea. Lineage (NCBI taxonomy): Eukaryota > Metazoa > Arthropoda > Insecta > Coleoptera > Elmidae > Elmis > Elmis aenea. The sequence continues at coordinate 29,852,850 of OX393582.1, forward strand.
TTAAACCTGAAATCTGATATTATCATGTATGCGGATGATGTATCTATTATATTCAATTGTGAAAATGAAAAAATTTTACAAAAACAAATTGAAAGAGATCTTTTTTTAATTAATAATTGGTTTAGAAAAAATTGTTTGAGTATAAATGTAAACAAGTCGAATTTTATTTATTTTAATTTGTTCAGAGAGAGAAACTATAGTTTAGCTATCAAATTAAATAATTCTTTAATAAGACAGTCTATCAACGCTATACTATTAGGGATCATCATTGATGAATGTCTTAATTGGAAGGTACAAATTGATGATTTGTATAACAAAATTCAACCCTTATTATATCAAATATTTAAAATTAGAGATATGGTTTGCATTGATACCTTGATGATGCTATACTATGGGCACTTTTACTCTAGAGTATCATATTCAATTATCTTTTGGGGAGGTCACAGTAATAATTTGCGCAGAATATTTCTATTACAAAAAAAAGTAATTAGAGCTGTTTTTCGTTTAGATTACATTTCCTCATAAAATCTTAACATTACCATCACTTCTTATTTTAGAATCGTTAATGTTCATATTTAAAAATTATGACATAATATGTCAGAATAAATCGTACCATAGTTATAATACTAGACATGGTAGTGATCTCTCATTTCCTTTGCATAGGCTAACCAATTTTGAAAAATCACCTCTATATACTGCAATAAAATTGTATAACCATTTACCTCCTACATATAAAGGTGCAATCAGGAAAAAGGGATTTGCTAAATTAGTGAAAGGGTTTTTGGTTGAAAACGCTTTCTACTCACTAAATGAATATCTCGATCGTGATGTATGATTTTCATTGGATTTTGGGATGTGGTTTTGTCCCTATATTTTATTTTATCTGTAATCTTGTTATAAATAATTTGTTTTTTTTGTGTTGATGTTTTGTTAACGGCTTGTTTTGTTATTTGTTCTTTTTTTGTTGTCTATAATGTATTATTCAATGTTCTGCTGCTTTGATCAGCAGCTTTTTGTCTCATGGCATTTTTTGTTTGTGGACAATAAAGATTTTTATTATTATTATTATTACCCTATATAAGCAGTAAAAGTGCATATATTTACATAAATTAATAGCGTTTGATTTTTTTTGTGATATGTGCCTTATAGGTTTTACGTATCTAAATTCAGGCGTTTTTGAGTTATTTAAGTTTTTATAAAAATATTGACAGAAGCAGGAGTATAAAAAATTAATGATATTTCAGAATTTGGCTATGTCAGAACGAATTCCTTTAAAACTTAAGTTGACAATAGTGTCACAATGGTTGTTGACTAGTTAAAGTTTTAAAATAATACACGTGGTGTTTCTTATGCCCGGTCCATTTAGTCAAATTTCAAACACGAATAAGTCAGATTTTTTAAGTGGAACACCGTATATATTTTTACATTTTCTTATTGATAATGTTATTATCTTCAAAAACTATTAGGGGTCTAAAATCGGTATTTCTCGAGTTATTGCGATTTCCTTGATAATTTACGGTTACAAATACAAAACAGAATTAAACTAGTAGGCTTTAAAAATATCTCGAAAATTTGTTAATTTTGATCTTTAAACCAGGGACTAAAAACGATAAAAATTTCGTTCGTTTCTGTTCGGAACGAAAACGAAATATATCGTTTTCGTTCTTTTCGTTCTAACCGAAAAAAATCGTTTTTCGTTTTCGTGAACCGAAATAATAACGGTTAAAACCGGTTTTACAATTTTTTTTGTCGTCAAAAAATCGAGGACTTTAATTTTTTTTTCGAGTCACTTCAATCTTTTATAAATACGATAACATTATTTGCGTTTCACGGACAGCATATTTTAGACTGGCGAACCGCCGCCATATTTACCAAATTGTTAAACACATTAACATTTAGCCGTTTTGTTTAGTATAACACCCGTAAGGTGCAAAAATACAAGATTATTTTAAATGTACACACTATTTTTATTTAAAAATATAAAAATTTAGCAGTGCTGTTTTAAATTTGTTTCAATACTAAAAATCTATGAATTTGAATTAAATTAGATCCTGCTCTAATCATTTAAAAAGACAAAAGAATTAATTTAAGTGGATAGTTCACTAAATGTTCCCATGAATGTTATAAATAAAAAGATATTAGAATAAAACTTATATTAACTCTAAATGCAAATAAACCATATACATTAATAATATACTCTATAAAACATTAACTTGAAATGTACTCCAACTTAAAAGTTTGTACATACTGCACAATATACATTTTCACAATCCATTCAATCTTACAACACGTCAGACAATAAATCTTCTTTTACATTAGTCCTTTTCGAAGTAAGAGTAAATTTTACTTTTATTAGGTAACTCTATAAATGCAAATAATACATACACATTAATAATATATATATCCAAACAAGTGTACAGAGAATATCTGTACCGTTTCTTGTGTTACACGAAACTGCAAGTATAAACAATCAATTGTTAAAACATATCATGTATATGGAGAAAAATGAAGCTCACTTATTTGTTATTTCAAGTGAGATTTTTTACTGCCTCGTGGAGTCTCCCCAGCATAGAAGGTGAATTCGCGTTTGTGTTTAACAAATAAAATTTTATTAGTGATAAAACCGGTTAAAACCGGTTTTGGAAAATATTTATTTCGTTTTCGTTCTTGAACGAAAAATAATAATTTCGTTTTCGTTCTTAAATAAATTTCGGTTAATTTCGTTTAACGTTTTCGTTTCGTTCTCAGTCCCTGCTTTAAACTGAAAGATTTGCCAGATTATAAAGTAATGAGAAAAAAAATTAACAAAAATTAAAATTTTATCTATATAAAAGTGTTTTAATTTTTAGACAAAATGATTTTTTTTTTACTTCTATCACCTTAACTATACATTTTTTAAACATCTGAATATAGCTACAGATAGAGCTCTATTATTTGAGCTTTTCTACTAATTAAACCGAATCTTTGTTCGTATTTTTATTTAAATCGAGCGAGATATTCATATTGGCTAGGATTAGGCAACAATTTTCATCATACAATAAATAAGAATTCAATTGTTTACAAAATCCAATTAAAACGTTGCATTAAAATAAATCATAAATTTGTATCGGTTATCAATCAACACAAATAATACAATTTTAATCACAGGACAATTAATTTTGGTGCACTGAAGAAATATTAAATTAATTGTTAATGATTTAAACACGCAAACGTTTGTAAACGAGGTGTTTTTATTCAACAGGTTGTGATTATTGTGGACTAGTTAAAAACAGGAAGTTTTAAAACAGTTATGCAATCATATTTTATGATGCGGCAGTTAAAAGTTTCGTTAACTCAACAAGTTCAATGTTATTTATAATTAATTTACATCTCGGAAACCGTAAATGTTTTACTAACGTAATATCTCGGGTATTTTATCAGTCTGAATTAATTTTAATCTGTTTTTTTTTTTTTAAATATGCAGACAAACTTGAATGAGATTATTATAATTTAAATATTTTGCAACAAAACTTTTGCAAATGTAATTTACAAAATTATAAAATATTTAAATCACAATAACTTTCCTTTAATATTTTTTTTAATTACAACAAAATATTTTAAAAATTTCTTTTATCGCCAAATTGTAGTATTTAAATGTTATATTTAATTTACTCAAATATCAAACTTTCACGTTTCAGTTTTAAACAACTTTTGCTTATACCAAAACTGGGCACAGTTTAAATCGAAAATTATCGCAAATTGATATTGTAATAGCGGAAACCGGGGATGAAAATAACACGGGTAGGTTGTAACAGTGCCTATAGTTTCTTCAATTTTTGTTATATGTCGCGTTAAGCGCTTGTGCAATGTTCATTTACATCCACCTCCCTACCTACATTATTAGTTTTCATCTGTCATAGAGGTTAAGTTTTTGCCATCCAGAGTCACTATTTTCCGCCTAAAAGTTAATGCTTTGTGTCACCGGTCGAGTGATTTTTAGGCGATCTCTAAAAGAGGAACAAAAGAGTACCTGGATTATTATGTTCTAAATTTTGTTGGCTATTGGTAAGTGCAATACAATTTAACGTTGGAATCGTGGTTAATTGTGGATTCCCTCCAATTTGTTTTGTGTACACTTGGAGTCAAAAGTAACAGTGTTACAACCAACCCCAATCAATGTTTTCACTTGCAAATGTTCACTCTTAGCACAAAATTGGTGGTTTTCTTCGGAGATGGGAACATACAAAATTTGTCGGATTAATTTTCCAATTTGTAGTAGGTATATTTTTGTTTCACATTTTTGAATATTTTTTCATTTTGCTAATGTGTATTTTGGAAGCAAATATTAATTTTGTTGATGAATACTAATATATTTACCCATTACTTATGAGCGGTGTAAATTATTTTGCCGTTACAACTTACCCCGATCATTGTTACTTTTAGCCCCAACGTTGAGGTTGGAAGTAACAGATGTCTTACTACAGAAAAAAACAAATTTCTCACATAGGCTTTACGAAACATATGAAATAAATATCTTGGAAGGAAGACAAATGCCCAATCTATCATTAAATCAATTTGGATGTAAAAGAAACTTGTTATACTCTACTCTATGGGAAATTAAATAAAAACAAAAAAATGTTACTTTCATCCCCGGTCGCCCCTATTTTTAAATTTTTCCCACGATACCGATAGTTTATCAACAAAGGTGTGTTATGTTTTATTTCAATTTTATTAGCTGCAAATAGGTCAACCATAAACTAATAAACATTTAATAAGAAATACAGTAAAAAAAATAAATTGATAAGCCTATCAAGGTGTGACGAAACGTATCAATTAAATTATTACAATCGACCACGACAAATCAAAGGCGGCTTTGCCTATACCGCAATATTTCTGTCTCCTAAAAGGTCCGATTGCCAAAAAAACAAACAAAAGCGAACTTCACGCCCCGTTGAGCAACAACGAATCTTCTATAAACTAATTACGCGAAATAATTTTACATTATTTGTCACGTCAAAAACACTTTAAGTGGGTCATGAACGACACAACATTTTCTAGTTAACACGAAAAATAAAGAAGTCAAATAAAAACGAAAGATAACCGTTTATTATTTTATTGCCTTTAGTAACCTCCAATAATTACAGTTTTATACGCGTTTCAAATTATTACTAAAGATGTTTTTGCTTTATAAAATAATTATGAAAAGACTGTCCGCTAAAAAACTGCAATTACTTATAGTGCATTAATGATGAGTTGCAAAAAAAAAATAAAAAGTTTATATTCTCTTAAACAAACTCAGTTCCAAATGATATACCTACAGGGTGTCCCAGATAACATTTCTAGCATGGGGATCTGGCTTATTATAGGAGATACAGGTTTGCTTAAACTAGATTAACAGTGGTATGCACAGTCGTTCGCTGGAGGACTCGCCGAAGAAACCTTCAGTCAGCGATGCGCCAATCGCCCGCCAGACACTTTGGTTGCAGAGACAAATTTCAGCTGGAGAGTTCCCCGGCGAAGCGTTGGACTAGTGTACATGAAAACATATCACTCTAGCATGCGCAGAATAGCAATTATCCAATTTGATAACGTGATAAAACCTTGCTTCAGTATCTAGCATGCGGTAAATGACCGACAGTTTTTATAGCTCTAAAGCAAAATTAATTCCAAACGCAATATTTGTAAACAGCGCTGTTAAAGGAAATAGTAAGTAATAAGGTTTCATATTCATTACCCCGCTAACTACTTAACAAAGGGATAAGATCTTTGTTGGTCCCTAGAAATGTTTCAATACCCAAAATCTTAATTTTCTTTATTAATAAAATTTGTTTAGATGTCCTTATAATTTCCAGTAAAACATTCAATACAAGCAAGTTCTTTGTCAATTGTAGTTTATTACCGTTGTATACATACAATGATGTGCATAATAATAGCTAATTATAATAATTACATTAAAACCAAAATAAATATTGAATGTTCTTGTTTTTTAATTCATTTTAAATGTTTATAAACAATTTTAATAATAATAAGAAAATAACGTAAGAAATAATTGAGATTTTATAATATTTGAATACATTAACGCACCAAGTTATGTACTTCCTCGTAATTCTATAATTCACTAACTTTCGATACAATACGATCGCAATTAAAGTAATATTTGTTAAAAACATATAGACATCCATAATTTTACACAGTATTTTGTACACTTGCTATTAACCCAGCAGAAAAATAAAAACACAAGATACGTAATATGTACATTTATCAAACATGAGCACAGAGAAACACCTGCACAAACAATTACGGTGAATACTTCATGTGCAGTACAATTGAAGTTTAGTCGACTTTGTAACACTTAAATAATATATTATATCGAATAAATCGCACAGTGGCGAGGAAAAAAAATTATAATCATTTGGTACAAAACTATTCCATCATCGAGGATAAAAACCGATGTCAAAAATAAATATAAATTTGCATTTTGCAACAATATTCAGTACCCTGGAGATGCTAGATACTGGAAATAATTTTATTTCTTCATTGATTTGTTTTGGATTTTTGGTTGATATCTCGACGAACCCATATTCTTTTAAATTTATTTCCAAATTTCTGTTGTTACGCGCACTTAGTTGCCTTCTCTCGAGATACAGCTTTAAGTATATTCGCTTAGCTTCTACACAGTTTTTATGGCAAAGAATGGAGCATCTCAATATGTCAGAGTTTTCGTTATTTTTAAATGTAGCCATAATTATAACAATTACTACAAAGACTATCGAATTACACAACAATACTATAAACTTCTAATAAATGATACCGCAGACAATTGATACTGTCATCTGACATTTAATTAGTTGAATTTATTTTCATAGATAGCTTCATAAGCTAATACGATTTTTCTTGTTTTGTGACTTATTTTTAGGAATAGATATGATATACCTACAGGCACAGGGTGATTGAAATTCGAGTTTAAGTATGGGAATCTCGCTTATTATAATAGCTAGAGTATAGGTTTAAATTTGGCAAAGTTGCTAAATTTCGTGCTCATTAATAATCCGAAGAGAAATTGGAACTATCTCAAACGGTATCCGAGAAAATTAGGAAAAACCGGAAAATACGATTTTTGAAAATAGACTATAACTCCTTTGGAGTATAAAATATTTCAAATGTGTAAAAACATTGCCTAAGCAACTTTTTAAGCCGCATCGGATAGTAATCACTAATTTATTCTAGGTCGATTCGTTTTTGTTTTATGACAACCAACTTTATTTTTTCTTATGGGCGCAATTTTTGCTATTTACATAATCAAATGGAATAAGGTTTTCTGAATTCATTGATCACACATGGTATTTTACTTCTACATTAATTGTCAAATTTGTAAAATTGCGTTTCGGACAACAATCTCTATAAATCAGACAGCCTTGTCGTTGTAGTTTATGTCGTCGTTACCATGACAACCAATCAACAAATTCAAATATTTGAAATCTTATTACTAGTCATCGTAATAAGTTCGTATAAATGAATTTCAGTAACGATTTTTTTTTTTATTGAATAGCAATTCTATATTGTCAAGGCAACGATATGCCGAAACATATCCGGAAAGAATCTATTACCAAGCAACACGTTGATCAAATCATTATTGCTTAGCTAATAAGATTTATCGTATTACTTAGCGTATAAAAAAACAACTGCTACAATTATTAAAACTTTCGTCGTTTTAAACAAAAGCAACTAATAATTTCTCTATTTATGTTAAGTTAAAGTTGTTCAAACGTTTTCTCCGATCAACCTGTAATGGCCATACTGGCTGTTGCTTTGTAGGTTTATAAGGCTGCAAGATTTTATCTTCAGCTCTCTTAATCTAAATTGCAACGAGTTTTACTGTATTCTGCGTGTGTACAGTAAAACTTGTAATGCACCTGACGAGTTTCCGTTAGCGTAAACGCCGTGTCTTTAGTCTGCTGGGTCAACCGGAAGACTTTAGATTTAGAGTTTAATGCAGTAATATAATATAATATGATACGATACGATACGAAAACAGCAACAAAATGTATAACAATTTTTTGTTAGTACCGACTAACAGTTAGTTGATTTGATCAGAGTTAAGTTTGATGGGCGATAAAAAAATACAAATTACTTTTTTTCATTATTTTTAATTTTTAATTCATTTATTTACGGAAAAGAGCACCAACTTTACGTTATTAACGTTAATAATGAAGGATTTTAGTGTTGCAGTAGGTAGGTATGTTTAAAAGTTAATTTAAAACACTTAATCGTTCCATCAATCTATCTACATCTTACAACATTTTTAAAATGTGTTTTAGGTTTGATTATATCACGATGAAAAAAGTATAACTGTAATGCTTTTAAATTAATGAAAATAAACCGTATGGTCACTTGCTTAATATTAATAAATTCGTAATGAATAAAAAATTAGTACTAAATTTAGACCGAATTAGGATTATCTTGATGCAGATAAATCTTTTGTGTTTTGCCCTGTCATAACTGTAATTTGCTACGATTATTAATTTTCCTAGTAAAATTTTTCATTTTTGGTAGAGATAAAACATAAAAAAATAAATAAAATTTAAGAGCCATAAAAATATTTTTAAAAAATTTTGAGCGAATTGAAGCTTTATATTTAGAGACTTGGAGTTTGCTAGTAAAAGCTATGCAGCCATTTGCAGATTTTTTTAATAAAATAATAAATGTGCAAATCTTTAAAAAAAAACATAAATAACCTTAATAAAAAATGTTCGTATTTGTTTACTAAATTAATTATTTTGCCGGAAATATTATTGACAAAAGTTTGTTGCTTTGGAAATATCCTGAGACAGGAGCTCAGGATTTTGTCACTCATTTTGTAGAAGGATGTTACCTACAGTGTGTCCAAAAGGTATGGAATATGTTATATATCTCAATAAATATCCACTTTAGGGAAAAATGTTTTGAATAAAAGTTGTTTGGTACTTAGTTTTCCACTATAAGAAAAAATTAAATTTTTTTTTCCGAATAACAAAAGCGCCATGAAAAACAATTGAATTTTTTTAAATGGCAAGGTACCCCTATGTTATATGTACTCATTTGATAGAGAATTTTTTCTCTTTTAAATAATGGGGTCACCTTAAAAATTAAGTTTATGCTAAGAGGCCGGAGAATATCGAAAATTTAAAAGATCGTATTAGAGAAATTACACCTGAAACGGTTGGGAATGTTATAAACGGGTTTAAAAACCGAGTTTAACATTGCCAAGCTGTAAATGGTTCACAGTTTGAACAGTTATTGTAGATTTCTTCAAAAAACTTTAGTTCTTATGATGTTTTTGTTAGAAATAAATACTAATCAATTAAATTTTTTTGCGTTTTGCTCAAAAAGTTGCTTATATGAAGGTGCTTAAGTTTTGCATCATTGAAAAGAGAAATAAATTGTCTATCAAATGAGTATAATATCGGGGTACCTTGTCCTTTAAAAAATTTCAATTGTTTTTCATTGCGCTTTTGTTATTCCAAAAAAAAAAAATTTAATTTATATATATTTTATTCAAAACATTTTTCCCTAAAGTGGATATTTATTGAGATGTATAGCATATTCTATACCTTTTGGACAAACTGTATAAGCAACAAACGTGAGTTAAAATGTTTCCTGCAAAATATATTTTCCCAAATAAGATACCAAAAAGAATTACAGTTTTTGTTTATTATTTAAATACTGTAATCTTTAATATACTCTACAATTGTCAAACATCTGTAAACAAGCCAAACAAGCATCCAGGTTGCTATGGAAACGGGATGTTTTCGCTTTTTTGTGGTTGAAACAATCTCAGGGGATGATTTGGCGCTTTTGCATCTCAAAAATGAACGTGGTTGGTCATAACATAGAGACGTGACTATAATTTGACTAAAGTGATTGGTTTATATGACATGTGGGAAATAGTAAAGATAAAATTTTTCAAAAACGTTGTGCTTTAAAAAAATATTTAAACGTTTTTGATCAACCTGAAGATTGATGTTTATAGCTTATAGTGTGTATAGCATTTATAGAAATTATGAAGTCAGTTGCGGAACTTTCGTATCTAAAAAAATTGCAATTTACTTCAAAATTCTTCATAAATTTAAAGAGCTCCGAGTCAACTTTACATCGGTAGTTTTCATTTAAATTTATAAACAGAAACTGCACGAGTGTGCGATTTAAATATCTGTTTGTTTGAATAAAATTTATGTGAATAAATCAAACGTTCAACAGTTGTTAGACGCGAGCTGTTGACCTTAAAATTCTGAAACGTTGTTTTAATTATGCCATCATGCACATACTCTGCTGAGAGCTACGTAGTGGCCATTGGCCAAGATTAATGTTGCGAATTTGCTTAGTGCTCGCGTGAGTACATTTAATTGGCTGTTTCTCTTATCATTAAAATTTTGTAAACGCAAAATATAATAGATACCAAATAGCGTGCTACTGGTAATTGATCGCTGATTTGGTGTTTAATGGTTTTTAATTGGTGTGAATTAAATGAGAAGACGTGCTTTATATAAGAATGAAGATACAAATAGAAAACTGTATGTCGTGTACCTATTTCCTATTTTACGACACTTGTATAAGATAATTGACTACTTCCGGAAGTTACCTATCTCAACATATAATTTAATAGTTGTCTCTGATAGCTTTTTAATACATTATTAGGTTCGTGTATTAACACTTTCCAACATTTATGCGTTATTAAATTTACTGTAATTGTAATAAGATGTGTTTTGTAAGCGAACATACTTTCAACTTTGTAGGTAGGGACTTTAATATCACTTTTGTAGTACCTACATGCAATGCAATAGGTATCGATAATTTTAATGGTATTAATATTATTAGGCATACCCCGTTATCACCGCAAATATTTTAAGTGGTGATAGAGGACCTTTTTCTAAGAAAGAATTTTAAGTAAAACTTTTTCCTAAAATCAAATGCTAAGCAGATATCAACACTTACTTGATTTTTATACAATTCTGCATTTATAATTATAAGACTCTGTCGCCGTAAATATCAATTTTATCGTCAAATACCATACAGCTTTTTAATAGAGTATGTAGTATGAAATTCTCTAAAAAATTGATTATAATTATTTTTTGTCTACAGGCAATGGTTTAAAAATTATAAGGCATTTTGTACAAAAAACTGTGAAAAATATAAAAACTTTAATTGTTTCTTAGACTTTGCAACCGCTGTATCTTTAAAACGAAAGGTTGTACAAAAAAAAACCGACGGCTCATTCCCGATAGCAAATTTTATGGGCCACAACTTTAGTCTGAAAATTTTTTTGAAAAATCAAACCAATTTTTCGGAAAAGTCGAAAATAAGAAACAGAGTGCAAAAAAAATTTCCTAGAAATATTGTTTTGTATTTAAAAATGCTTTTAAAGAGAGCGCGATTATGTAATTGAAAATGATGGAAGTCATTTTGAACACTTATTGCAGTAATTTTGTGGTTAGGTACATGTTAATTTTTTTGTGTTAAGATGGATTTGCATTGTTTTGCTTTTTATCGTTTTCGAAAAAAAAAAAAAAACGGGGAATAATGATATTTTGTATTTAAAAATGCCATAGCATCGGCACCATTCATAAAATTATGTATCATCAGTTTCAAAGCTTTTTATGAAGTTTGAAATTCTTCAGAAAACCACCCCTTATCATTTGTTTAAGGAGCTAACGAACAAATTTAACAAAAAATTGTAAAATTGCATATAAATAAGTTATGTGCATTTTTAAAAACGATTTTTTTAACGAAACGTCGTAGAGCAAAACATACGATTAACGGTCAGAACTAAATTTCATTGTGGTCGAGAGACGTTGCCGGGCCCGGAGGTAAATTTTATAATCTTCAGCACCGTTTTCCTACGCTTAAATAGCTTATAAAAAAACAAATTGTGGAATAATGTCCGGGCCACTGTGGGTCACCGGTCCGGGCAATTTTGCCCCATCGCCACCCCTCTCGACAGCTCAGGATATTAGGTTTGTTCCAGCAAGGCTATATAATACGATCCAATGAACGATCAGTATATCCGCAGTATCGATATCCCGTTTCGGTCGTCTCTAATACCTCATTGGACGCGGCGGTTTGTCGGATGTTCCAGCAGTTATCGGATATATTCAAGAACTAGTGTGCGGACGGTAAAACCAGTACATGAACGAAGACAAGAACAAGCGCTGGGATTTTTACACGTATGCGCTGTTCACAACTAACGTGACCTCTGCTAGCTGTGCATCGCCCTTCCAATCCAATTTTAGTACTGGTTTCTTAAAATGTTTACGCTTGCAATGCACAAATTTCTATAAACCCAATAGATAAAAATGCCATTTACAGTTAGGCATATCGTTAAAGCGTTTTGGTGGCGCCTAATACATTTATTAGTCCATAGTTGACCCATATGTATAAACCAGTTCATGTATCGGTACGTGAATTAGTACAAAATACGCTGCTGGAACAAACCTATCATATTTTTCGCTTTAATTTTAATTTTCTCGCCCATTGCTTGAAAACACGCCATAATTACAAAATTTGTTTTAAAATTTCCTTCGCCTGTCAAATTTGCGTTTTCAACCAATCACTAATCTTAAATCTTCTAAAGACTACCAATAAGAGCATTATTACACGGTAATAATTTTACATTCGTCTGTCAGATGTTAATCTTCCTGTCAAATTTGCGTTAACTAACTCAGATTTCCTAGAAACGACCAATAAACATAATCATACACTGATAATATCCTTTTTGCAATCAACAGATTTTCATGCGTTTATTGGTCGTTTCTAAGAAATCTGAGTTTGTGATTAGTCAAAAATATAAATTTGGAGAGGTAATTAAATATTTTAGTCTTGATAATTTTTTGACGAATTTCGGCGACCAGTAGCGTTACTTTAATGTAGATTAAACCCCATCCCTGACGCATCACTCTGGCAGTACTCGTAAAGTTTGACATAACATACATTTAATTTGACAGGTAGGTTAGGTGAAGGAAATTTGAAGACAAAATATAACTCGTGCATTTCAAATAATCCACGGTGTTTGCACTCTTATGGGCAGAATCGAATACTTGTTTCATTGAAAATAGTTGAACCCCAAGCCGTGTAGGTGGCGTGTATGTTGCGTTCATGACTAACTTCATTTATAATCCAACAGACTTACACGCCACCTACACGGCTTGGGTTTCATTCATAATACGCTGCGCAGCGGATTATGAATGAAGGTTTCCATGGTTGCGTACCCTTTATCTATGGTTACCCCCGTTTGGCTATAAAAAGTCAAAATAAAAATATGAATATTTTAATATTTTGAAATATAATCATACATAAAGAAAATATATCATAATTTTGAACGAACTGTTCGGCCTCTTCAATATCTTAAATTGTTTGTGTGTTATAATAATAAGTTATAAGTGCAGAGCAGCAGTATAATTTTGAGGTAGTGAACAATTTTGACTACCTGGGGGTAACATTAACAGAAATGAAGAAAAGGAAGAAATAGATAAGAGAATAGCCAAAGGAAGTAAAAGTGCCGGAGTGTTAGCAATAATGCTGAAATCAAAAAAGGTATCACTTAAACGCAAAATGTAGAGTGTATCGAACAGTTATCGACCGACTCTTCTCTATGTTTGTGAAACGTAGATCTTTAATAGAAATATGGAAAACAAACTAGAAATATGGGAGAGGAAGATACTTAGAAGAATATATGGGGGAATCAAGAAAGGAGATATATGGAGAAGACGGTCAAAGAAGGAAATTATGGAAATATATGGACAAACTAATATGAAAACTGTGACAAAAATCCAAAGATTATGATGGCTCGCATATATCACCAGATTACCTGAAGGTAAAGTAACAAAACTAGTGCTAGATAGTGAAGCGGACTCAAAAAGAAGGAGGAGACTACTACGAAAGAAATGGATGGAAGTAGTAAAAAAGATCTTGACGAACTCCGGGTCCGAAATTGTTACAAAATATAACATCAAAATATTTAAATAACATAACTTTTAAATAACCATTTTAAAAGTAATAAAGTCATAAAATTTGAACAATAACAGAAGTATAATATATATTTTTAGTGTTAATGGGTGAAATTTAAATTACTTTTCCTTCCCCTTTGATTATGCCATTGTTTCGTAAATGGGAAGTATAAATCTAATGATTTTCTGTTAAGAATTATACAATTATAGAAAACAAAAATTGGAACGCATACATTCTTTACAAAAAAGTAACGACCCAAATACCACAATTTTTTGTACATATAGTTTTTGTTGTCTAATTTAAGTAACAATATAATTTGAAAAATAATTCAATTTAAAACTATAAATATAAATTCAGTCTTATCACATGACTAATTCATTTTTCGGGACACTAGGACAGTACTTAAAACCGGGATGGATGGTCACCCCAACAAAAGTTTACAACAAATTAATATCTTGTAAGAAATAGACCTTTAGTTATATTTATATACAGGGTGCACCACGACCCTGAGATTCTTCGATAGCTCCTTTATTAATGAAAATATCAAAAAATGTTTAATACAAATATTGTGCGAACCTGTTTTTTACATAACATAAAATTATTTTCAAATATACAGGGTGTTTCGTTAGACCGGCACATATAAAAATTTATTTTTTTTAAATAGAACACCCTGTATATTTTTACATTTTTGGATTTCTCTTAAAATTTACTTTAAAAAATGTATAAGGTTCTATGGGTCACAAGTCAACCGTTTTCGTAAAATTTACATTTTTGTAAAAATTTTGAGCGATACAGCACTTTCAATTTTTTTTTACATTTAAGTTATTTAAAAAAGCGGTAAAATTTCGTTTAAAATTTAGATTGACAATAGATTAATTAACACTTTCCGCTAGCTACATTTTAAAAATATTATACAGGGTGTTTTTTACGCTTGGTCAAACTTGTGAAACTTTAAACATCGATAAGTCATTTTTCTTAAATGCAACACCCTGTATATTTTTACATTTTCTTGTAGAGAATTTAATTGTCTTTCGAAATTATTAAGCATGTCCTATACCTAAAGTTAATATTTTTCGAGCTATCTCGATTTTTATTAGTATTACTAAGGCAATTAAAATATTTTAAAGTGGGCCATGGACGTAAGTCGTAATTTTTCAAAGAATTTTTAAACAAAAGAATAAAAAGAGCTGCAACTTTAATTTTAGGCTAAAAATGTACCCCATTTTACCGAAATGGATCGTATAAATTGTTCAAGATTATGTCCTTGTTCTACGCACAGCCGTAGACCTTGTCTGAAAGACTCTAGCTCCCTTTATAACATTTCGGGGGTTATACCATCAAAAGCAACACGAATCCTGTTCTGCACATCTTCAGCAGTTGTTGGGGGGTCTTGATACACCTGTTTTATGGGTCCCCACAAAAATAAATCTATAGGGGTAAGATCAGGTGTCCTAGGTGGCCAGGAGATTGGTCTACCTCGCCCTATCCATCTATTACGATATTCTGTGTTCGGCAACTGCATTACTTGCTGTGTTGCTTTTAATGGTATAACCCCCGAAATGTTATCGAGAGTGCTAGAGTTTTTGAGACAACATCTACGGCTGTGCGTAGAACATGAACAAGGATATAATTTTAAACAATTTATACGATAAATTTCGGGGAAAAGGGGTACATTATGGGACTAAAATTAAAGTTGGAGTTTTTTTAATTCTTTTGTTTAAAAATTCTTTGAAAAATTACGCCTTACGTCCATGGCCCACTTTAAAATATTTTAATTGCCTTAGTAATACTAATAAAAATCGAGATCGCTCGAAAAATATTAACTTTAGGTATAGGACATGCTTAATAATTTCGAAAGACAATTAAATTCTCTACAAGAAAATATAAAAATATACAGGGTGTTGCATTTAAGAAAAATGACTTATCGATGTTTAAAGTTTCACAAGTTTGACCAAGCGTAAAAAACACCCTGTATAATATTTTAAAAATGTAGCTAGCGGAAAGTGTTATTTAATCTATTGTCAATCTAAATTTTAAACGAAATTTTACCGCTTTTTTAAATAACTTTAATGTTAAAAAAAAATGAAAGTGCTGTATTGCTCAAAAATTTCATAAAAATGCAAATTTTACAAAAACGGTTGACTTAAGACCCATATAACCTTTTACATTTTTTAAAGTAAATTTGAAGAGGAATCCAAAAATGTAAAAATATACAGGGTGTTCTATTTAAAAAAAATAAATTTTTATATGTGCCGATCAAACGAAACACCCTGTATATTTGAAAATAATTTTATGTTATGTAGAAAATAGGTTCGCACAATATTTGTATTAAACATTTTTTGATATTTTCAGTAATAAAGGAGCTATCGAAGAATCTCAGGGTCGTGGTGCACCCTGTATATAAATATTTTGTATTTCATATAAATAAAAATTTGTTATTTTAAAATGCATCTTAATCCTTTTATTTTATTCATAAATAATAAATACTTCTATAAGTATAAATTTTGAATTCCTATATTTATACAAGCAAATCCGGTCGTATTTACAGATTACTGTAAATTCTATGACAAGCGTGCAAATTTAAGTGAACCCCAAGCCGCTCAGATGGCGCAATTTAGTTCAAAAGCATTGTATGGGAGTGTAGTATCTATTTTCTCTCTTATCTATGAAATAATCTATAATTTTTGACAAATCTTCATTCGAGCACGTTGAATCAGAAAAATCACTCGTTCACTTCGTGCACTCTTGTTTTTTCAGCTCAACTTGCATTCGGGCACATTTACCAAAAATTATCGATACTTTTCAATGCACTTGTTATATTACTACCACAGAACATACACAAGCAGAATGGAAATCTCCTAGTTACAAAACAAAACCGTAAGGCTGCCATCTGGTTAGATCGCTCTGAACTATTTAGCAAAGAAATGAACCGTAGCACGTTACTTTAGCGCCCAATTCATAAAGGTTTGTTCAAGCAGGGCTATATACAATCCGACGAACTGTCGGGCATGTGTAGTATCGATACTGCGCATGCTCTGACCGTTCGTCAGATCGTACATAGCCCTGCTTGAACAAACCTATACCTAACTTAAATATTTCAAATAAAAAATTCATATATATTCATTTAAAAACAATATAAAACTGTTTTAATGAATTACTAAAACATTATATTATTCGACTATAAATTAAAATAACAAAAAATAAACGAAAATTAAGACAATCACAAAAATATATTCATAATACTGTAGTACATAGCACTATAACATCGTTAACAAATAACAAAAAAGGAGCATATAATTAATTAGTCATCATTATGCTGACTGATCATTTTAAATGGATACAATCATAGTAAACATTTGTTTTGTGTGGTTTACAATATCGCCTTACATTTTTTATAAATTGATAATTATTATTTTTACAGCAAAAAGATCAGTCTCGCACATTACATACTATTTTGACATTTTTATGCTAAAATGAGATAATAATGATCTACAACGGATTATTAAGAAAATTATAAATGCTTTTTAAATATGAAAATGTATTTTGAATACAGATTTGAAAGTTAGACATTTTTTCTTTCTTGATTCTCCCAAAACAATTATATTTAGTTGAGTACTTTCTACTTTATACTAAAAAAACACTATAACTATTTGACTTATTAACGAATACATAACAACATTTATGCATTTATTATACAGCAAATATAAAAAAAGCATTTATATACCCTTAAACATATAATAATAGATCATTGTTCACAATGAGCAATTAAAATTAAAATTACAAAGAAATCAAATTAATGTATTATGTATAACCAAAAAAATGTAAAAAAAACACAAAGGTCTGAAGTATGTAATCCTTCAAACTCTACCTCCTTTATATCATTTAGGCTTTACAATTTACCTCGGCTCATCACATTTAAAGCGGCACCAACACTTGTACTAAAGACCTGTGCACACGCTGATACCTTTATTTTCTTAATTTTGGACGGATAAGCATGAAACTCATTTAATTTTGGCATTATTCTAAGCTTACTGAATTTGCAAATCCTAAAATGTCTATTAACCATTGCTGGGTCTTTTCCTGTAAGTTTAGGATTTGCAGTAGCCACAACCCAATTATTGTACCGAGCAGGCTCGCGATGGAGATCAGGGAAATTGTGCATGGTTTTTTCTGCACTGCTGCAGTTTATAATGCAACATTTTGTTTTCATGTTTAATGTTTTCTTAACTTTTTAAAAATATTTTATATTACGCAGATGAAATTTTTACTTTTCACTTTATAATAAATGACAGGTGACGCCCGGTATCTATTATCATTTTAAATTTAAATTTCCGCGCTACTGTGTTAGCAACCAATCATAATAATGTGTGTGATTGTTCCCCTACTTAAATTAATGGAATCTGTAACTATTTTAAACATTTTCACTAGCGCCACCTGGATAGTCCGCTTGGTACTAAATCGAAATACGGAACAGCATTGCATATAGCAGTTCCACCCCCCTGATTACTACTGACAATGAAATCCTTGCCACTGATCGGAAATTCAAATGTAAAAGAACTAAATATGACTTACATTAAATTATATAAAAATAATGTCCATCTTACCTTTAAATATATTTAACAGTATTCAAGCAAATGAAATATCTCTAGAACTGTCACTGCTGCGATTCTGAAACAAATAACTAAGTTAAAATGATGTCACTTATCTCACACAACAGCAAAAGATTCATTAATTTCGCGATGATAGCCCACCTTCTACGAGAATAGCCAAATTAGTTTTTCCAGA
This sequence comes from Elmis aenea, assembly GCA_947652605.1. Classification (NCBI taxonomy): domain Eukaryota; kingdom Metazoa; phylum Arthropoda; class Insecta; order Coleoptera; family Elmidae; genus Elmis; species Elmis aenea. Next base: position 29,871,594 of record OX393582.1, read on the forward strand.
ATCCATCGTTTATTGGTTATGTGTTTAAAAGTAAGTGAATCAAATGCACATCACAGATGCACATTTCAAAAATTTTTATAACATGGCCAACTTTAAAACTGAATTAGATGTGGGTGTACTACATTTTGGACATGTGTATGGAGAGAAAATAAATTCAGCGTCTTTTCTGTGTTATTATAAATTAAACTATTACATAATAAATGCATAATATTTCTGATCGAAACTAAACTGTTTCATTACATTAAAATATTTTTGGAGCTGGTTTACTTTCCATATTTTATTTCCTGCAAAATACTTGAAAATCGAAAATCTAGTTCGTGCTCTTTACATAATAAAAAATTATGTTTCCCTTATACAGGGTGTCCCCGTTATCACCGCGAATATTTTAAGTGGTGATAGAGGACCTTTTTCTAAGAAAAAATTTCAAGTAAATTTTTTTCCCAAAATCAAATGCTCAGCTGATATCAACACTTACTTGATTTTTTTACACTTCTGCATTTATAAGACTCTGTAGCCGAAAATATCAATTTTATCGTAAAATACTTTAAAGCTTTTAAATAGAGCATGAAATTTTCTACAAAATTTGTTCTATTTATTTTTTGTCTACAGGCAATGGTTTGAGAGTTATAAAGCAGTTTGTACAAAAAAATGTAAACAATTTACAAAATTTAATTGTTCCTTAGACTTTGTAACCGCTGTATCTTTAAAACGAAAGGTTGTACAAAAAAACCGACGGCCCATTCCGGATAGCAAATTTTATGGGCTACAACTTTGGTCCAGCGAAATTTTTTGAAAATCAAACCGATTTTCCGGAAAAGCTGAAAATAAGGAATAGAGTGCAAAAACAAAATTTCCTACAAATATTGTTTTGTATTTAAAAATGCTTTTAAAGAGAGTGCGATTACGTAATTGAATGATGGAGGTCATTTTGAACACTTATTGAAGTAATTTTGTGGTTACATGTTAATTTTATTGCGTCCAGATGGATTTGCATTGTTTTGCATTTTATCGTTTTCGAAAAACAAAAACTCCCGGTAATTATGATATTTTGTATTTAAAAATGCCATAGCATCGGCAACATTCATAAAATTATGTATCTCATCAGTTTCAAAGCGTTTTATGAATTTTGAAATTCTTCAGAAAACCACCACTTATCATTTTTTAAGGAGCTAACGAACAAATTTAACAAAAAATTGTAAAAGTACATATAAACAAGTTATGTAAATTTTTAAAAACGCCTCATCTTTTTAACGAAACGTCGTAGAGCAAAACTAGGGTACCTCTAAGCAAAACGGATGCCTATTGCGGATAAGGCATTTAACGGACTACAACAAAATTAACATGTAACCACAAAATTACTTCAATAAGTGTTCAAAATGACCTCCATCATTTTCAATCACGTAATCGCACTCTCTTTAAAAGCATTTTTAAATACAAAACAATATTTGTAGGAAATTTTGTTTTTGCACTCTATTCCTTATTTTCAGCTTTTCCGGAAAATCGGTTTGATTTTCAAAAAATTTCGCTTGACCAAAGTTGTAGCCCATAAAATTTGCTATCCGGAATGGGCCGTCGGTTTTTTTGTACAACCTTTCGTTTTAAAGATACAGCGGTTGCAAAGTCTAAGAAACAATTAAATTTTGTAAATTTTTTACATTTTTTTGTACAAACTGCTTCATAACTCTCAAACCATTGCCTGTAGACAAAAAATAAATAGAACTAATTTTGTAGAGAATTTTATGCTCTATTAAAATATTAAAAAGCTTTAAGGTATTTTACGATAAAATTGATATTTTCCGCTACAGAGTCTTATAAATGCAGAAGTGTAAAAAAATCAAGTAAGTGTTGATATCAGCTTAGCATTTGATTTTAGGAAAAAATTTTACTTGAAATTTTTTCTTAGAAAAAGGTCCTCTATCACCACTTAAAATATTCGCGGTGATAACGGGGACACCCTGTATTTACACACTAACAATATTATGCTATTATGCAAAAAATTATATGCTTACGTATTTATCGACATTTGAAAGTAACCTGATCAAAAACAATAAAATACACCCTCAAGCTGAAATTAAACGTAATTTGGTATTTTTGAAATAACACGTTAGGAGGAATTCCTTTCACGAGCCAACAGAACGGACGAATTTATGTGAAGTACTAGAATTTTTTTAAATTGAATATACGTGTTCATTTGATATTTATGTTAATTCATGGTGACCGCGAATTTTCATTTACTTAAGGATAACGTAAATAAGATAATTATGCGAAATACTGACAAACTCGTAAGATAAATTTTAAACTGTAAAAAAGCTGGATCCACATCAATAAAAATGTGCGTTGTGCGTTGTATTTGACACAAATTTGTTCGTGTTCGTCGAAATTTTTGTTGGTGTGGACTGTGCGCCGCATAGAAATGCACACAAATAATTTCGTGACGAACAGCGCACGCTATCCATCGTGCTGTCGGTTTTTAGCCAACTTCAAAGAGATTTGCGGCGCACAGTCGTGTCAATGTGGACTTGATTCTGAGTGCATCTGTAGTTTTGTTTCATTTTACTACGTAAATACCTATGTTTGGGTGATTGATCATGTCTCATTTTAAAAAAAAGAAATGTGCATTGTTCATAATTACATCGGATTATTTACATCGCACAAAGAAAGTGAAAACTCCACTCCATTTTATAACAACAGGCTCTCTAGCAGCAAACTGTTGCGCTCTGCATAAACAAACGTCCACAAGCGGATTCGGCCGTACAACACACAAGATAACTATTTACGTGGTAAAATACTTAACCAGATTTAAAGCGCCGCAAATATTTTTGTTGAATTTGAAATACAAAATACAACATACATTTTTATTGATGTGGATCCTGCTTTACCAACTCTTCAAGTATAATTGTATAAAAAAGTCTGTCCTGTTTTTAAATCTTTACTTATTTGGTAGTTAGTATGTTTCATCTAAAGGAAATTATGAAATTATTAAGGATAGTGTTGTCAATAATTATGTAACTTACGGATATACAAACTGAAATATTAACGTACAACTACTACTGCTTTAAATATGTTAGAAGATAATGTCTTGTTAATTTCAGTTTAATATCTTTACTAATTCAGTAATTATTTGACTTATATAAGTATAGGTACATACATTATCTGTCCTTTTTTCACATTAAAATTATTACTAATTTGGTAGATATTCTGTTTTATATGAAGGACATTATTAAGTTATCAATGATAATGTTTGTATAGGATTACTTATACAAAATACACACTGACAAATTGAAGAATTAAAGTTAAAACTACTTTATACAGATGAAACCTCTCTTACTCGACTTTCAAAAGGAGCTTATAAAAATCGAGTTATTGAAGAAAATCGACTTAGGGAAGCTCTGTCAAATATGCAATTAGAATTGGGGATTAGGGCAGGGTCATAAAGGCTAATACGGTAATAATGTTATTAAATTCTTACAGTTTATGGGCACTGATTTCAACAGACTCTTTCTAAGGTCAAGCAACTGAGGTAAATCAAGTTACAGATGTATCGACTATCGAGTAATAGAGGTTTCACCTGTATATGTTAGTTAAAAAACATGTATATGCTAAAACTGGCTTTACTTATGATGAATAGTAACTCACAGTAGTAAATTGTGCCCAATATACGAAGCTCACTATTTGTAACTTTAATATTATAATACAAAGTTTTAAAAAAATGGGACAAAAGTTATCTAAAATATCAAGCATCTGACTAATATTTTTAGTTTTTGAAATAATACCATGACAGACTTAGATGTCATCAAAAAACCAAATTAATCGATATTTTTCAATCTTAAATATCTCAGTAACGATTAATTATTAAATAAAAACTATGGATAAGATAGTTTTAGATATGTTTATGCAGTATTAAATGGTAATATTATTTCGTGTTGATTGTGACAAATGACAAAATTGATTTTTTTTTTTAATGGCAAAAGGTTGTTTTGACATAAGACAAAAGCATTTATATGATTTGCATATTTATTTTTATATTTAATAACTAAACAACAATAAATATTAAAAATACTTTGTAAAATAGTAGTGCCATGAAATAAAAGACAACTTAGCATTTATATTTAAAAAACAAAATACAATTAAAGTGAAAAATAATACAATAAGAATGAATAGAGAGACCTATTTATTAATCATTAATAAATTGCAAATTATTTAATTACTAGGCGATACAAACTATTAAATAATGACTTTATAACAAATTTTATTAAAACAAGTTTAACAAATGCAAAAGAACAATAATCTGAAACAGATTTTATTTCATTTTAGTAGATACCTACTTGTTACTAAAAATTGATCAAAATTACTGCAAGTGCTTATATTTTCATTTTCATAACAAATACGTTTTAAAATCACTGTTACTATTCGTTAAATGCCTCGTGAATTTGTTAAAAAATAATACGTGACAAAATTAATTACTATTTGTGGCACTTTGATTGAGATCAACCTTAATGAACAAAAATACTAAATTTGATTTGTTAGTTACCACTAAAAAACCGTTTCTATTGCACTACTTTCTTTTTACTTCAGTTACCTATAATTTATTTTAAACTATGATTATTTATGCGCCTTTTATTTTATGGCACTCTAAGTTTTCAAGAAATTTGTCACTAATTTAATCGTGTTTGGAGATCAAATATCAAAATAAATATACCAAACGGTAATATCTCACGTTCAATAATGCTTGCTTGATTTAGCCCCTACAATTAAAAAGTGGTGTCCCCCAAGGATCTATACTTGGACCATTGCTGTATAGCATTTATACGTTTAACCTAAAGCAATCTGTGTTACACTCTGCAACACACTTCTACGAAGACGACACTCAGTTATACCTTTCGTTTACAAAGGAAGAGTTTTTAAACGCCTCATTAAATTTCAATGCAGATTTAGATAATTTAATTAAATATGCAGCTAAACACAGCTTAAATATTAACACCGACAAAACAGAATTATTACTATTTGGCCCTAAAAAGCTTAGAGAAATATATTTAGAAAATCCCCTTCCAATAAAAATTTGCTCCAACATAATCAAATTCACTGCTAAAGCAAAAAATTTAGGTGTCATTATAGATCACCAATTAAAATTTAATTTTCATATTAACAAATGTTTACAAATGGCCTACAACTCTTTAACAACAATATATGCTAACAGATACCTCTTAACTAGAGGCCAAAAAAAAAAATTGTGTAATTCATTGGTACTGTCTCATTTTAATTTTTGTGATAGTGTGTATGGTTCATTTATTGATGGCACCAATAAACAAAAAATTCAAAAAATTCAAAACTCGTGCATGAGATTAATCTTTGGCATTAAGAAATATAGTCCCATATCGCATAAGTTGAAAGACTTGAGATGGCTTAATATGTTTAATCGTCGTCTGCTACATGCAGCATGTTTTTATCACAAGTTGATTATTTCCCATACGCCTCCTTATCTTTATAGTAAAATTAAATATCGTGAAGATGTGCATACTTTAAATATTAGGTTCAAAGGTACACTAACCCCTCCTCACCATAAAACAGAATTCTTCAAAAAGTGTTTTTCATATACAATTACCAAAATTTATAACAGTATAGACCCTTTAGTTAAAGGTTTACCTTTGAACTTATTTAAAATTAAATTTCATAAACACCTACTGCTATCGTCATTCAACTAGTTTCTTGCTGGTAAGTGTCGGGCCACGTCGGTTCAGTGCTGCAACACGTCAATATGTTTATGTGCTTGTTATATTCAGCTTCAAGGTTGGGTGGCAGAACAGCTGTCTTGTGGACAACGCTGAACCCCGCCTTGCGATTTTCCCCAAAAAAATTCTTTTTTATTTGTTGTATTTTGTTTATTTAAAAATGTGGAAATAAAGCCGTATATTATTATTATTATTATTGTTATTATCATTATTATTATTATTATTTTCTGGTAAAATTGAAATTCGTGTATAATACGTACCATAACTTTACAAGATTTTATTAAATGCAACGTTTGTTAAAACACTTGCACATTACACCGCAGCGCCTCTATATTCTCTAATTCATTTTAGGGCTCGAACATTTTTTAGTACTCGCGTATACTACGCACACAAGTTTTAGCTGGCAAAAGTGAGAGTCTTATAAGCGAGATTTTACAGTACATTTTTAAAGAGAGAAATAAAAGACTTTTTCTATGTCAAAGCCAACTACCTAAAAAATCGTTTATGTTTAGATTCAAAGCAATGATCAAACAAAAGAAAATCGCCATTTTTACAAAACTAAAGTTTCTACAAGTTTTCGCCGACAAGTTTTTGCTATCGATCGTCGTAACCGATATACTTACTTCATTCAACACATCTAATATGCTGTGATTTTTTCAAAAAGTAAAAGTATGTAAAAGTTTGTTTTGTATAAAACGTAATTGTTGTGCCATTTAACCGACCTTGTATCTATTACGGTTCAAAAGTTATCAATGGAGAGCCTCGAATTTCGGACACACTGTAAATCTCGATTCACACAACCCTAATAATTGCTGCTAAAACAAATTTAAATTTTCTGTGTACCTAAAACTTGGTCAATTCACAACTTTGGCAGTTTTAATCTTATATATGCATATTCAGCCTATTACATAAAAATTAAATCTGTAATCAGCCGTAACAATATTACTCCATCACTTGAGGTAAACGGTATGAACCGATGCAATTAAACTATTTCAAAACATTGCAAATCGTGACTGCATATAACCTAAATAAACAATCGTTAATATTGGTTCAATTACATGGTCCATAAGTTCTAATACTGATAAAGAATTTATTGCTATTATATAAATTAAACGTTTAGCGGATTAATTTCGAAGGAGGCAGCATATGCGAAGGTTTTATCTTCACGTTCAATTAACTTCCAATTTAAAATCAGTGTAAATATTGCATAATTTCTTTATCAATTGTTATTTCCAGTAGCTAAGGCAGTAAAAAGGCAGTGTGGGTCTTCCTACTTTAATGCTAGAAGGATGTATAATAAATGAAGTCCTAATCTAGTGATAACTAAAACTTATGATAGTCAAGGGTTTCAGTTACGTGTACTAAGATTATCACACTGTGCATGCCGTATACCGGAAACACTACAGGCGTAATTGTATTACGTAAACTTCCGCCTTGATAACATTATCGAATGATACAGATAATTTCCTTCACACATGATGGAAAAACCTGCGCATCCATTGTATGTAAACAATCACATTTAGCTATAAATTTACGTTTTACCATCACTTTCAAAAAAAATAAATATATTGTATTGTATAAATTATTACTATACAGGGGAACCCTCTATATTGGTCAATTCTAATACCCATCAAATTATTTCGGCAAAAAATGGTCCGATATTTGTCCAGAAATCCAGAAGCCGTTAAGAAATTAAAAAAAAAAAACAGACAGAAATAGGCTTCGAAACAAGTTCTTTGCTAAATGGAACGCTAGAAACATCGGAAAAAGGACTAAAATTGAAGTTATCTGATTGTTTTATTGAAAGTTAACTACCCTCCTAAACAATCATTTATTTTTCCTCTTTAGCTTCTGCCATAATTGCTCAAGTGGTTAAGTTTATATTTATTTATATATCAGATTCAGAGCTGAAAGGAATTAATTCAATTTTAGTTCATTCCAATGGAAAAATTGATTCTATATTCGTCTAATTCAGTATTCGTCGGTCCTACAGGAAAGGATTAACAACTGCATTTATATTTTAAATGTCCCAATACATACTTTAAGGCCTCGAAGAGTAAGACTAGGCGCTTCCATACAATTAATCAGTTCTGCTGTCACACAGATGCGAGCACACAACATAAGGAGAAAGAAATTCAAATCTATATGACAAAAAACAGTCGTACGAAGTCGCACAATCGTTTAATTTGTGTCAAGACACAAACTGTTTAGTTGCCCAAATTTACAATTATTGTATAGTTGCATGTGAGCGCGTTGTCATATAAAACAATAGGTTTGTTCCAGCAAGGCTATGTACGATCCAATGTACTATCAGGTTATTTTATTATAGGTTATAACTTCGTTATTGAAATAGACGTATGTTTTTAGGTGGCGCAGTAATTAACGCTTTAGACGAGTTTTGGTTTCTGCGTCACAGTTCAGTTTATCTTGAAAGACCTCTAGTCAATATATGTACAGTCAAAACAGTACGTCAATGAAGGCATGTACTAGCGCTTGGATTTTTACACGCATGCGCTGTTCATAACTAACATGAGCTCTGCTATGCATCACTCTCCCAATCCCATTTAGTACTGGATTCTTAACGTGTTTACCCTTGCGATGCGGACATTTCTATGAACCCAATAAGACACAAATGTCATTTACAGTGCCGGATTAAGGTTATCGTGGGCCCTAGGCTGAAAGGTAGACTGGGCCCCCTGGTGCAAGGTGGTGAGCAAAAAAGAACGTTACTAAAAACCTGGTGAGCCCTCATAATATCGAGAAAACGAGAATATCGCTAGTTGATATCGAAATTACATCAGGGCCTTTTGGCCCCCCCTAGGTCGCGGGGCCCTAGCCCCAGGCTTTTCAGCATATACAGAAATCTGGCACTGGTCATTTACAGTTAGGCCAGTCGTAAAAGCGTTCCAACAACGGCTAATACTAGCCAATACATTTATTAGTACATAGTTCACACATCCGAATAAACCATTTCATATACTTATCCATGAATTGGTTTTAAATCGCTCGTTGGAACAAACCAAACTGTTGCACAACTGATGATTGCATGCCAGCGCCCAGCCTAAATTTTCGTAAAGGAAATGCGATAAACTAGCTTATTTTCACACTTGAATATTTACATGAGTGTTTTTCCTAATAGTGTGTAAACTGTACAGACAGAGTATATTAAAACCGTGTAATGCTTTAAAAGTGCATTTACTATCAGACACAATTTTTAATAAACAAATTTTAAAGTTTTTGAAAAACACCTTATTTAAATATTTTTAACTCTATGTTAGCGTTATACAAATATTTGCTTATTATAGATTTCTTATGTGTTGTGTATTTTCCTATTAATAATATAGCACACTATTTGCCTAACGTTCATAGTTTTTCAGTCATGTTAATATTCATAAGTTTTTTTTTAAATTCCAATAATTTATTATGTTTTTTGTAGTTAAAAGGTTAAAACCCAATTTTTTACAATAAATATGTAAAAAAATTATTTCTCAATGTAGTAAAGTGGCAAATGATGTTAATCTATCTATATATATAAAAGAGCTTGTTTGTTTGTTCGCTATAGAATCCTAGGTCCGTTGACCGATTGGAACCAAATTTTGCACAGTTACTATTTAGGACCTGACGGATCAAACGTCATATAAAGAACGGCCGGAAATGCCCGGGAACGGCCGGAAATGCCCGGGAACGGCCGGAAACGTCCACCGAGCGCGAGCGCGGAGCGCCAGTAGTCTGTAATTGAACGTTTGGGAACGTCCGCCCGGCGCGAGCGCGGAGCGCGAGTAGTCTGTGATTGATAAAAGATAATTGTAATCACCCGTGCAACGCCGGGTAAATCGCCTAGTATCGTATAACCTTAAAATATTGTACAGAATGTTATTATTGATGCCATTTTATGAAATTCGAATGCTGAATATTTCACTTTTTTTAAGTGAAATAATAGTTAAAGTTTTTCTACATTATATCATTAAGAAATAAATTGTCTTTAAATTATGCCTATAGTTAATGCTTAAAAGGTGCCAAATTTACTAAAAATAAATCTGTATTAAAATAACATTGTAATGTGACTAAAAACAAAATCTGTTGCAAAATAAATTCAGGTTTTATTGTCGAACGTTTAAATGCAGGTACCTACTAACAATTATGCTTTTTTATATTATATACGTTGTTATGCGTAGAGGGAATATGGATTATAAGATATAAAACATGCTTGCTTTGCGTATGTTCAACACTAAGTAAATTAACTCTTTTTTTTTGAAAAGATTACAGGGTTTTGACAGATCCGGTGTATCGCAGAGTGTTTAAGCCAACTGCTGTCTTGATTGGCTGACTGAGAATAACAAAAAGTTAAATCGTTTAATAAATAAAAATTAGCAAATAACCCTCCAAATTGTACTAATGTCGCCATAAAGATAAAATCATCGACACAAAAACGTTCGGTATTATTCAAACAACTTTGAAGTTTACGATTGTTTTATGAATTCGAAACATCTGAAGTCCTAAAAGCGGTTATCCTGCCGTCCAATATTACTTCAAAACGCAACGGATGATTAAAACGCTACAAAAACTTAATTAAAGGAAATAGCTTCGCAAAAATGTAACACGCAGTTAATTACTAATCCAAGAATCGATTTAATAATTAAATGAAGCGCCATGATTATTCGAGCGGAAGACGTCAATAAAAATTAAAATTATAGTCTGGTCTTGCAGATATTTTTTTAAAAAAAATTACATTTACATTACAGATTGCGCAACTTTTTCCCCATTTAACCGATTTTATATTTCTAACGGTTTCCGAGATACCCATGTAGGTACTTCATTTTAAGCTGGACACCCTGTATATGACTTAAAGGATAAGAACATTTTCTTTAGGAGTTTGGCTTGAAACCATACTATAGGCATCTAAAAAAAAATATAAGTAAAACCCTTTTAATATACATTTCATTTGGAACATGTTTTGCAACACTTAATACAGCGTTTTGCGCTATTTAATACTCCTAATATGTAAGTTTAATTGGGGCAACTTTTAAAAACAAATGAGATAATTATGGTTTTAATGATATCTAGGAAATTTTGTATATCAATCTGCAACTTATATGTTAATAAAAATAGCTTAAAATTACATATAAATAATTAAATGATAAATGAACAAACCTGTTGTGTGTTCGACAAATTTATTAATTGTTGCTAATTAATGATGAGCAGTTGAGTATGAAATAAAAACTTTTCTTTGCTTAAGTGTTCCGTTTGACTTGATAAATAATGCAAAAAAAATTAATCAGCGCATACATATATTCAGTTTTCACTTGTCAAAAGTAAAAAGCAAGTAAAAGTTATTGTTTAAATAACCAAATGAAATTTGCCGGCACAAGGTATGTTTTTAAATCTCTGCAAGCGATCATTATCTTACAATGTTTATCAAGTGTATAATCTATCAAATTAACATTAAATTTATAAACACAATTAGCACGTTCAAGTCTGTCATTAATACAAAAAGTTGTTCAGTAATTTAAAACAATAAACGAAAGTTTAAGTTTTAATTAATGTATTGTTTCATTTTTGTTATATAAAACTATGTGAAACGAGTATAATTACTCTTAATTAGGTAATACGAAGAACAAAGACATTTCATCAGCAGAAAATTAATTTGTGTGATGCTACCATCTTCAACCTGATATTAAAAGGGTATTAAAATATTAACATAATGTTAAATATAATTTATAAGATTCTTATACGATAAAAATAACTTTGGATATTTTTTCGAAAATTATAAAAGATAGATAAAGGAGTATAAACTTTAATTTACAAAAACAATTAAATTTTATTTATTTATCGTGCCTCTTTAATTTAAATTCTCCACCAATTTTCGCACTGCTTTGTCAAGAAGAAATTCTTTTGGTTTATTTATTAACTTTCAAGATCAGATTACAACAGATTTCAAACTGACGAATCTTGTTAATAACTGAAAGAAAGGCATTGTTGCAGAAATTTTGTAGAAATGACGTTTAGTTGTTTAATAATTGCAAACATCACTTGTTTACGAAATCATGGCAAACTTTGATAAAGAAATTTTTGCGAAATGAGCCATATCTCGGTTATTTTTTGCAACAAATATATGAAACTATATATTTTTGAAAAGCTAAAGAAATGCTTTTCCACATAAAGTCATGGCCAACTAGGGTTTCTATTTAAAAAAATATATGTTTACTTCATATCTCGAAAGTCAAGGTAAATAAAGAAGTTAAAAGTAAATTTTCAAAAATAATGAAATTTAATTTTTCGTCTGTAGTGCCGAAATGGAAAGTGATATAAAAAATCTGATTACATAGGCGTTCTTTACTCAAAAAAATAGCCCAAGAGACTGATATCAGATTTTCCATAACTATTACGGTAACCGAGAACATTCGAAGTTGGTACACCCTGTATACGTTATACAGACTCTGTAACTATGTCATAAGCTTAACTCAAATATTAATCTATTAATCAAAATTTACGTACAATTATCTAAAAATTAAATAACTAAACTATTATTAATGTTATAATTAAACAAATACTTGTGTTTAAAAATTTTTTTTTTTCAGTTTTTGGCATTGTTCTTAATCAGCTGGCACTATGGGTTGATTTTTTAACGGCATTAAAATTTCTACATTTGATAATTAAATCGACTTTGTGACACTTATAATTACGATCTTATTGCCACTCTGAATATTTGTTAACAAAATCGAGCATAACTCGTGAAACGTCTCAAGTTAAAAAGGAATACATAAAATTAAAGCGATTTTCTTAAATAAAGCATGTTTGTTTATATATCACCAATTAGTTATAATAACATCAAAAATGTAAACGAAATGATGACCTTAGGTGTCCTCGACCATCAGAATAACAACTGTTCAAAACCAACAAGGAAGTAGCTGCTAAAAATTTACTTCCTAAAAATTGTTCATCTGCACATGAAAGGAACAAAACAAATTAACATACTCGTACATTCCATTTGAAATATTATGTGAAACCAACATTGATGATAGTAATATAAAAACAATGCATTCATAAATTAAAACATTAATTAAGTACCTATTACCAAGTATTTCCTATGTTTATTTTAATGCCTTTCTGCAGCAAAAATTTGTTAAATGAAGCTGTTTTATTGCATTCTAAAAATTGAAAAAACCTATAATAAGCATATTTTTTATCACTTGAATGTTTTTAAGTCGTTAACAGAAAAAAAACTATATAATATAGTTGAAGATAGTCTAAAATAGCATGAAATATCTACATTCGATTTATTACTTGGGAATAGCCCTCTAAAAGTTAAAAATATTGCGCCATTTAAGCTGTTCCATAACTCATAACTTTTAATGGACGAATAAAAGAACACCGTTTACAGGGTGACCCAAACTCGAAGATCAACATGGAAGTCTTGTTTATTTGAAGAGCTACAAAGTCGGTTTAACTGCAGCAAAGATGCTTGATTCAAGTATGAGAAGAAAAGTACCATAGCCTTTTTGGTCGGATCGGCTGGAGGTTTTGCGGGACCTCGAGAAAAACTTTTTTGTAGAGCCCTAAAATATTTACAAAAAACAACTTTTTTTAATTAAAAAAATTTGCAATTTTATCAATCATAATAATTCTACTATCGAACTTTTTTAGAAAACCGAAAGTGGGGGGCTCCTCTGGGCGCAGAGCCTCGGTCTGGGGCCCGAAAAAACGACATCTAAGCCGACCCTGTCGATTGGCTCAGAAATAATTTTTTTGCTTTATTACTTTTGTTTTTAGAGATAGCGAAAAAATAAACACTCGTTGGACATTTTTTTTTTCTTTATATCTTGTTCTAATTAGATTTAATGTCAGACGTTTCGTCTCTTTTGGACCAACACCAACTTTGTTATTTCTTAACGTCGCTGAATTTGACTTTTACGTAAAAAGGTCGCTCTTAAAATTCTGTACACAGTTATATGTAATACTACAGGTGCAATTTAAAAAACAAAGTCAAAAGATCCAAAAAGAGCGAATTTTCATGTAATCAGCTTTGCCATGAAAACAAATACTACACAATTGGTAACAAAAACCGCTAAATTTTAAGACTGCTTCGAATAGATTTACAGTTACTGTATTAATTGTATACAAATATTGACTATCAATAATTTAAAATGACATGCAATAAAAATTTAAAGTAATGGCCAGAAAAGTTTCTACATTTGTTTTGTAAAGCTGCAACTCTTATGTACAATTATGTACATATATTTTTTTACAAGTTTAAGACTAGATGGTTATTAAATCGAATTATAATACGATTAAAATAAAGTTGTTGTTTCGTTTACAATTTAAATTTATTTTAATTTTGTCTACATGGCGAAAATTATTTTATACAGAGCGTATCAAATTCGAATTTAAACATGGGGACCTCCGTTATTATAATAGCTAGAGTATAGGTTTAAACTTGGAAAGATGTTAAATTCGGTGCTCATTAATAATCCGGCGAGAAATTGGAAATATCTCAAACGGTGCTCGACAAAAATAGGAAAAACTGAAAATACGATTTTCTAAAATTGCCTCTTACTCCCTCAAGCCTAGTCCAGATTGTAAACAAATGTTTCGGAACAATATTGAACATGTGCCTGAACAGTTGCGAAACATTGTTTCGGAACAATCTGTATACGTTGTTCCGCGTCCAGACTTAAGTCAGTGTTTCGGTGTTTCTCAACTAATTATCATGTCCAGTGAGGCTATTGCAGAAATTTGTGCTGCCAATTTATTTATTTTACTTAACAGCCGAAGGAATAAAGAAAAGAAAAGAAGAAGGTGGTGGATACGGAAAGCACTAATGGAAGGCACCAGTTATGGCAATGAGCTTTTGACAGACCTACAGTTTGAAGACGGGTTTTAAAAATTTTACTAGGATGTCGCCTAGTGATTTCGAAGTTCTGTTGCTTATGATTGGAGGAAAAATATGCCGGAAAAATACTACATTTAGACAATCAATTCCTCCATCGATTAGGCTAACTGTTACACTTCGATTTCTTGCCAGTGGAGATTCCTTTACAAGTCTCATGTACACTATCAAAATATCAAAGCAATCAATATCAGAAATTGTTCCTGAAGTGTGTGAAGCTCTTATAACATCATTAAAACAATATGTCAAGGTGAGTAAAAATTTATTAAGAACTTTATTACATGTTAATTTCACTCGTTTGGAATTCATGGAAATATTGCTGAACAGGCGATATTTCATTACGTGGTTCAGTTGTACTTGTAAGGCCTGTTCAAGTAAGTGGATTTGGAGTCGGTGGATCTGACATCCATTGGTGAGAACTAGCTGATGAAGCACTAGATGGTCCTGACGGACTGCAATTATGCGCTGTAGAACTACTTGCCACAACCAAAGGTGTATAAGGTTGGTTCATTTGTTGGCCATACCTGCCCATTGTCAAGTTAAATAAAACATTATCTATACAATTCTGGGCTATAGCAATCTCAATATCACTCCTACCGCAGCTTCGCAATTTATTTCCCACATGTTCTCCATAAATGGAGTAGTTATCTCGTTTGGAAACACTATCTGCGAGTGTTTTTATACACTGGAATGCTTCCTTTACGGCTTCATTATCATTTTTCATCTTCTTCTTAGGCACTTTAGGAGTTCGAAATTCAGTGCTTCCTGAGCTGATATCACTCTTTTCTCCATTCCCGTCTTCAAGTTCATCCACATCAACAGTACTATTTTGATTGTCGTCACTGAACACAACCTGGAAATAAAAAAGAATTAAATAGCACACTGAAATTAATCAACATTTTTTAAAAAATATATGTTTCTTTACAGACGCCAAAAACGAGCGATGAGTGGAAAAGAATTGCACAAAATTTCTCAAACAGATGGAATTTTCTTCACTGTATTGGCAGTATTTTGCGCCTGAGCATAGTGGAAGTTTGTATTTCAACTATAAGGGAACACACAGCATTGTGATAATGGCTGTTGCAGATGCGAATTACAACATCACATATGCAGATGTTGGTTGTCAAGGTCGCATTTCGGATGGTGGTGTGTTCAAACACACAACACTTTACGAAAAAATGCAAAAAGGAACATTGCAATTGCCAGATGCCGAAGCTCTACCATCGAGAGAGAAGCCTGTTCCTTTTGTTTTTGTAGCTGATGATGCATTTGCATTATCAGATAATATTATGAAGCCTTATCCGGGTCACAATCCTGGGAGTTCATCACCAGAACGTGTTTTTAACTACAGACTGAGCAGAGCAAGGAGAATAATTGAAAATGTTTTTGGAATAATGAGTGCCAAGTTTATTTCTTTGCATCCCAATAAAGTCGAAACTATAATAATAATAATAATAATCTTCTTTATTTGTTCTGAATATCCCAAAAAAGGTGTAGAACTTGTCACAATAATAATTTACGTACATTACAATAATATACATAATATAACTTTGACATGCGTTTATTTGCACAACTTTTTGCGAAGAAATGCGGTTTCAAGCAGTTCATACTCGCCTCCTGGTACATTTGATTCGGAGGATTCCGACAATAATCTTATTCCCGGAACATGGAGGACAGAAGTTGACGATTCTAACGCCCTAATGTCTTTACAGTATATACCTAGGAAGGCAACAAGTGAAGCACAGAAAATTCGTGACGAGTTTCGGGATTATTTTGTGTCTGCTGAAGGATCAGTCCCATGGCAATATTCCTATTCATAATACCTAATGTTTTTTTTTTGTTGACACTAGTACCCACTTATAAACTAATAGAAAAAGATTGTACCTACTTATAAACTAATCCATGACATTTTAAAATAGGATAAAATAGTTTAATAAAGGTTTTTTCACTTACCTCTTCTGTTTCACTGCCGTCAGTACTTCGTGTCCCTCTCGGTTCACTTCCTTGCAAAAGAAATAAAAGCGGCTCGTACCCAAACCAATTGCACTTCTTCGGTAAAGAACCACTTTTCTTAGTGCCTTTTAGTCTTTTGTGTTCCCGTCGAAATTGGGATTTTAGCATGTGCACTTTCCTTTCAACTTCAGCAACTGTTACATCACATGCTTGCGCAATATTTCCAAAAGCATCCCTTTTTTTATTTTTATTTTTGTATTCACCACATGTGACATCCCACAAACAAGATGAACTATGCACTTTTTTTATCAGTTGTAAAGTTTTTTCTTGATTCCACATTGTAATAAATATATAACCAAGAATCACTCTAACCAAAACTCTGTTTGACTGAACCGTGTTTGACAACAGACTAGTTCAATGTTTCAATGTTTCCCATATCAACGGGAAACAAGGAACAGTTCCGAAACAAGCTAGAAACAAAGTTGAGCTGTTCCGAAACTTCGGGAACATTGTTCATGAACAGTGCTCCGAAACATGTGTTTACAATCTGGACTAGGCTTTAGAGCAGTGATAGCGAACCTTTTCAAGCCGGCGTGTCAAAATTTAAAAATTCAGGTGATGCTACGCGAGTGGCGTGTCACCTACATACATCGTATTTTTCCGTGTATAAGACGATCCCTAATTTTTCGAAACCAAAATTAAGATTTTTTATATATAAGACGTCCCCGTGTCAAAACGACCCCCAATTTTTATTTAAAAATATCGTATTGTATATGTTATTGTGGAATAGCATAACAATTTTTTTTTTATATTTGTAGTTTATTTAGAACAAAAAATTAAAACAAACAAAAAACTGTAACATGCATGTTATTTAATGACTTTTTGGTGTTGTACTTTTAAAGCTAGCTCTTTTATGGAACGTTTATAATTCGTACATTTCAAAGCTACGCATGCATCATCAACCAATCTACTCCTCCTGTCTGTTTTTATGTTATTTAGGGCCGTTTGCACCGGTTTTCCCTTAGTCATAGCTTAGTAAAGCTCCACTTAAATCTAAGTGTCACTTAAAAATAAATTTCGTTGCACCGTCGAGCGGTCATCTGCCCTTAGCTAAGCGATGGTTTATCCATTTGGGACAAGTTCAGGTGTGTATTTGTAAGGTTATGTTAACGTTGACAGGGGAAAAGTTGTGTTCAGCTTCAGAGTGCAGTAGGTATTTAGTTATATTATAATACTAATACATTAATATGATATGTATTATTTAGTTAACATATAAATTTTTTTTGAACTTGATTTTTAAGATATAATACAAACTTGCATTTAAAAAGTAACAGTTCAATGGGTTTATTAAAAGCCTTATCTTTTTCTCTCTTTAATGATATTTAACTTAATATATGTATTTTGATCATTGATCAGAAAACTAATAAAAATTATATAAAATAGTAAAAAAATTGTTACTGCCCCAACTGTAGAAATTTACCATTTTGCTAATTTGTACTGATTTCCTGTAAATTATTTGCAGGAAATCAGCACATCCAACCGCCAAAAATTAGGTAGGTAGTAGGGTTTCTTTCCCGTTTTTTTTTTGAGCTAAGATCTTTGTAGTTCTATCGTAACTTATCAGAATTTATTATAAATATCTTTACTAACAGTAAATTATGGAAAAACTTTTTCTCCTTTATATTTTTGCTTTTAGTTTGGCGTAAAGAAGCCCGGTCTCCATGACAAATTTAATATCTTCAAAATAACTTTACAGTTTTATATATGTGTACCCTGGGTAATACGAAGCAAATAGCTTATAAATGAAATTTACAGATAAAAGCGATGTTTCTTTGCTGCTAGATGCTCTCAAGACAATTTCAACTACAGCAATAGAGACTGAGACATTTTATACAGCAAGACTTTTTGTTAATAAATCAAGAAATAGACTAAGTGATCGAAGCCTAGATCACCTTTGTTTTTCTTAAATCACGTTGCAAAAGTTCATTGTAAAAATGATATTATAGAAAGGTTTTATTTCCCAAATGTATGTTTCTCTCACCAATATTATTTAATTATTTATAATAATCATGGAGCAAAATGTATTACATATATGACTTGAAGTTGTTTTTAAGTAATAAACCGTTCCCTTCATTTTTGGATTCTTTATTTTAAAATATTGACATAATTTATTACATCCCTGGAAATCCCGGAATAAAGGCCGATTTCTTCCCGGAATCCCGGGATAAGCAAAATGGTCAAATATGAGAAACCCTAGTAGGTAGTATCTATCTTGATTGTTTAATTTTAGCATATGTCAAAAGAAAAAAAAAACCGCGTGGTTCGAATTATACCAATGCATCAGAAAAAAAATTGTTATTAAATTTAGTTGCAGAAAAGAAAGTCTCATTAAAAACAAAAAATCGGACCATACAATGTGGAAAGATAAAGAAGAAGTTTGGAAAATAATTGCTACAAAATTTAATTTAATATCTCCCAATAGCTTCTACAGAGATGTTGTATCTTTAATTTGGTCAAGAATTTCGGTACTTTTTTTTAACCTAAATCTTTAAAAAAAATTGCACTCATCCATGGTTTCAAAGTAATTTTGTCGTTGATAAATTTTTCTAGGAAAACCGAATTCTATGAGCTCTAGAATGTCGCTTTCATCATCGAAATATTCGTCCAAATCCATTTTATTCACTCACAATCGTAATATAACGTATATATAACTGCCACTTAACTTTTAAGCCGTACCCAAAGTGACGCTTAGTTTAAGGATCACTATTTGAAATTTAAGTCTCGCTTAAATTACGGTGCAACGAAATAAGTGTCGCTTAAGGGATATAAGCTTCACTTAAATTTTAAGTGAAACCGGTGCAAACGGCCCTTAAGAGTCGAAAACAAAGTTTCGCAGGAGTACGTTGATGAAAAAATTGTCAGTATAGCTTTGGCAAGTCTTTCCAGACCGTCAAAAGTTTCCGGGTTGAAATTGCACACTTTCAGAGTTTTGTTGTCAGAATTATAATTTTCGGATCCATGCAAGCGGTCTCGTTCAAGTGCTTCTAAATCGGATCTAAGATCAATAAACTTTTGCTTCCAAATACAGCTAGATTGGAATTTTGCTAATTGCGTTTCTAAATGGTGCCTGTCCACGTGAGAGTAAACTACTCTCGATAGCAGCGTCGCCAAGGATACAGCCCCTGAGAGTAACTCGCGATTGGCTGTATCCTTGGCGACGCTGCTATCGAGAGTTGTTTACTCTCACGTGGACAGGCACCATAAGGCATTTAATTCTAACCAATTGAACACATCTAACTTCAGATTTGTAAAAATAACTTCATCTGGATATTTCATAAAATTTATTGTTCCTCCTATTTCTCTGAACTGCACAAATGCATGACCAACTTCATAAATAATCCGCTCCGCTATAAACGAGGCAGTGTATGCTTGTACTTCCCCTTGCTGAGGATACCAAAACGAATGGCAAAGTAGCGCCTCCTGTGAAAACCTTCCTAACCTAAATAATTTTTTTTTAAATAGTGATTTGTGAAAAAAAAAAACAATTGAACGAAATGTGCGTTGTGTGTCACCCAAAAAGGAGCAGCGTGTCACTGTTGACACGCGTGTCATAGGTTCGCCATCACTGCTTTAGAGTATAAAATATTTCAAATGTGTAAGACATTGATTGCCTAAGCAACTTCTCAAATCGAATCGGATAGTAATCGCCAATTTTTCCTAGGCCAATCCGCTTGTCTATTTGATTATGTAAATAGCAAACATTGCGCTCGTAAGAAAAAATAAAGTTGGTTGTCATAAAACAAAAGCGAATCGATAAATTAAAAAAGTAATTTAAACAGCGTATAAAAAATAAAAAGTTGCTTAAGGAAGTGTTTTATTTTTTTCAGTTACTTATAAGTAAAGGTAATAAAGAAATACTAAAACCAATTTTTTTCCTAACTTTTACTTTTTAGATTTAAGTGCAGCAGAAAAATTCTTAACTTTGCCTGCGATCTTAAGATAAGCGAGATTCTCATGTTTAGCCTTAGATTTGGTACATTGAAAATCATTATTTCGGAACTAGAATAAACAAAACTTTTAAAGATTTCTAAAGACCAGGAAACGAACATTGTATTTATCTCTTTATGCGGCCACTTAAAGATTAAATTTCGTAAGCAAAAACAATACAAAAGCATAATCAAAATAATAATTAGGATTGTTGAGCGTGCAACTAGAGCGAAATATCATCCAACACATGCATCCTACTGTACAAAATCTTCAGTGTGCACGCACAAGTATGTGAAAATATGCGCCACAACATAACTGTCTTGGTTGTTTACCGACTACGCCAAGTGTAACTTTATACTGTATCCACTACTATATTCACGTTTAAGATACGCCTCGATGCACGTTCTTGAATATTATGAATGCGTAATAATCTTTTACATAAACAAGTGTAAGTCACGTTAATGAAAACGAGGGTAAATCGTATCAGTTTAAGTTATAAGATTACAGAATTTAATTTACTGCTCTTCTGCACACAGTATCCTTAAAAAGACATTACACATAAAACCCATTTGTTTTTTATGTAAAACATACTGTACAGGGTGGACCAAATTCGAATGTTTTACGCGGTATCTCGGTTACCGTAATAGATAGCGAAAATCTGATTTCGGTCTCTTGGGCTATTTTTTTGAGAAAATAACACCTATGCAATCAGATTTTTTCTATCGGATTCCATTTTGGCACTACAGACGAAAAATGAAATTTCATCATTTTTGAAAGTTTGCTGTAACTTCTTTATTTATTAAATTAGAACAAAATGTTATAGAGGTTTTTTATACAGATTTTTATGCTTAATTTAAAAACAAAAGTAATTTGTTCTTAGCCCCCTTGACTTTCGAGATATGGAGTAAACTTACATTTTTTTAAATGGAAACCCTAGTTGGCCATGACTTTATGTGAAAGAGTATTTTTTTAGCTTTTCAAAAATATACAGTTTTATATATTTTTTGTAAAAAATAACCAAGATATGGCCAATTTTGTAAAAATTCGATCATCAAAGTTAGCCATGATTTCGTAAACAAGTGATGTTTGCAATTATTAAACAACTAAACGTCATTGCCAAGTAAATTCTGAAACAACCGCTACGTTTTTATCACTTACAAAGTAATATTCTAACATATTAAACTTTTCAATGAGTTCAAATTTAGCCATGTTCACAATACCACTATAAACAGTTATAAAATACAAAATAATACACGGATTTGCTTACAAGTTAAAAAAATTACTTCTAAATGACGTTCAGTTGTTTAATAATTGCAAACATCACTTGTTTACGAAATCATGGCTAACTTTGATGATCGAATTTTTACAAAATTGGCTATATCTTGGCTATTTTTTGGAAGAAATATATAAAACTATATATTTTTAAAAAGCTAAAAAAATACTCTTTCACATAAAAACATGGCCAACTAGGGTTTCCATTTAAAAAAATGTAAGTTTACTCCATATCTCGAAAGTCAAGGAGGCTAAGAAAAAATTACTTTTGTTTTTAAATGAAGCATAAAAATCTGTATAAAAAACCTCCATAACATTTTGTTCTAATTTAATAAATAAAGAAGTTACAGCAAATTTTCAAAAATGATGAAATTTCATTTTTCGTCTGTAGTGCCAAAATGGAATCCGATAGAAAACATCTGATTGCATAGGCGTTATTTTCTCAAAAAAATAGCCAAAGAGACCGAAATCAGATTTTCGCTATCTATTACGGTAACCGAGATACCCCGTAAAACATTCGAATTTGGTCCACCCTGTACAGTGTGAACCAAATTCGAATGTTTTTTGGCAGGCCTGTGCAACCTGCGGACATGGAGCACTCTGACATTTTTATGCGGCCCGCGGCCCAGTGAATGTATATTACAAGCATTGCTGTTTTTAAAAAGTAGGTATAACATTAAGTGTCATTACTTGTCAAAAAGTGCTAAAAAATATGAGAAATTAACAGGTGATTTAAGAAGAGAAAGAATAATGGAAATGAAGACAACTTAGCGGGACAACAAAACTTATTTAAACGTGCGTACCTATAAACGACAAGACCCCACAACAATAGCAAGTTATGAATTTTTTTTATATTTTAGCTTTACATCTGAAACCATTTTTTGATGCTGGTTTAATAAAAGAATAAAATGGCTGTAAACTTTATTTGCCCTAAAAACATTTCTTTTTCTACTTCCTCTTGTACCTTTCGGTGTCGAGGTAATATTATGTTATTTTTTAAATTTACTGCGGCAAGATAAATTGATGAAATGGCAGAAAACGTAATATTAACTCTTAAATATAATGCTTATAACTTTTTATCGTATTCTCTTTGACTTGACGAATCAACGGATGTAACTAATATACAGGGTGTCCCAGCCAAGACGAATTATTCGATAGCTCTGTTATTAGTAATAATGTTAAAAAAAGTTAAAGATAAAAGTTGTTTGTAGTCATCTACCACATAACCTAAAATTATTTTCAACTATACACAGTGTTTTGTTTTTGCGCTCTGATACTAAACATTGTTTTTTTATGTAGAACACCCTGTATATTTTGTAATTTTTGGATGTAAAATTATATTCTCTTTCAAAAATATTATAGGTTGTTTATGTCTAAAATGAACCGTTTTTGACAGATGCAGACCTTTATAATAGTATATTATATACCAAGGTAGAGAAGTCAACTATTATAGCCTGAGGGCTCAGATTAGATCACGAGGCGCGAAGCGCCGAGTGATGTAAGGGCCCGAAGGCTATAAGACTTCTCTACCGTGGTGTATATACTATTTTTTTCACTACTAGTAAGACAAACCCATTTATGTTATGCACGCACTTTCTAACCTAAAATATAAAAAGTTAAGTACCTATCTATTCTATAGAAATATTGAATCTGCGTGTTACTCATCTTGCTAAATCACTATTGTTATTAAAAAACATTGTTTTTAAGCGATGGTTTCATCTAAAATACTGACATTATTAAAACTTTTCTTTTTTACGTTGTGTCAATCGACCGTGTGGATATTGACAACCGTCATTTATTTCGGCGCGAAAGTCGTGTTATTTAAATACACCAAAGTTTTTAAAATTAAATTAATTTATTTAAACAACGTTTTAAATGCTAAAATACCAATAAAGAGAATTTCTCCATCATACTAAATCGTCCTATAATTTTTTTTTCTTTAAAACTACAACAGCATTATCAAAAAATATAAATTTGTTCATTATTCACCAGTGGTTAATAATGAAAAATTGTTTACCTGTAACCATGCATAGGTAGAGAAATTGAATTTCACGGCATTCTAATATACGTCATAATGCTACGCTATATTACTAGTAGTGAAAAAAAATATTTATATTTATTAACGTAACAACTCTAGAGCAATTATTTACTCTAGTAATTTATTAGACAATAGTGTCATAAGCAGGGTGGATAAAAATCATGTTTTTTTTTAAAAATCAAAAAAATCGATTTATTTGATTTAAATCAGATTTTTTTGATTTAAATCAGATTTTTTTGATTTAAATCAAATGTACCGTATTATCGAATTTAGTGACATATTCACATGCTATTTCTGTTTTGTACTAATATATTTAATAACCAATATATTTAATTCATTGGTGAATTGTTGTCAAAATGAAAAATGAAATATAATGATTAAGAATTTTGAAAAAATCAGTGCTAAATGGTGATGTTTAATTAATTATATACAGGTTGAGTCATTAGTGCGGGATCGGTCAATTGTGGCTAAACGGTTTGAGATATGAAGTTGATTCAAATAAATGCTATTTTATACAGTTTTTTCTAAACAACACAATAAAAATATTTTCAAATATACAGGGTGAGTCACCTTTCTGCAATTAATAGCAACTTTTATATATCAAATACAACAACCAATTTATTTAATATTTTTGACCGCCTTAATTTTAGCTTTGCATCAATATAAAATACTACAGGTTTTTATACGCCGTTGTAAAAAAAAATAATTTTCTAATTTATTCAAGGTTTTAAGTCTTTATTTAAAAAATTCTCCTAAAGTTATTTTGAAGTACAGAGTTGTAATTTGGTATGGACATGCAGAAAAAAATTCTCTGTTTGCTCGATATGAAAAAATTTGAATCACACATAGTACAGGGGTGTTTATAAATAGGTGGCAACATGATCTTCAAAAGCTCGTAACTCGATTTTTTCAAATGCAAACCCCTTTTTTTATGTCATCGAATTCGTCTTTAAAAGAGCTTCATATTTTGTTAAGTATGTCCTATACCCAAAACTCATACTTTTCGAGATATTCGACATTTTTCTTCAAATCGTTATTGAGCAATAAAGTGCCGCGGAAATTGAAAAAACTGACTGTTCACTTCGCTAACGTCAAAAACTTGTCATTTATTTTTTGAATTATTGCATTTCCACAATGAATATTACTTTACAAGTGCAAATTGATATGGTTTATTCACCATTTCGTGTATTTAATTACTAATAGTAATACAATTTTGTTTTATTATAAATATTATACTGTATCTACTCATATAATCTGTGATTTAAATTGATAAATTTTTAAAAAAATTCACTTGATTTAAATCAATGATTTTTTTTTAAAAATCACTTGATTTAAATCATGATTTAAATCGTGATTTAAATCAATTGATTTAAATATGCTCAACCCTGGGATTGTTGACTAGTTACATTTTTAAAATAATATACAGGGTGTTCGCTATACTCGGTCCATTTCGCTAAACTTTAAACGCATATAAATATTTTTTTTTTTTTAATGGAACACCCTATATATTTTTACATTTTCTTGTAGAAAATTTAATTATCTTTTAAAGTTGTTAAGCATGTTTTATATCTAAATATAATATTTTTGAAGTTATTTCGTTTCTTATGATTATTTGCGAGTATTTTACCTAAAATATCGGTGGTAGCCTTTAAAAATTCAAAACAATTTGTATGAACTGTCAACCAGAACAGTTAATCGGCACAATTTACACTATTATGCCACTAAAAATCCATATTTTTTAAGAGCTGTAGATACACAGCACACAGCATAAATGGCAGCAAATAACACCAGAATTATTAACCCCTTTATTATTTTTTTTGAGATATTTAAATTATCGTAAAAAATATATCAGGCTGTCCATTTTAAAATAAAATTACTTATTCGTGTTTAATGTTTGGCCAATTGGACTAGGCATAAGAAACACCCTTTATATAATTTTGAAACTTTAACTAGCCAGCAACTACAACATTATTGTAAACTAGAGCGTTCGTTCTGACATTGCTAAGTTGTTGAATATTTATATTTGTCTAGAACCCTGCCAATATTTAAAATAAAAAAAACTTGAATAACTCAAAAACAATTGATTTTAGGTACTTACATAACATTTTCGAGAAAAAAAAAATTGAAATACAAAAAACGCAAAATAAACTGGGTTTTCCATTAAAAAAAAACAAAGTGATGTGTCGGTGCGCGAAAAAAAAAACCTGTATAGTTAAAAATAATTTAAACAATAAAAAACATCTTTTATTCCAAACGTTTTTGTAAAGTTATCAAAAGACGAGATATTGATACGTTACCTTACATTTTATAAACACTTTATAAAAAGTTTTTTATAAATTGTTAGCTACATTAAAAGCCTCTACTCATTAGCCAACTTGTCGGGGCCGACAGTCGGGAACTCCGAGTTGGGTTTTGTCCACACACCTCCCGATCAGTACAACCAACAGCATAAACATCATAGCTTTTTTTTTCATTTTGATATTAAATTTTCGGTTTAATAGTAATAGTCCTTATCTAAAGGAATGCGGTGGGGCGATTGGCTTGTTGGATGGACTGGTCAGCCGACCGTTCCAACTGTCGGGTTGGTCGGGTGACATACTACACATTAAACAATTTATCGGAATGGTCGGCCGGTTGTCCCGAAAAATTGGTAGGTGAGTAGACCCCTTAAGACTTAATCTCTTTTTCGGATAACCATGTCAGTTTTTTAAATAGCAACATGGATTTGTTACCTTTTTAATGAAAGAGTTAAATTTGCAAGCATAATAATTTTTTTGTGTTATCTACGTAAAAAAAAAATTAAAAAATTGGTCAAAACTTCAAAACAACTTTGGTTCAAAATGTCTTTGTAAAGTTATTAAAAGACGAGATATTGACTCGGTACGTTGCTTTTTGTACACACTGTATAAAACTTGTGTTTGCGTCGTTATATCTCTTTTGGCCTACTCTGTTAGATTCATCAACATGTTTTGATAATTTCCCACACATAGATTTAATACTCTACCTACCAATATGCGCCAATAAAAAAGAACAACTATAGAAGGCATACTAAATTTTTCATGGGATATACCACACGTTTTCGAGACGCGTATGTCTATTCTTGCCTCATACTACTTCATTCTTATAATTCCTTAAAAGCAAGGCACAAACTTTTGTGCTTAACATAGCATTTGGTACATTAATAACAACGTATTTGCAAGACAAAACATCAATCACGTAAAAGTTGAATCCTTGATATTCTGTTTGGAAAAAACCACTTCAAGGAAATAAATATCACTCGCACTACGTAATTAAAAAGAAAACGAATTGTTACACCATCCCATTGCAAGAGCACGACTACACCTCAAACCAAGGTTAGCACAGTTGCTGATGAGAGCATGTCTCAAATAGTTGGGCAAAATGATTTCTTTAAACCACAGAGCGCACTGAAGTGCAAATATTAAATGTACCTTAACTTTAAATTGAATTTGGTGCATGCACAGAGACAGTCACACGATTTATTCATTCACCGTTAGAGAACATCTACATTATAAAAAAAGGAAAGGTAATTCCACATTTTATTTTTATTGTGTTGGTTTCTATTGGTTACACATTTCAGTGAATCTTTTTGTCTAAGAATCAGAACTGATTCCAGCTCATCAGGGGCGTAGCTACCATGAAGAAAACCTACGCAATGCGTTGGGGCCCTTAGATCTTAGGGGCCCTTTGATTGTCGATTTTTAAATAATGATGGTAATAATATTTTAAATTTATTTGAATTTGTGTATTTATACATAAACTGTTAATTAAAACAAATTATGTATTGAGAAATTTTAAAAAGAAAAATATCCAGTGTCCCCGTTATCGGCGCAAATATTTTAAGTGGTGATAGAGGACCTTTTTCTAAAAAAAGTCAAGTAAAACTTTTTCTAAAATCAAATGCTAAGCAGATATCAACACTTACTAGATTTTTTTACATTTCTGCATTTATAGACAAGCAAAGATCGAAATAAAACAATTGAAGTCGGTTTTTGCTTTTTTCCATGGCAAGCTTGATTTTTATCTTAAGTTTTTGCATTCTTTTAGGTTATTTCGCTTATTTTTGAAAATAGACATACAAAATATTCTATCATTGTAAAGAGAAAAAAATAATCTTTAAATCTAAGTCATCACCTACTACGATTGCCATTTAAAAAAAAGTTGTTTTGTCAAATATCTCGCACGGTTATTAATGTCAAAAAAGCTGACTATCGCCATCTTATAGAAAACAAAATTTACAAAACATTTTTCCTTTGACGTTTTTGTGTATTCGCAACAATAGCCGAGATATTTAAGTTTAAAATTTTGATCGTTTTTTCGTTATATCACGCAAGCTATGGAATTTTTAAACAAAACAAGAGCTGATTTAAAATACACCCCTAAATAGCTAACTTTTGTACCATTTAACCAACCTTGTATTTTCATTATTTACGGAGATAGCAATAGTGTCCCATGGAAAAGTGAAACAGTATAGTGCTGTAAAAGCCCTAAAATTGGTAAATTTTAGGTTTTACCGGTAAATCCTAGCATTTTCCATAGTGAAAGAGTGAGGTACAAGTCTGAAATTCGCCATGAAACAGGTTAAACGGCCAAGTTCTACATAAAAAAGTACCTTGAGAAAGTACAAATGAAATTGATTTAATGATTAAGACAAAGTTATGGGAGAAAAAAATTCAACATTTTCATATTTTTTGTTATAACTTCTTAAGTACCTACGAGGAATTTTTTACTTTTAAAAATTGATCGTAGCTCCTCTCATACTAATGAATAATTAATTTAATTTAAGCAAACCTGTATCTCTTATAATAAGCGAGATCCCCATGCTGGAAATGTCATCTGGGACCTATAATACTACCTATGTTATGTTGTATACCTATCAGGGTTGGCAAAAACCCGGGTTTAATCAATAAAACTCAATGGGCTGGGTTTTATTGGGTTTTATTGGGTTTTACTGGGTCGTAAAACCGGGTTTTATTGGGTTTTATTGGTTTTTTAAAGTGATAATCGTACAAACTAAATATACTTTTATGTATGTAGGGTAACTAGATTGTTTCACCAGAAAGCGGGTAAATAGATATATTTAATACATTTAAAAAAAATAAACATCTAATCGAAGTTTCTGATGAAATATTAAGCAACTTAAAATCGGAATTAGAAAACGCCAGTTTGACCCTCATATTAGATGGATGGTCAAATATTTCTAACGATTCGTTAATTGCTTCATGAGTTCACACGGGATCGCGAAGTTTTTTAATCAACGCAGAACAGGGAGGAACAGAGAAGAAAACCGCAGAATATTGCATTAAAGTAGCAGAAAATTCATTGGAACACTTAAGGACATACTATGGAAAAGAGGTATTCGCGTGTTGTACAGATAACGAGAATAAAATGAAAAAAATGAAAGAAATGTTAGAGGATCGGCATGGTATAATAACTTATGGAAGTTCAGCACATCTTCTAAATTTGCTGTATAAGGACATGAACCCAGTATCTGTTACGAAGTACGTAGTGGAGATCCACAAATACTTTAGAAATCACCATCAACCACGGGCATGGCTCAGAGAAAAAAACGGCCTTACGCCCGCATTACCAAGTGAAACTAGGTGGAATTCCTATGAAGAATGTTTAAACACATTTATTTTAAATTATCATTTGTATAACTAAATTAGATCTGAACATTATTCCGAATGCGATAATAGCATTCATAAAATACTAAATAATGGTGGATTGTATTCGGATGCCTGCAATATTTTACAGATGTTTTCAATCTTATCAAAAGCTTTAGATGCATTACAAAATAATAATGTTTCTTTGTCTATTGCCGTTGAAATTTGGTACGGTTTAATAAATAATGAAATACTATCAACGCCAAAAATCAAACCATTAATTAAAAAACGAATGCAGAGTGCATTAACACCGACACATTACTTGGCAAATATTATGGACCCAAATTATTTGGGAAAATCACTAAGCAGCGAAGATGAACTCATTGCAGAAGAATGGCTGATGAAAAAACATCCAAATTTCCTGACTTATTTTATAGCGTTTAAAATTCAAGATACTGATTACTTCCCAAAATCGATGTTTCACCGCGATGTGATCGATAAATTTAGTGCTTCAAAATGGTGGAAGATATTAAAAGTTAAAAGTGCAAAAAACACTAAATTGCCCGTGGATTTTTGCGATTTTTTTATTTCGCTGCACAATTGTCCTGCGAGTTCTGCATCAATTGAACGCATATTTTCCACATATGGCCTGATCTGGAATAAACTTAGAAATAAACTAGGGTTCGAAAAAGCCCTGAAATTAGTCCAGATATACCGATACTTAAGGTTAGAACCAGCAGATTGGTAACAATTAATAGTTGTAGTTGGTATTATTTTAATTATGTTTTACTTTAAATATCAAATTTATTATTCTATTTAAACTATAGGTATGTTTAATAAATTATTTGTACATTAGTAGATATTATGTAAATAAATAATATGATGTAAGTTACATATAACTTTATTTTTTATTATATATAAATTGATCTGTCTTAAATAAATAATTTACTAAAAATTACATAAATATTTATTTTTCACTGTTTCTAATTATATTTATAATGAATTACATATATATAAAAGTATAAAATGATTAAATTATGGGTATCTACATTATATGCCTATTTAAAAAAAATATTTAAATTTAATATAATAAACATATAATCTAAAAAAAACGGGGCGGGTTTTCCCCAATTAAACCCACCCAATAAAACCCACCCGGGTTTTATTGGGTTACCCAGTGGGCAGCCAACCCTGATACCTATACCTATGTATTCAAAAATATATTGAGGTATATGTTAAGATATTAAAAAGGGCTTAATTTAAAATTTTGCTTAGGGGCCCAAAAATTCTAGCTACGCCACTGCAGCTCATAAAATTATATAATATTACAACATTAACTAAACACATATATTTAACAAAAATTTATAAATAAGTTATATTTTCTTGATTGAATTGCTCTAAAATCTAGTAAGTGGTGAAGATTGTCAATTGTTTCATCAACTAATTTTTTCATTTAATTGCAAACTATTTACTCATTCAATGATCTGTAACCTAACTTTATCTAAGAATATCATTCATTAAATTAAGTAAAATGTTTAATAGCCATGGGAAAAGGAGCGTGAAATATTTGTTGTTTTCACTTTTTAATTCGTAGATATACAATTAAAACTATTTAAATGCATAACTGATAATTTAATGCAGTCCGTGTGCGAGTACAGATAAATACATATTTTTTTAATTATTACAAAAAGTGAGTTTACCTGAAATCATTGATTTAATAATAGAAATCGAGCAGCATGAATCCAGCCGCTAATTAGACTTCATATAAAAATGTGACTCATAAATTTAACTCTCTAATTAATATACATTTTGCATTATCTTAGCGATGAGATAGAAATTTGTGTTCTTGGATGAGTACATTAATTGGCGATCATTAATTAAACAAGTGAAACAGAATTAGCTACGCAAACTGCAAGGTCCTGTAATTTAGTTTGGGTAATATTTTACAAGTTTGAAATGTTGCTAACACAGAGACTTCTAAAACCATACATATTAGGTGTCCCAGTAAGAACCCAACAATCCTGTAGCTTCTTCATTTTGAGAGATAAATCTTTGGTGTTTGCTACATAATATTTAGAGTGTTGGAAATCGTTTCTAAATACAATATTACATTTCACATGTAATCAATGAATTTTGAAATTATTGATTTTAAACTTTATTTTTCAGTTCTTTTTTTCTTTGAAATATCCTACATTTGCAAACAAATCAGTTGAATGGGATTTTTTTATTATACATAGACATAGAACATAGATACATATAATGTACAGGGTGGGCAAATTTCGATGTTTACATAGGAAATCTCGGTAACTATAAGAGTTATGGAAAAACGGAACTCGCATCCTCGATCTCTTTTTTCGAGACTAAAATTGGCTATATCGTCTTTGCTTTTGAGTTATCGCCGATAACTCGATTTTTCGACTTTTCGTTTTATGACTATATCTCGCTTGTTTATGAAAATAAACAAAAATAATTTTGACGTTCTGCAGGCACTTTTTTGGTAAGAATGCAGTGGCGTAGACAATTTTTCAAAATAAATTTCGAAATTCGAGTTGTGTCATAAAAATGTATTTTTTTAAATAGAACCCATAGTTGGCTGTGGCATCACGAGAAAGAGGATTTCTTCCCCATTCCAATAAAATACAGGGTGTCCCAGCCAAGACGAATTATTCGATAGCTCTGTTATTGGTAATAATATTAAAAAAAGTTAAATATAAAAGTTGTTTGTTATCATTTACTACATAACCTTAAATTATTTTCAACTATACACAGTGTTTTGTTTTTGCGCTCTGATACCAAACATTGTTTTTTTATACGGAACACCCTGTATATTTTGTAATTTTTAAATGTAAAATTAAATTCTCTTTTAAAAATATTATAGGTTATTTATGTCTAAAATAAACCGTTTTGGAGTTATTAACGTTTTTTTGAACATTTTGACAGATGCAGACCTTTATAAAAATATTTATATTTATTAACATAACAACACCAGAGCAATTTACTCTCGTAATTTATTAGACAATAGTGTCATAGTGATTGTTGACCAGTTACATTTTTAAAATAATATATAGGGTGTTCGTTATACTCGGTCCATTTCGCTAAACTTTAAACTCATGTGTCATTTTTTTACATGGAACACCCTATATATTTTTACATTTTCTTGTAGAAAATTTAATTATCTTTCAAAGTTGTTAAGCATGTTTTATGTCTAAA
The DNA here is from genome assembly GCA_947652605.1 of Elmis aenea. Taxonomy (NCBI): domain Eukaryota; kingdom Metazoa; phylum Arthropoda; class Insecta; order Coleoptera; family Elmidae; genus Elmis; species Elmis aenea. The sequence goes on from OX393582.1 coordinate 29,904,294, forward strand.
TATAATATTTTTGGAGTTATTTCGTTTCTTATGATTATTTGCGAGTATTTTACCTAAAATATCGGTAGTAGCATTTGAAAATTCAAAACAATTTGTATGAACTGTCAACCAGAACAGTTAATCGGCAAAATTTCCACTATTATGCCACTAAAAATCCATATTTTTTAAGAGTTGCAGATACACAGCATAAATGGCAGCAAATAACACCAGCATGCTGTGTATTTACAATCTTAAAAAATATGGATTTTTAGTGGCATAATAGTGGAAATTTTGCCGATTAACTGTTCTGGTTGACAGTTCATATAAATTGTTTTGAATTTTCAAAGGCTACTACCGATATTTTAGGTAAAATACTCGCAAATAATCATAAGAAACGAAATAACTTCAAAAATATTATATTTAGACATAAAACATGCTTAACAACTTTGAAATATAATTAAATTTTCTACAAGAAAATGTAAAAATATATAGGGTGTTCCATTAAAAAAAAATAACTTACATGCGTTTAAAGTTTAGCGAAATGGACCGAGTATAACGAACACCCTGTATATTATTTTAAAAATGTAACTGGTCAACAATCACTATGACACTATTGTCTAATAAATTACGAAAGTAAATTGCTCTGGTGTTGTTATGTTAACAAATATAAATATTTTTATAAAGGTCTGCATCTGTCAAAATGTTCAAAAAAACTTTAATAACTCAAAAACGGTTCATTTTAGACATAAATAACCTATAATATTTTTAAAAGAGAATTTAATTTTACATCCAAAAATTGCAAAATATACAGGGTGTTCTATATAAAAAAAACCATGTTTGGTATCAGAGCGCAAAAACAAAACACTGTGTATAGTTGAAAATAATTTAAGGTTATGTAGTAAATGATAACAAACAACTTTTATATTCAACTTTTTTTAATATTATTACTAATAACAGAGCTATCGAATAATTCGTCTTGGCTGGGACACCCTGTATATCACGTGGGGTTGATTTATTAATTTTCCTCAAATTATAGCAAAAATTAGGTAATTTTTCATATTTTATTTTGTTTTTAGTAGTAGGCTTATGTCATTAACTGGTAAAACAAACTGTCATCCTGTTGTTTTAATGATAGCTTGACAGAAATAATCACATTTAATTGTTGATTGTTTACATTTTTGTACCTAAAAAACACGAAATGGCTTACAATTATTACGAAAAGTATGATATGTTAGAACGTTCTATTCAAAGTAATAATAATTCTGAAGCTGCAAGTGAAACATATTTTAATCGTTACCCATAATGAAGAAGAAATGTCCCACAATTAATGAGATTTTGTTTTAAGGCAACCTAATAAATCTATTTTTGGAAGAAGTACTTTCTGATTGAAAGAAAATCACAATTGTCTGTGCATAATAAGTTACTACTGTACAAACAAATCCTAAAGCCAGTCTGGACTTGGGGTTCAGCTCTGGGGATCTGCAGCCAAAAGAAAACATAGATAAGATCCAGGTCTTTCAAAATAGAGTGCTCCGAGGTATTGTCGATGCTCTATGATACTATCGGAATGACCATCTACACAGAGATCTGAAGATCCCAACCGTCAGAGAAGAGATCAAAAACTTCGCAGAAAAGCACGAGGAAAGACTTCACTCCCATGGCTCAACACCGGGGTGCTGCAGCTCCTAGAGACCTAGATGATGCTGGTTTGAAAAGAAGGCTCAAGACCAGGGGTGGGGAACCTGCGGCCTTAAGGCCGCATGCGGCCTTTTGAGGATTTTCGTGCGGCCTTTTTACTGATTTCATCTTTTTTATAATTCGTTTTTTCGATTTATTTTACAGTTTGCTATATGACATAATCAAATGTAGCTTTTTTTCGGCCATTTAATTGTAGATTCAAATTAAAACCCTATAGACCACATCACTTTGTGTTTTAAAACATACAAACATAGTATGTAAATAATTATATAGGAGTAATATGTACGGTAAATAAAATAAATTTATATTTAAGAGACAATTTGGGAAATTAACATTCTGTGCACAATTTTCAATATTTGTATTTATGTAAAATCGCAGGGGGGGGGGGGATAATAATGTGCGGCCTGGTTACAAATTCCGAATTGAGGAGTGGCCTTCCATAGTAAAAAGGTTCCCCATCCCTGCTCAAGACGATCAAACCTTTTGAACTGGTGTAGTGTATATCACGATACAGTGCTAAAGCAGAGCATAGTGAACCTGTGCGTAACACGACAAACTTGTGTTTTATGTTAGAAACTAAGAAACACCAATAAGGCCATCTTGATAACACATGTAAATAAAATTTGCGAGTCCAAATATTTAAAAATAAACACCAAGCTGTAGCTATTACAATAAAAAAGTTATAGAGCTGGGAAGTTTTTACTGGCACGCCCTGTAAAAATAAAAATGAGGATTACCTAAAAAACAATTTGGATTGTCATAAAATCGAGTTATACATATACAGGGTGTCCCAGATTACATTTCCAGCATGGGGATCTCGCTTATTATAAGAGATACAGGTTTGTTTAAATTAGATGAATTATTCCTTGGTATGAAAGGAGCCACAATCAATTTTTAAAAGTACAAAATTCGTCGTGCTTCAGATGTTATAGCAAAAAGTATGAAAATGTCGAATTTCTTTTTTCTTTCATAACTTTTTTGTCTTAATCCTTAGAGCAATTTTATTTGTACTTTCTGAAGGTACTTTTTAATGGAGAATGTAACTGTCATTTTAGATTTTTTTTAACACCTACCATTTTCGAGATATTACCCCCAATTCCATTTTTTCTTATGGGCCGCGAAGTTGGCTATGGAATAGTTGAATGTGCTTTTTTTTACTCGTTTAAATGAGATATTACTTGCTATACCTATTTTTATAAACAAGTCACAAAATGAAAAAAATCGTATTTTACCTATGACTTATCAAGCTATCTATGAAAATAAAAACAAAAAACAACTAATTAAATGTCAAATGACAGTTGCCATTTGTCTGCGGTATCATTTATTAGAATTTCATATTATTGTTGTGTAATTCGATAGTCTTTGTAGTAATTATTGTTATAATGATGGCTATATTTAAAAATAGCGAAAAATTTGACATGTTGAGATGCTACATTCTTTACCATAAAAACTGTGGAAGCTGAGCGAATATACTTGAGCTATATCTTGAGAAAAGGCAACGAAGAGTGTGTAATTACAGAAATTTGGAAATAAATTTAAAAGAATATGGTTTCTTCGAAAAACCAACCAAAAATCCAAAACAAATCCATAAAGAATTACAAATATCTATTTTGCACAGTTTCTGTTGTAAAGAATTTAGCATTTCAACATTAAAAATTTTTAATTAGTTGTAAATGTGCCCATAATTATATGAAAACAAATTTGCTACAAAAACTATCGAATTACACAACAATACTATACATTCTAATAAATGATGTCGCATACAAATGTTAACTGTCATTTGACATTTAATTAGTTGTTTTTTGTTTTTATTTTCATAGATAGCTTGATAAGTCATGGGTAAAATACGTTTTTTTTTCATTTTGTGACTTGTTTATAAAAATAGGTATAGCAAGTAATATCTCATTTAAACGAGTAAAAAAAAGCACATTCAACTATTCCATAGCCAACTTCGCGGCCCATAAGAAAAAATGGAATTGGGGGTAATATCTCGAAAATGGTAGGTGTTAAAAAAAATCTAAAATGACAGTTACTTTCTCCATTAAAAAGTACCTTCAGAAAGTACAAATAAAATTGCTCTAACGATTAAGACAAAAAAGTTATGAAAGAAAAAAGAAATTCGACATTTTCATATTTTTTGCTATAACATCTGAAGCACGACGAATTTTGTACTTTTAAAAATTGATTGTGGCTCCTTTCATACCAAGGAATAATTCATCTAATTTAAACAAACCTGTATCTCTTATAATAAGCGAGATCCCCATGCTGGAAATGTAATCTGGGACACCCTGTATAAAATTGCATGTTCAGTTCTTAAAAACATTCAAATTTCAAATTTTGCAAAATTTAGATACAGTCAAATTACATAATAGTGTACGTTAAGACCAGTATTAATTATATGAATACAAAATGTTTTAAAAATTAACGCTTTAATTATTACAATATCTGGTATATTATGACACTCCCTACATTCCGATCATTTTAACGACAGTGCCATTTACATTTTTTTATGTTCTTAACGCACCTGCGAAATACGTTAATACATGTGAATAGTACGTGATGCAAAAAAAACGTGTATAATACACAAATAAAAGCCTGCAGTGTTTTTATTGCATCTATTTATTTTCACTTTTAGATTGATGATGCATTTCACAGAATCTTTACATAACAAGAAAATGTACACAACTATTACCATGAGCTAATTAAGGTATTGAATTTTACTATTAAGAAATGTCTGGAAAAAAAATTACCTACAAGCAGGCATGTTGAAGGATTATTATAAAACTGCTAATATAGCTAATTTTGGTTTCTCCTGTTTCTTGATATACAGGCTGTCACACAAAAAACGCCGCAAGCTGTAACTCCGTTATTTGTGGTCCGATTTTGGTGAACAAAAAACCAAATGAAATGTCTCCTCAAATACTATAAACTGAATTAGATTTCAATTTTTTTCAAAGTCAACTTAAATGTCAAACGATAGTCAATTTTTTTTTCCAAATGGCACCATCTATTTTTTTTTACTAAATCTTGTAGACATTATTTTTCTGAATTCAATGATGTAATCATAAGTTAATTTTAATGCAAAACTAATGAGAAATAAAAAATAAAAGTTTAACTAAAATAGGTTAGGTTTCACAAAATTTTCAAGCGTGCCGTGGAAAACAAAAAAATCTTAATCAACAAGTGTCATTTAAACGTTTATTTGGAAAGATTTGTGCGCCAAATTTTCAGGATCGGAGAAGCAACTAATAAGGAATTTAAAAACGACATTAAAAATATTCTAGACCTATTATGTTTCGCGCGTTGTTTTATTATATACGATGCGTTTTGCCTTCAAATATTCTATACTCACTAGCAGTTAGCCCGTCCTAGGACGGGAATATTTATCTTAAATTTAAACTATTACTTTTTATAATACCGTGAGCTGCAAGTTAGACACTGTTATGTTACCCGTGAGTAAAAATTTACGGTTCATTAGACACAACTCGGTCGGTCAAATGAACCCGTAGTAGTTTACTGCGTTACTATATTCATGCGTTACAGAGTCAGTCAGTCACAGATAGATAGATAGATAGACAGAGTCAGGCTGGACTTTTATATAGGTATATTTATGCTGTTTATGAGTAAGTAGTGGTTTTCGATCTGAAAAATTATTTTTGGTAATTATTTAACATATGCTTTCACTGCTACTGTTAGTTTAAAGGCATGTTACTGATTTAATTAGTAATTTACGGACTATAAGACGCTACAGACTATAAGACGCACCTTAATTTTTAAGCAATTTAAAAAAAAAATAACATTTTTACCATTTTTATTATTAGATTTCAAAGCCAGACTAAAAAAAAATTCTTAGTCTATAAAACCGAACTGACCTTTAAAATCGTCGCATTTGTACACTGTTGCTGCCAGTTGAATCCAATGTTGCCAGATAGAGATAGCTTTCCCGCGGCATCGAATATATGGAGTTTTTTAAGACTGGCAGGAATTTTAAATCCAACACTGGACATTTTTATATTAATTTCGAGTATAAGACGCACCTGAATTTTGGAGGCAATTTTTCGAAGAAAAAAGTGCGTCTTATAGTCCGTAAAATACGGTTTATCCCAAGGACAATAAAATCGGCTTTTAATCACAACTTTTTTAGGTACAATTAATTTGATTTTGATTGCAACCTCGCCCAACCAATAAATTATGCCTTTTTCCGTTTATTCGCTTCAGAATTAAAATGGTCATAAGAGATCAAACTGGTTGCTTTGTCCTGAACAGAAAAATACCTCGGACGGCGCTGGGCACATATTTTAAAACGTGCGCACTTAAAAAATTGATTAAAAAAACTCGTTTGTAATTTAGAGTTTGTGTCAACGACCTAAACCATAACAATTCGCTTGTTCCTACTGGTAATTAAACAACTTTTTATGACATCCTAACTCAAATATGTTACAGGTATAATAAACAATGTTATCGAGCCAACAAAACAGCTTATAAAAACTGTGTCTTTGTTACACCTATGTTGTGTTTTATTTGTTGCGATGACCAATTGTTTAGGAAATTCACTCTAGACATCTTAGTCATTTTGCGTTCTTTATTAAACTTACAACGAACAAAGTCAATAAAAATTAATAATACACCCATAAAGAAAAGTATCGACAGAGCGGTTGACAAAGGCTTAATATCTAGGATAATGTATGTATAAACAAAACTAGAATAATACTGTTTTAACTTGAGGCAGTTTTTGCCCAACTAACTTATGGTCGACAAAATCTATCAAGTTTTTAATCACTTTACTCTTAAGTTACTAGTTGTATACAGGGTAGCCCAAAGTCGAAGAATGTGCAACTTAGATGGTTAGCAAAAGTCTTTAGAATAACTTTTTCGAGATTTTTAATAGCGATTTTTGTTTTATGTGCTATGGACGAAAATGTAAATTTTAATTACAGTAAATCCTTTATATTCGTCATAATTCCGTTCCTGAGCAACGGACAAATAATAAATAGAACGAATATAGAATCAATTTTTTCTATAGGAATTAACAAAAATTGGAATAATCCGTTTGCAGTCCCAAATTTGATACATAAATAAATAAAAATTTACGCAGAACTTTGCCTTTCTTTACTGAGTAGGGTGACGGCAGAAGCTGAATAGGAGGAAATTAATTATTGTTTAGAATAGGAGTCTTCTTTTATTTAAAAAAAAAAACATGAAGTAACTCCAATTTTGGAGAGCGATGTTTTTTTTTTGTTCCTTTCTCGACGATTTATCACTACTCGATTTAGAAAAGAAACGTGCAATAAAAAAAATACGAACACTATCAGATAATAAAGATAATTTCATTGAATTATCTGTAAGACTATTTTCCGTTGTCAAAATAACTCTTAAAATGCAATTTTACGCCCTAAGGCTAGGCGCGCACATGCGATTTTCTATCGCGCGATTATTTAGTCGCACAAATAGAGCTCATGGTTTTAAATGCAGTTGCGCTCACATGCGACTAAATAATCGCAGCGATTTAAAAGCGCAACTGCACTTAAAACCATGAGTTCTATTTGTGCGACTAAATGATCGCGCGACCGAAAATCGCAAGTGCGCGCCTAGCCTTAAACGAATCGTAATGAATATATAATGGCTTATTAACTAAATACTAAAGCGTACCTATATTTTTAAATCCAGTAGTCGGTGAAACCGATTAACAAATGAACGTGCCTTATTGTTGCCGTGTAGAATTAACTGTCACCGCACTAATCACTAACTTCACCTACAAAAACACGTTTCTGGTGTAATAAAGAAAATAATAAGGTTGCGTTCCTGAATTTCATGGCCAATACCAAATTTAGCTTTATGCTATCTCGAAATTTTATTATACGACAATTATAAGTTAATGATTGGTGTAAAAGTTATTTCAAAATTGTCGTTTATAGTAAACAAGATATTAAGAAATTTGTAATCAAATATCAGCTCGAAATGAAAGTAAAATAAAACACCAACGCTTTTAGCTGCACATTCTATTAGTTTAAAATATTAACCAAAAATAGAATATTCATATTTTAACAATTTATGGGATACATTTTTGGGGCATATAAAACGTAACTAAAATACAGGATGTCACAATATATTCTTATTGGTTGGGTTGGGGAGTTCTTCCCAACCAGCAACTTTAATTTTCAGAGATGAGCTTTGGTGTTGGTTACAAAATATTCAGAGGATCGCAAGTTTTTTTGAAATACGTAAATTATTGCATTTCTTATACATACATACGTATTTTCAATTGTTTTGAGAGATATTTAAGTTTCAAATTTTAGTTTTCACTATTTTTTTTAAATGGCACTATATTTTTATTCTTATCATTTGAAAACTATTGAAATACAGTTTACAATTTAACTATCTACTGAGAGAAACTTTTTTTATCAAAAGAACAGACATTACAATGATCAAAGTAACCTATGAAAAAGTTAAGAAACAAAAGAAGATGGTTAAATGAAACTAAATGTCGTCGATAAACAATTGTTGATAAATATAATATAGACAGGAAACTAAAGCATAACTTAAATAAAAATATAATGAACTTTTTAAAATTCTCAATTATTAAAAACTAATTTTTTAGTTTTTTGATTTTTGCGAATGTCGTCCCCTCCTTTTAAAAATTTCGTTTACCTCTTACACGATAAATAATTTGATTTCCTCTTGCAAGATTTTTGTTACATGCGCAAACGAGATCAATTAAATTCGCCTGTGAATAAAATATGAAACGGCAACAAGTAGTAAAAATAATAGGCCGTCTTCGATCAACATTAATTACAATCAAAAACATGTTCAGATAATAAACAAAAACGTAAATAAAATAATAGTTATTCATGTACCAAGGCAGTAAAGTTTAACTTACGAGTGTGTTAGTTGAAGCAAATAACCACGCGAATAATAAAAAGGAACTTTACTGCCGAGGTGCATATTACATTTTTTCTGCAATCGTCAAAGAAATAGCGAAAAATTAAGCAAAACATAAAGTTTTACCTCATCTATCAAATTCTCACTCTCCTGTCAAATATGTATCTTTGAACAAAAGCACGCTCAATTTTTTAAAGTTCAACCAATGAGCATTTTACTTTTTTATTGCCTAGGCAGTAAAAATGATTATTACAGCCGCTTTTGGGTACTTATTAAGCTAGTTTAGTGACGATTGCAGAAAAAATAATTTAAAAAAATTTTGTCCCGTATATTCTCATTTTATTTGTGCTTCTATTTATTATTTTCAGATTAAGTTTATCTTTAGCAGTTGATAGTAAATGTTCCAAATAAATTTGAGGTATCTAACACTTAATGTTTGTTTTTTTTTTAAACACTGATTGATGTAATGTTTTTTTTAATAACACAGAGTATCGCAAAAATAATTGACTTACATATCATATATTATTTGGTCCACCCTGTATATAAAATTTTTGCTGAAAAAACGAAATTCAGTAAATTTATTTCCTTATTATACTTAACATTTTTTTTCACTTGAAAGGTATGTTAACCGTAAAAATTTTGAGGTCGATTTAAAAAAAAAGTTATAGTTGATCAGCGCAAACGAAAAGAAAGCCAAAATGTCTCTTATATTTTATTTTATTTTACGGAAGCAATATTATTAATTTTTACTAAATGTTAATTTTAATCCCAGCTGAAAATAATATTTTTATTTATGTAAAGTGAAACGATGTAATGTAAAACATCAATGTGCCCTAATTTAGTTCGCACCTGTATTGACTAAAAATATACAAGGTCTCAATATTTTAATTTCAATTTTCTTAAATTACAATATTGAAAGTTAAAAGTCAATTAATTCGTAAATTTGTTAAAATTACAAACCGCTTAATAAATAACAAGTGCTATGGATTCTTAATTTCACTAAACTTTTTTAAAATGCTGCCTTTTAACATTTGCAATATGTTATGTCTACAGTACAACGACCCGCCTAAAGATTTATTTGCTTTCGATATTTCTATGCCACCCACGAACTAATAGCAAACGCAATATTTTATTTCTTTCCTAGAATAATGTAAGTCAATTCTCTTATATGGTTAAACATTTTTATTATTTGCACGCGGTCAATGAAGCCTTTCTTTGTAATGTAAATTTACTATTGTTCTTTTGGCCAGTTCGAAGAAGTCTGCTGCCAATCGTGCATAATATGGCCCTTGGCGATTTCGCAATCCTTTAATAAGCAATGAAAGTTTGATGGAAACAATTTGTAAAAATCAATTTGGTGTTTGGTAGTTCATGAAATATCGTAGGTGTGATACGGTAGAGTCTGGATTAGTTGAGGAAATCTAGAGCAAATGAAATTTCCTCTAACACTGACGGTTTGGTACGTTAGTTTCAAATAAACTGAAGTTGAATACATTACGCTTAACTTTCAGGTTAGACCTACCTAATGAACATAATGGCTTTAAAATTATTCAATAAAACACTTTACTACAAAAATTGTATGAATGGGCGTTTACACAAAAAAATAAAACGATAAAATATTTTTTAAATGATAATCTGAGCTATAAAGTTTATTCTCAACCACCAAAAATTAAAAAAAAATCATCCAGTTCCGAGAAATACATTTTTAAAATGCCCTTTATATTTCAAATTCTGAAACGCGCTGTGATTGGCCGTGACGTCACTCTCCGCACAGTCCATGTGCAGCGGAGTTCCTATGCATCGCATAATGACAAGTTTTTATAATATTTTAATATAATACGTTTTTTCTTTTATTAACTATGTATATTATTGCAATGTACGTAAATTATTATTGTGACAAGTTCTACACCTTTTTTTTTGGGATATTCAGAACAAATAAAGATTATTATTATTATTATGTTAGGCGCGAAGCGCGCGACGAAGACGCCGCAGGGGCGTACTTTGGCCGTTGATTGTAAATAATAAACGTAATCAAACAATAATTACATTTTATTATAATGAATAAAATACAAACAGTACTGCCTTTTAACAGTATTAGCAAAAGAATGATCTGAAGCCAACCCCGAGACCCCTCATGGTGGCTTCGCAACATATCTTAAGTGTTTTTAACATAAACAAATATGACATTCCTGGACCAGGCATATTTGTGTTCAAATATTCTTTACGTATACAGTATTGCGAGAGGTTTTAACTAGTTGTTAGTTTAGTGTATATTTCATTATAAAACAAAGCAAATGTGTAAGTAAATTAATTATTTTGTAGAAATAATTCGATATTATACTAAGGTCATTTAACAGGTGAAAATATGAACAAAAAGTATGTTTCAGTTTATTGTTTAATAATAGGTGATTGTAAACATTAAAAAAATGTACCTACTACTCTTTTAGTCATAGCTATATCTAAAAAACTTACAAAATTAATCTTAAATTCGAGATAAATAAAATATGGCCTATATATAATAGTAGATAATTGATAAAGTTGGTTTTCCTGTTGTTTGATTATAGGTTAAATAAACGAAAAGTTGCTGGTTCTCAAACAGGTTTATTCGTTGCAAATTCTTTTTTTTTTAAAGATCCGACATGTTTCGCCAATGTTATTTTATCGTCATCCGCAGGGCTAAAAATTATATTATATACATATACTTATAACTTATTATAACTTATAACTTATAACTTTTCGTTTATTTAATAGTAGATAATGTTCAATTCAATGATTCTACTATATTAATTTACACTTATAAGTTTTGAATGTTATCAGTTTTATGCTTAGATCAAATAAAAAAAGGTATATGGCTTTTTGTAAAACATGCACTGTTAGTTCAGTATAAATATAATACAAATTTCATAAACGAAGCAACAGTGCTTTAACACTAATCAGCATTTTTAATCAAACATATAAACATGCACCAAATAGCATACTACAAAAAAGTATTGTTTAAAACTGCAGATTTTTTTGTTGGAAAGTAATAGGCTGCTTCATATTACATATAATTGCCATATGATTAATGCTTAATGCTAATGATAATGATTAATGATAATTTTTTCACTTTAGTGTATTTTTTTTTGCATAAATACTATTTAATATATTTTTTAGTTTATTCAAATTTTAAATGGTCTTCGCAACAATATAATTTAGTTTTTTCGCTTACGTCGGAAATACAACGTCTTGCTGCATCAAACCATTTTTTTCTTTTGGTGGAATTTTCCGGAACAGCAAAAAACAATTTTTCTGGGTTTTTTGTAGAAGTGGTCTTACATTCAGGCACAAAACACCACTTTCTGTACAACGACATGGTTGCGTTATATTTACACAAGCACACGCGTGATTTGCCTCACCGAGTACGTACGGAAAGTGACGTCATTTCTCGTGCGCATCGTCCAAGCCGTTTACGGCGCAACTTGCCGCGGGAAAACTTTAATCGTTAATAATAAATAAACGAAGTTGATTTAAACAAATTTAACTTCACATACGATATTCTGAACACCAAATCTATCAAATTCTGAAGAAATTAAAAATTAGTGTAAACGCCCATTACTTAATACAATTTTTGCGAAAACTCGGTTAAATGAGTCTCAGTTAATAAGGGTTTCAGATTCCACTGTAATTCAACGACAAAATAAATAACAGTGTACGATTATTTTTATGACAAACCAATACACAATTACAAACTGATAGCATAAGTAATCCTATTAGCTATTAGCATTCATATACAGGTTCCAAATTCTATGTACATGGAGATATCGTTTATCTTAAGATCCATGAACGCAGTTAAATGGGGGGTGAAGTTGCAGTATTTGATGCTAAATTCGAATCCAAGATAAAAAGTACCATGCCGTTTTTAGTTCGAAAATATTTTAAAACACATTTTGAAAAATTACTTTTGATTTTTAAAATTTTTTTTCTTCAAATATTAACAAAATAGGAACATTTACTTAAAGCATTTTTTATTCTCGACATGTTGTTTTAATTAGATATTTATTTAGACGCTCTTTTTTGACCATCATCAACTTTATTATTTGTTACAGATGTCATATTATATTTTTGCAGGGGTTCGAAGCGAAACCCTGAAACCGGAAAAAAAACGTAATTTTTGTCGGAACGAAAACCGGAGCTGAACCGGAAAAAAATATCGGTTTATTTCGGTTCGCTACACGTGCGTTAACACAATCTTACTACTTTAGTTGTCGTTGTTTCTCTTCATATGTTGCTCCATATAATATACTTCTAGTTCTAATTATTATACATACCTTATTGTAACAAATAAAAACATTTAAAAAATTCAAAAACCAATCACTCGGAGCTGAACCGAAAACCGAAAAAAAACGTTATTTTTTCCGGAACGAAAACCGGAACCGAACTGATACATATTTTTTTTTAATTGAACCGGAACGAAAACCAAAACGAAAAATTAATGGTTCGAACCCTGGATTATTGCATTAAAATGTAGTTCTAATAATATTGTGCAAATGATTATTATACCTGCAATTTAAAAAGAATCTCTAACATAAATAATTTGATAAACAGGTGTAATAAAAATACAAATAATGGTAAATTTTGTTTCTAAAAGTGTTTAGTGACGCAATTTTCTTAAATAAACGTTTAAGATAAGATGTTATCATAACATATGAAAAAAATTAAAATAAATTGGTTGTGTTGGTTAACATTTAAATCAGTTTCATCATCATCTGTATGAAGAAAATTGTAAGATGGAGTTGTTACTTAACAAATAATATTTTTAAGAAAGTGTCTACGATTAATTTTATATTTTTTTAATGCTTAAATATAATTAACACTGAAAATGTAGACTCTTTTGATTCCTGATAAACAAATTATCATAAAATCATGGTAATGACTACGTAATTCTTGAAACTAGTTACGATACTGGACAAGTTTTAAAAGTTTTGTAACATTTTAAATACGTTATTAGTGGCAATGTACGAAAATTCACTTCATTTACATTTTTTGCAGTTATTTTTTATACTTCATCTATAATATTATGTTCTATCATAATATTAAGAATATTTTACGCTACATTTTTATGTAAAAATCCAATATAACGCCTAAAGGAAGTGACAAAGCTGATGATGTTCTAAACTAGATGAAATATTTAATTAAAAAACAAAACTTAAAATGACGCATAGAGAAAAAAAAGTTGTCCCACAAAATGTTTTTATTTTTATTATACCAGGTGATTCAGTTTGACTGTCGCACCGCTATAACTTTGCTATTTTAAGAGTAAACTCATAGAAGGTTCATAGGAACCTTATATTTTTTTAATCGCAGGAAACGTAGCATAAAATGAAGTCCAAATGTTTTTTTCTAAAATGAAATATGTCAGACTGGTGAAAGCAACTTTTTTTAAAATTGCTTAGTATACTTTTTTAATTTCATTCTGATAGAGAATTTAATTCTAAATCAGATAGGGCATTAAAAAAATATACGGTTTATAGGGGTTCCTCCCAAAATAACAAAGTTATAGGGATGCCACAGTTAAACTGAATCACCCGGCATATTTAATAATTATTGAAATAAGGCAAAACAAAACAAACATCTTTTTTTTTTTTAGTTTCTTCTGAATAACTTCTGGAAATTTTCGTTACTGGTTTTAAATTCAGTACAAAATTTCGTAATTTTGTCCCAATCTAAGCGACTTTGCAAGTCTCGAATTTTGGACACCATGTATTAGTTTGAGTCTAATAAATAAAAAGTGTTTTGTTTTAATTTCTAGATAGTTTCACAACATCGCGCTACTTCATCGCAGGAAATATATCGTACGATATTAAAAGTGTAATTTGAATTACTTAGCTAAATCGATCAAATATTTACAAATCAATCCATTTTTCGCAAACAACTCAAATCAAATTCGTAGCAACACCATTCATACTAATTATTATGAAGCACTCACAATTCTAACGCTATGGCGTGCCCCAAGAAAACATCCATTGCCGTATTTATGGGAGGGCTAGGGGAGCTGAGCCCCCCTCCTGAGCCTACCATTAGCCCCTCTGGCTTAGTCGATTGACTCAGTAACGATTAAATAATTTGCTAATTATCAACTTTTAAAGTGAAACTGTAAAAAAACTGAATTCCGAAAAAATTCTTGCTGAATATGTTTCCAGAGGAAACCAGTAAATAAATTTTAATTCATAAATAAGTCCAAATTTAAACTGTGCTTTTGTTTGTTATGTAAGTACTTAGTTTAGTAAGCATTATGTTTTAAATTTTCAATGCATTTTTTTTTTTTTTGTTTTCTTTACTTATAAAACATCTTCTGTTTCAAAATTATAATAATCTACTTTTTCTTGCAATTAAAATGTAATTAACTAAAAAATGTTAGAATTGGGCTATACAGGGTGTCCCAGATTATATTTCCAGCATGGGGATCTCGCTTATTATAGGAGATAAAGGTTTGCTTAAATTAGATTAATTATTCCTCGGTATGAGAGGAGCAACAATCAATTTTTAAAAGTACAAAATTCCTCGTGGTTCAGATGTTACAGCAAAAAATATGAAAATGTCGAATTCTTTTTTCTCTCATAACTTTTTTATCTTAATCATTAGATCAATTTCTTTTGTACATTCTAAAGGTACTATATTATGTACAATGTAACTATTATCTTACATTTTTTTATCAATTTTTATTTTTGAGATATTACCCCTAACTTCATTTTTTCTTATGAGCCGTCAGGTTGGCTTTGCAATAGTTCGATTTATTTTTTTCTCCTCTTTTTAATGATATATTACTTCATATCTATTTAAACGTTTGGCTTTTTATTAACTAATATACTTATATTCGTATTAAGTTTTAATGCATAAAACTACGCCGCTGTAATATAAAAGGTAAATGCTAGTCAATTGGGGCTGTAGCCCCCCCTAAACCTACGCCAATGAAAACATATCCAATTAAATATGCAACTACCATTAATCAAACAAACGTTTAAAAAAAACCTAGACGACCACATGAAGACACAAAAACCAGACGCCTCGCATTACTAACCACCACAAAATGGTTGTAAAAATCACAATATACAAAGGCGAACTGTTTCACTTTACATGGTTAACTACAAACAATCCACGAATATCAAAGCTCTTCTCTTGCGTTTGTTACAGCAAACTTAACGAGACGCAAGACAAAGTCACACATAAAATTGCCACTTAAATAGCGAGAAAACTAAACAACAAATACAAATTAGCGCCAGACGCCAGACGAAGGCTGTTCGCAGCGTAAGATCAACTTGACAGATATATAGTTAAAGTTTACACACTTGGAATAATAAAGAACTTAACGACTTAAGCTCGTATTTCACTTAGCCAGGGAGTGGTTGGTTGTATGTGTGTGAGCGGCCCTAATGTACCACAGTGTAAGGTGAGGATAATTACTTATTATATTCGTGAAAGAATAACGCCATAAGCAACAACACAAAGATATTACGAAACTCTTAAATTACTCTACACTTCACAGTTACTTGCATAAATTAACACATCTTGCAAATATCCTCAATATAATGTGAATAACTACGTTTGGAATTTCCTCACAGATGCTTGGAACGAAAATCCTTTTCGTTTCGGTTCAGTTCCTCAAGAAATGTTATTCGTTTCGTTTCATATAATTCCAAAAATTTCAATTATTTAACAATTTCGTTGTTACTTTAAACGAAATAACGCATCAATATAAATAGGTTTAATTAAAAATCGGGCATCTTTTTACAAAGGGTTCTCTTGTCGAAATGCTAAACCACTTAAATAAAATACAATTGATGAAGATGCAAGAGTCTTAAAACTAGCATTGCATTTCGACAAGAAGTACTTTAAAAAAATATATGTAATTTTTAACTAAACTTATTTAAATTGATTAACGGATCACTTAAATAATTCACCCACTTATCAAGAAATCCAGTCATTATTGAAAAAACCAGGGACTGAGAACGGAACAAATACGAAATTATTAAAGGAAATGAACTCGAATTTTTATAAGAACGACAACGAAATTATTATTTTTCGTTCAAAACGAAACGAAATAAGTTATTCCTAAAACCGTTTTTAACCGGTTTTATCACTATTTAATTTTTACTCATTAAACACAAACGCGAATTACAGTCTATGCTGGCAAGACTCCACAAGGCAGTAAAATATCGCACTTGAAATAAGTGAGCTTCACTTTTCTCCATATACATTATGGATTAATAACTTTATTGCTAATACTTGCAATTTCATGAAACACAAGTAACGGTACAGATATTCTCTCTTTTTAATTTGTTGATAAGATCATTAATAAGTAATATACACTTTGATAGAACAACAAAAGTACAAAATAATCACGCCAATTTTTTTTGAGACGAACAATGCTGATTTACATATTAATACATACTTACGAAGTATTTATAATTATAATTTGAATAATCGAATATTAGAATAATTGGGGTTTCGTCGTATTCATAGGGTTGCTAACACTGTCCTTTAAACAATTGGCGATCGTCTTTTAGAAAGTTTCCTGCAATGAATTTTGTAAAAAGACTAAGACTAAGAATAAAATAGGTCCTCAACTTGATGACTAAGAAAATAAAAAAATGGTAAAACCGGTTTTAACCGTTATTAAATTTCCGTTCACGAAAATGAAACCGAAACTTTATGGGTGGGAACGTAAAAAACGCAAAACGAAATTTTTCGTTTTCATTCCGATCAAAAACGAAGGAAATATTTTTCGTTTTTAGTCCCTAAAATAAAATGTCGTTTAATTTTGGATTTTAAATACATATATTTAACTACTTTCGCGATATTTTATTTAAAAATTAGTATTTTTCACTGTTTTTTTTTATTTTGCTCTATTTTCAAATACATAATTTGAAAGCTGTTAAAATTTCCTATTCTATAATATTTAATGTAATTATCTTTTTCGAGAAAAGATTAAAAAATAACAAAACACAGTAAAAAGTATTTAAAAATATTCAATTAACTGTTTATGATAGAAATAATGTACAGGGTGGTCCAAATTCGATGGGATTGCATGGGTATCTCGGTTAATATTTAAGATAGAGAAACGGTTAAATTACCAAAAATGTGCGGTTTTCGAGTTATCGAATAAAAAGTGTTTTTTTGTCATATTAATAATGTGTCATATCTCCGTTATTGTTGTAAATATCGAAAATATTTATTAAGATTATTTTTAGATATTTTTATGTTTAATTTAATTATACTAAAAAAAAAAATGTACGCTCGCTGTTAAAAAGTTATGACACAAAATTACCTTTTTTTTAATGGAAGCGATAGTTGGCTATGACATATTTAAATTCCTTATTTTTTTCTCATTCCAAATATATAAGGGTCGATGTATTTATTTTTAATAATACGCAAGTTATGAAGGTTTTTTAAGTTTTTTTTTCTAAGAAAATCATAGTAGGCTATGAAAACAAAAACCAAACAAGGTGTAAAACCTTACAAAACTCATGTGGTACAAGTTACCAAGGTTTTTTAATTTGTTGTGGAGATAAACATTGTAAATATTTGAAAATAAGAAAACAACGATATAGTCGGTATCAGCAGTAATGTAGGATATTGTTGTTTATCTCATGTTCAAAAAATTTCGTATTTATCTCAATAACAAATTTAAAAACCTTGGTAACTGGTACCACATGAGTTTTATAAGATTTTACACCTTGCTTTTTTTTTTGTTTTCACAGCCTACTATGATTTTCTTTAAAAAAAAAACTAAAAAACCTTCATAACTTGCGTATTGTTGAAAATAAATACATCAACCCTTATATATTTGAAATGAGAAAAAAATGAGGAATTTTAATAGGTCATAGCCAACTATCGTTTCCATTTAAAAAAAGGTAAGTTTGTATCATAACTTTTTAACGACGAGCGTAAAATTTTTTTTTTAGTATAATCAAATTAAACATAAAAATATCCAAAAATAATCTTGATAAATATTTTTGATATTTACAACAATAACGGAGATATGACACATTATTAATATGACAAAAAAACACTTTTTATTCCATAACTCCAAAACCGGAAATGATAGAATATTGTTGAAAACGGTTCTGAGTTTGCCTCAAAAAACTGCACATTTTTTGTAATTTAACCGTTTCTCTATCTTAAATATTAACCAAGATACCCATGCAATCCCATCGAATTTGGACCACCCTGTACATACAAAAAAGGTCACGAATTTAAAATAAACATATTTTTTTAAAATTATAGTACCTAGTCAATATTAAAATATTTTTCTTAATTATTTAAACTCTCTTAAAATTCCCCATCTCAAGATATATATCTTCACTTTCTGCTGCGAGAAACTAAGTTATAAAAAAAGCTAACATTGGATCAAAGTAACCCGTCACAAATGTTTGAACTACAAGAATTTGTAAATATAAGGTAATTAAATGTTAATAAACTGTAACGAATAAAATTGTAGTATAGATAGTAAACAAAAACATAAAATCAATTAAAAAATAGGTACATTCAACTAACTTTACCGATGAAAATTGCAGTTATCACTTTATTTTTATTTTTAAAAAATTGGATTTACTGATGCTTTCGTTAATTATCTGAACATTATTTATATCATCAACAGTTTATCGAAACGTGCTAATTGATTTTTTATTATTTTTTGTTATTATTTTTTCACAGGCTACTTTAATTTTTAATTGATCCAATATTTGAACCTTCCATAAAAAAAATCTAGCCAGATATATTTAAATGGTATATCACGTAATAAGGCATTTAAAGAGCTTACAGATTATGTACCTATTTGAACAAATTTAAGGAAAGAAATACAATAAAAAATAATACTCGTATTTTAAAATCGTATATCTACCGCAAACATTTTTTAAATTTTTCTTTAATTCATACTTTCGTTAATTATCAACACATTTTTTCAATCAACAGTTTATCGAACAATTCTAATTACGTTTTACTACAACGGGCGTTTCGTAATATTTTCGCAGGTAAATTGGTTTATCTAATATTTGCATTTTCATAAAAAAGTTTCTCGTAACACAGTTGTATTCTGTACGTGTGACAATAAATTTCAAGAGCTTTTTAAATATAATTATATTTACAGTATAAGGTGACATTTGAAATTTAAAAATAAAATGCACAGCAAAATTTTTTATCATATGCCCCAAACAACTGAATATTATGTAAAATCCAACAACAAATTTAAAGAGGACCTGCAACCCCTATGCTGTAAGCACCAAAGCTTTATCTCTTAAAATAAAAAAGTTGCAGTGCAGGGGAATTTTACTGGGGTCACATTAACAAAAAAAATCTGTTACTGCAAGATTAAAATTTTGGCTTTTATATGGAAATAGTTAAAGATGTTTTAATATGATTTATTATAAATTTCTCAGAGATAGCCTTATTGCCAACACAATAAAAAAACCTGACATGAGGGTTTCTCGAATTTGATTGAAATTAATGTTCGTCCTAAAAATTTAAACGCAAAGTACCGCATTCTTTTTTCTTCATTCGTCGTTTTCGATTCCTTACAGTTTCACGTTCCTGGTTCGTTTTGTTATACAGGGTGACTTGTGGGAAACGGACGTTTTTTGAATGAACAGAACTCGGTTGATTTTCAAGTTTTTTTTTTGTTTTTTTTTTGTATTTTTTTTTGAAAAATGAAGAATAACATCTGCCATTTGCTATAACAAAGTCAAGTATCCTCTTGAACGAAAAGCATACTGCAAACGCATCCATGGAAGTTGTTAGAAACACGTTCCCTGGCCGCGTCATTTCGCGTTTCGGTGACTTGCCGTGGCCCCCAAGATTACCAGACTTATTTTCCTGTTACTTTTTCTTTTGGGGGCACTTAAAAGAACATGTTTTTGCCCACAAACCGCGTACACTATTGGAGTTGAAAGATGCCATTACAGAAGAGACGCATTTAATTGACGCACAGCTGCTAGACCGAGTCATGACTTCAGGCAGAGACTTGAAACTTGCATTCAGGAGGGTGGCCGCCACCTGATGGATATAATTTTCCCATAACTAAATAATCAAATAGCATATGTTGTTTCTCAATTTGTAATAAATAAGTTTGCTTTTTCTTGAAAATCAACCGAGTTCTGTTCATTCGTTTGTATACTTGATTAAAAACAAACAAAAAAAACACAACTTTTCGTTCAAGAGGATACTTGACTTTGGTATATCAAATGGCAGATGTTATTCTTCACTTTGCAAAAAAAAAAAAAAAGAAACTTGAAAATCAACCGAGTTCTGTTCATTCAAAAAACGTCCGTTTCCCACAAGTCACCTTGTATTTTCAATGATTAATATTTACACACTAAGCATATTTTATCAAAAATTCGTATCAGCAATACTCTTAACGTAAATAAAACTAGCTTTTGCCACACGACCAGAAAGAAAACGCTAAACAATTCAAATCTGTTCAAATAATTTTTAAGGCTACCAATATTCTTCAAATATTATTAAAAGTATGTACTGGCACATGTTACTGAGATTTTATATTAACTGATTTCTAAACAATCAAATACATTTAACGCTATATTTGAACTTTAATGAGTTTTTGATTACAGCGTCAACTCAATCAAAGGTCAATTAAACTAATCTCATTCACAGATTGTTAACAAGTTTATATAACGGCAAACTATTTCCGCTATATAAGCCGTTTACATAGATGCCAAAAATAGAAGCTATAACATACCTATTACAGCATCGTATTGAAATCAATGCATTCAATTTTTTCAGTTAGTCTGTTACGATAGTTAAATTTAATGGTAGAGTTCCGAATATAAATTTTGCCAGTTAAACAATAATTAAGTTAATAATTACAATACCAGATTTATGTTTCTGCATCTGAAAAGTTATACAGAGTGTCCCAAAAGTTTCCAAACCAAATCGAATATGATGAAAATGACTTTTTTTTTTTTCTAATTTGCTTCATTTATTTTTTTGTACAACAAACTAAGCTTTTTTGTCTTCAATTTAATCTATTTAGGTGTTAATTGCAATCGAATGCTTAAAACTTGAATGTTTACAAGATACCCAAATCGAAATTGGAACCGAAACCGAAAGGAACTGATACTTTTATCATAAACCGTGAACGGGAATTGAACCTTTTAATGCAATAAATTATCGCACCAAAAATTTATCCGAACCATTTTACTCGAACCGCTTCAATCCGATTTAACCGGTTCAGTGATATTTTTATTTTTAATACAATTGCATATTTTTTACTGAAACATTCGCTAACAACATTTAAATACGAGTATTAACAGATATAATTATTTAAAATCTATAAATTTACATTTTTTATCATAGACATACTGAATAAAATATTGTGTTATCATAAACATATTCAAATATAATTTAGCACATTACAGCACTTTCACTTTTTCGTACAGCAATATGTGACCATGAGACTGAATTACTTAATTTAATTGACATAATTTTTCATTTTCTTATTTTTGATCATACTGTTCACTTGTTCAGTACTTTTAAACAAAACAATAAAAATTATGTAATACTGTAAAATCTTAATTATAACACGCTATAATGCGCATGTTTGATTTTGCCCTTTTTTTATGAATCAAAATTCGTGTATAAAACGCACTATACAGAGTGTCCCAAATTCGAGTAAATGCATGGAGATCTTGAACCCGTCATTTGATATAAGTGACATCTCATTAAAAACAGGAAAAAAGCACATTTAACTTGTCCATAGCCAACTTCGCGGCCCATAAGAAAAAATTAAGTTGGAGGTGATATCTCAAAAATGGTAAGTGATAAAAAAATCTAAAATAACAGATACATTCTTCATTAAAAAGTATCTCAAGAAAGCACTAATAAAATTGATTTAATGATAAAGACGAAAAAGTTACGCGAGAAAAAAGAAAATCTACATTTTCATATTTTTCTATAAAATCTGAAGTACGATAAAGTTTGTACTTTTAAAAATTGATTGTAGCTCCTTTCATACTTGGAAATAATTCATCTAAGCAAACCTGCATCTCTTATAATAAGCGAGATCCCCATGCTGGAAATGTAATCTGGGACACCTGTATATGATGCATTTTAATCCACAAAAATTTACATAATGAAGTGAATTTTTTATTTTGTTAATACTCATGAAATAAAATTTTGTAAAAACAAGATATTTGCACTACAGTAAATTTGTTTCTCCTGTTCGTTGCAAATAATGTTTAAATAATTACGATCACCGTGTTTTTTTTTTAATTCTTCTGGAATTTTTCATCAATTTTTTACTAAAAAAATCGTTTAGAAGATCTCTTAAATATTCCTACATAGCGGCTTTAACTCTTCATGAGATTCAAATCACCTTCCTCTAAGATTTTTTTAAAGATTTAGTATTACATAGAATCAGGACTATAAGGTGTCTTATCTTAATAACGCCAGCATACTGAGTAATCTGTTGAAGTTTATGAGCCGTATGCTCTCCGCAATTTTCGTGTATAAGTTTTGGTTCATTACATTCTTTTGCCAAATATGTTTGCATAACACATAAACCTCGATCAAAATTCAATTTTACAGTCAAGTTGATAATAATTTACCCTCGTAACTAGTAATTTTAACAATTTCCGAAAATTTGCCAAGTAGTTATTCAACAATTTAAAAAAAAAAACTGTTTACACCCAGTGGCGGCGCGTGACCTAAAAAAGTGGGGGGCACAACTTATCCATGTATATTAGCTACACTTTATTTTTTTAAAAATCTGGGTTTACCTTAATAGTGCTTTATAATAAACCACATTAAGTTAAAAATATAAAATAAGCATTATATAACAAAAATAATATCTGAAGCTCCAAAATATCAAACACTTTATTATAAACCATATTAAGCAACAAAAATAAAATAAGTATTATTTAACAAAAATAATATTTGAAGCTCCAAAATATCAAAAACTATTATAAACCATATTAAGTAACAAAAATAAAATAAGTAGATATTATTTAACAAAAATAATTTTTAAAGTTCAAAACTAAGAACAAAGAATATACCCTTCATAATAGTAAAAAACAACAAAATATATCTTTAAAAAAACATCATTCTTCTGTTTTTATCAGCAATAAAATTATTAATTAATTTTTCTAAATGCGATTCATTTAAAATCATGTCAGCCACAGTTTCTTGTTCTATAGCCATTAAAGCCAGGCCATTTAATCGTTCATCGCCCATAGTACTTCTGAGATAGGTTTTTAGTCTTTTTAATGTGGAAAAAAATCGCTCGACTGAGGCAGACGACACAGGACAACAAAGAACAATTTCAAAAAGTTCCCACACACAAAATAACGTTTGTTTTAATTCATTGTTTAAAAATTTTTCCGCACATTCCTCAATACTTAATAAATTGTTTGTTTCTGCCAGTAAAATATTTCTATAAGTATATATTTATTTGATTAATTAAGGTGTTGTTATCAGTAGTTAACTTGTAAAAATTATTTATAACTTCAATATCGGTGTAATTTATTTCACAATTCAAATCAGTTAAGAGTCGCACAATTTTATTAATCATGCCGTAGTCGTTTTCAGAGAACCGCTTTCGCAAATTACCAACAACTTGATCAATTCCTGCATACAGTATATCAACGCGTATTAGATCTTCGACAGATTGAAATGTAAAATTTTCTTTTCCTCCAAAATCAATTTTTTTTGGAATTTTTCTTTGCCGCGGTAAAGCAAGTTCATTTAGGTCAAATCCCAAATTTTTTATTTGAGTTCCAATAGATTTCATTTTTTCGAGAAGCGTCTTAAACGCTTTTTCGTTTCTGTAACTAAGTATAGTGGTGACAGTTGCATTAAATTTTGGATATACACTGGTTATCAGCAGAGAAGCTGATTGAAGTTCTTTTGATAACGAATCGGTTATATTTAATATGAATTCCAAGACAATTAAAGAAAAAATAAACTTCTCATCCAATATTAATTTTAGTGCACCACTAGCTTCTGCTGCCACTTTTGGATTATTTGAATCTTCAGATATTGTTTTTAGTGTTTCTACTATAGCTGGTAACAAATTTAAAACAGTTTTAACAGCAACCTGTCTTACTGTCCATCTTGTTTTAGAGAGACTCTTTAATGTTCGTATTGTCGTAATGCCCTTATTGTTAATGTACCCTACCCCAACGCACCAACCAATGTAAAAATCACTAATTGCTAATGCTAAATTGTAAATACGATATACGAATATAAGATTTTTATACTATATAAAGTTGTGCAGAAAAAAATTTCCTAGTCTGATCTATTAATACTCGTAATTATGTGAAGATTGTGAAGTTTTGATTTGAAAAAAGTGAGAGGGCCTGGGGCCCCCAGGCCCCCCGACGCGCCGCCTATGTTTACACCAAAATTGCAAGGTCTAAACTCTCAGATTTAAACTAAATTAAAAAATGGTTACCATTTACTGTAACAGCTTTGTTAGTCCAACACTTACATAAGTACAGAAGCCTTTAAGCAACGTCAATATTTCATGTTTATTTCTTTATTATATCTACTTATCTGATAAGAATAAATTTATTGTGTTTTCTTGGTAATTTGCCCTTATGCTGTTGCAATGCATACATCAAAAACCAATGTTAACCTAACTCTCAAAGGGCACTGATAAGAAATGGGCAAAGATATACGAGTATATTAACTGGCAAATTGATTTTCGCTCTATCGGAACATTTAAAATTAATTTAACACCAATCTTTGAGACAAAAATGTACGGTTCTTATAAATCTGGTGTGGAAAATTTGTATTGAATCTACAAGGAAATCCACCTCGCAATTTTATTGTTAAGGATATGTTTGGTTTGTTCGTCAATGTCAGCAATGTTTGCTTCTCAAAATACTTGAATTTCTTTTGGTGTGGATTAGTCACGCAGTTGAAGGTTTCATAAGACAGTGTTATTGTCGTGTCCTTAATTTGTTTCATACAGTCATCCTCATCAACTAGACTAGCTTCGAGGTGAAACAGCGATTTATCGAGGAAACTCTAAACTCCACAACATGAGCCACTTATTATACGGTACTTACACCCACTAAGCGAGTTCATTGTTTTATAAATTTATGGTTTTAGAGACGAACGAACAATCTGCGTAAGTTTATTAGCATTCGACGTTTTGTAATTTTTATGGCAAATCATGCAACAACAATTTTACGATAACGGTTCATTAGATTGATAGATGTTGGGAAACAAAGATTGTACACGTCTTGTGAAAAAGTGCTGCAAAAGTAATAACAAAGTTTTAAATGTCTATAAACAACTGGGACCCGAACTGCACAAAAAAACGGTTTAGTTCCGGTTACCTCTAATTTTTTACGTTCCGTTTCGATTCACGGTTTTTAAGTTTCTAACGATTCGGTTACCGGTTCAGTTCCGGTTCGGTTTCAATTATATTTTTAATTTCTAGAAAAAAACAATGTAAAATATATTTATTTTCGTATAAGTATATGAAAGAAAATATCGAAAAATGTACATTGCCACCAGTGGCGTACGCAGAAAAATATTTCAGGGGGGATATTGTATTAATTTGCAAAAATAATACCGTCTAATTTCAAACTGGGTATTGTAATTGTGCAATTAGAAAATGTTCTATGGGGGCTTGACACAAAAAGTTAGTCGTGATAGAGTTGTGGGGGGTCCAGGGGTTAACAGTGCCATGGACTTTTTTTTTTCAAGGTCAAACGTACCCAAAAATAACATAAAATATAAAAACATAATATATTTTATATGTATGGCAAAGCAGTTTGTCGCGGAATTTTGAAATGCGGTAATTATAGGTAATTTTAGTTCTTTTTAAATTTTTGGGGGGTTTTATCCCCCTAATCCCCCCCTTGCGTACGCCACTGATTGCCACTAATGTCAAGTATAACACGCTAAATTTTTACTTATTTTTACCTTCAAAAATCGGGTGCGTATTATACACGAGTACTAAAAAATACTTCCATTTTCGGTATCGAACATAACCTACATTAGAAAGTCTGTCAAGTTTTTGTCACAGTTTGACTGTGGCGTGAAATTGAATGTGCCATTTGTTTTCTTATGTGTCAGACATTACATTTTATTATTTAGAGCCCAAAATGAATTCGGGAAAATATTGAAGTGTTGTTTAATAAAATAAAATGTTAAAAATGTATATACAGGGTGTCCCAAATTCGAGTAAATGCATGGGAATCTCGCTTATCTTAAGAGCTACGAGATCGGTTAAATTAGGGCAAAGTTGCGAAATTAGAAGCTCATCAAATATCTGCATAGAAAATTTTTAATAGCTGTCTTAGTTCTAAGATTATTCAAGAAAAACTGAAAACATTGATTTTCGTTTTTTTGCCTTATTTCCTACATTTTTTAAGATATCGACAATCTGGAAGCACTTCTCCATGGCAACTTCTTACGATTTATACTTTGAGATAACATAGAATTTCCAACAACGTTTCGTCTCTTCAGAACCATCATCAACTTCATTTTTTTAAATACGGCAAAAAAAATTTAATCTCATAGTCGGATAGCACTTTGTCTTCTGATTTCAATGATATATGACACTTTCATAATTCATACTGAAATATACAGTAATCTCCAATGAAGTTTTTTTGTCGTGTGTCCCGGTTAGGTCTTGTGGAAATATAGACACGCTAGATTTAAGCAAACTTGTATCTCTTAAAATAAGCGAGATCCCCATGCTGGAAATATTATCTGAGACCCTGTATAGTACAAATTTGTTTTAATTTAAAAATCACATTTTTCTTCTTCAATTTTAACAGCTAAACGGTTTCCTATCTTCGCGATACCTCGTCAGTACTTTTATTTCAGAAACTGTTTGGAAATTAAGAAACAACTTAATTACTGAATGATTTTTTAACAAAAACAAACATATTTAAGTCTATATTATTTAACGTTATGTAAAATGTATTTTTATCACTGTTCTCACAACTTAATCTTTTAAAATGTTGTTTACAGTGTGATAAACGCAGACCTCAACATAGTTACAGACAATCTGTACGCTTTGCGCACCAAAATGTTCAACTACAACATTTTTTTATCCGCTCTTGACCGTTTTTAATTCAAAATTTGACGGGCGCGACTCAATTCTAACAGCAAAAATCTACCTTCTTGTGCGGTGCCTGCCGGATTAAGCTGCAGATTCCCAATATTAGCAATGTAACTCCATATATATCCAACAGAAGCTTAAATACACCCACTATTTTTTTAATGTATAAAAAACGAATTATTGAAGATTACTGATTTTCAAAAAAATATGTTTTTGAAAATTACCGCTCACGCGCAGTGCACTAGCAGGATAAGAACCTGCTCTAACCACCGTCCGCAACCGACTGTCAGCTTAACAGTTTTATATGCTGCTGTACGGATAAATGTTGGATGTAGCCATGTAGCCACAAGCCACCACCATTCGCTGCTTTCAAGTTTGCTTTATGTCTATCAACAAGCAGTCGCGCCTCTCCCACCGTCATATTTGTTAACTGGTGATGTATTATCGTACACTTAAAGGAATGTCTCCCAACGAGTAAATTATGGAACATATGCTATATATGACGCTGTGAGGTCACGAACCAGGAGTCTTGACCTGTTTTAAACACTCAAAATGGGCAATTCTTTTAAAATTATTATAAACACCATAGGATAAGGTAGGGCAATTTGAAACACAAAATTTGTTTTTGCCATAACTTTTTTAGTACCTACTAACTTATTAAAACAAAAAAATCACATATAAAAGATGGCACTTATTAATGTATCTAAAGCTAATATTAGACGTTGCGATTTTTTTTCCATCTGTAAGAAAAATATTTTACAGCTTATAAAATAAATACAAGACCCCTATTACATGTTGCGTTTTTTTTTGCGTACGATTCGAAATCGCCACTGCGCTGCACAATTTATCTGGCATTTAAATGACAGCCAATGACAGTCAACCGGTAGTTAACCGCATAATAACCAATAATAACCTACATATCTGCAATTTTTTTTAAGATTTAGGTTAAAAAAAAGTACCGAAATTCTTGACCAAATTAAAGATACAACATCTCTGTAGAAGCTATTGGGAAATATTGAATTGAATTTTGTAGCAATTATTTTCCAACCTTCTTCTTTATCTTTCCACATTGTATGGTCCGATTTTTTGTTTTTAATGACATCTTTTTTTTCTGCAACTAAATTTCATAACAATTTTTTTTCTGCATTGGTATAATTCGAACCATGCGGTTTTTTTTTCTTTCGACATATGCTAAAATAAAAACAATCAAGATATATGTATACTATCTACTAGGGTTTCTCATATTTGACCATTTTGCTTATCTCGGGATTCCGGGAAAAAATCGGCCTTTATCCCGGGATTTCCAGGGATGTAATAAATTATGTTAATATTTTTAAATAAATAATCCAAAAATGAAGGGAACGGTTTATTACTTAAAAACAACTCCAAGTCATATATGTAATACATTTTGCTCCATGATTATTATAAATAATTAAATAATATTGGTGAGAGAAACATACATTTGGGAAATAAAACCTTCTATTTCTTGATTTATTAACAAAAAGTCTTGCTGTATAAAATGTCTGTCTCTATTGCTGTAGTTGAAATTGTCTTGAGGGCATCTAGCAGCAAAGAAACATCGTTTTTATCTGTAAAATTTCATTTATAAGCTATTTGCTTCGTATTACCAGGGTACACATATATAAAACTGTAAAATTATTTTGAAGATATTAAATTTGTCATGGAGACCGGGCTTCTTTACGCCAAACTAAAAGCAAAAATATAGGTAAAGGAGAAAAATTATTATTTTGAAATAAAAATAAAGTTTTTCCATAATTTACTGTTAGTAAAGATCTTTATAATAAATTCTGATAAGTTACGATAGTACTACAACGATCTTAGCTAAAAAAAAAAAACGAAAATAACACTTTTTAAATCCCGGGAATTCCTGGGACAAATAGCATTTCCCGGGAAATATAAAATAGCTTAAAATGGACCGAGAACCCGGGATCCCGGGAAAGAAACCCTACTACCTACCTAATTTTTGGCGGTTTGATGTGCTGATTTCCTGTAAATTATTTACAGGAAATCAGTACAAATTAGCAAAATGGTAAATTTCTACAGTTGGGGCAGTAACAATTTTTTTACTATTTTATATAATTTTTATTAGTTTTCTGATCAATGATTAAAATAAATATATTAAGTTAAATATCATTAAAGAGAGAAAAAGATAAGGCTTTTAATAAACCCATTGCAACTGTTACTTTTTAAATGCAAGTTTGTATTATATCTTAAAAATCAAGTTCTCAAAAAAACGTATATGTTAACTAAATAATACATATCATATTAATGTATTAGTATTATAATATAACTAAATACTTACTGCACTCTGAACACAAAATTTTCCCTGTCAACGTTAACATAACCTTACAAATACACACCTGAACTTGTTCCAAACGGATAAACCATCGCTTAGCTAAGAGCAGATGACCGCTCGACGGTGCAACGAAATTTATTTTTAAGTGACACTTAGATTTAAGTGGAGCTTTACTAAGCTATGATTTAGGGAAAACCGGTGCAAACGGCCCTTAGAAAACCAAATTTAAGAAGTAAGCAGCTATTTTGTAACAAAAACTAAATGTTTCAAAGTGCCTTATGCCTGGGGTTGGTTAAAACACTCACACTTTTCTCAAGGTGAAAATGAAACACTAGTTTATTTTAAGAAATATTTAAAAATATTTTTTTATTTTGTTTTACAACAATATTTAAATTTAAAATGTGATAAAAAATATATTAACGCACATTGCATGAATGAATTGGTTTTGTTCCTTGCGGCAAAACAGATGCGATATCTTCCATTAGAGCAGGGATGGCAAATAGGATTTGATCAGTGTGCCAAAATAAGATAAAATTTAATACAAATGTTTCCCCGTGCCAGTACCTAACCTAACCTAACCTACCTACCAGAAACAACCGTCAGTTATTTCGTTCAGTATTGCCAACGTCATGATTTTATATGTCACTAAATACATATGCAATCAAAAGTTCCGTGCATCGCTACAGTTGGTATTTTATATGTATAGCAATGATCAAATTGTATCGATAAGAGTTGTTATTTTCAGGTATTTAAAATTTTTTGATATTTAAATAACATGTAGTTGTAGATAATTAGCATAGGTACTAATTAAAAATAAATAAAACATTTCGAAAAAGTTTAAAATTTTAAAAACAAATATATTCATAGAATTCTTTAGGGTGCCGTCGAAAATCTCTCGCGTGCCAAGTTTGCACGCGTGCCACCTATTTGCCATCCCTGCATTAGAGGAAAGGTGAACGCTAGGGATAGGCGATTGTTGATATATCGATACATATCGAAATATCGATATATCGACATATCGATATAATTTCGATATCGATATACCGATATATCGAAATGTCGATATAAAAGGGGCGGGAAGCTAAAAAGGTGAGTTAAAAGCTGAAAAAAGAGACTGGTGACCCAAAAACAGCTTCTCGCCCTTATTTTTGTGGTCCATACCACGAAATATTGATATATCGGAATATCGATATGTCGATATGTCGATATGCCATCAATTTTTTGCTGTGCCGATTCCATTTTGTTTAATAGGTACTAACTTTTTAATTTCTTATGAGCGACAAACTTGATTTTCATCTAGTTAGCTAATAGTATATTGTACAACTAGTGCTGAAAGTTGAATATTTCACACGAGTATGACAATCATGCGAGTGTGAAATATTCTTTCAGCACGTGTTGTACACTATGCTTTTTCGACGACCAGTTCGACAAATAATCATTAATTCTGCAAAAAAGTTGTGAAAATAACATTTTTTTGACGTTGGTGACACTTGACACTTGTGAGGTTAGATTTGCTTGACAGCGCGTTTAGCGTGTGTAAAGTAGCGGAAATTGTGTGCAAAGTGCAGGAAATTGTGTGCAAAGTGCATTTTGCACGCAATTTCCAGTGTCATGCGCAATTTGTCATTTTCAGTTGTAGTAAGTCGTGGGAAATTACTCGCTTTACATAGTGGTCGTCGGAAAAACTTTTTTTCCGACGACCACTATGTAAAGCGAGTAATTTCGCACGACTTACTACTACTGAAAATGACAAATTGCGCATGACACCGGAAATTGTGTGCAAAGTGCACTTTGCGTGTGTAAAGTGACGATTTCCGCTACATTACACACGCTAAACGCGCTGTCAAGTTAACGTGAAGAAAATCTAACCTCACAAATGTCAAGTGTCACCAACGTCAAAAAAATGTTATTTTCACAATTTTTTTGCAGAATTAATGATTATGTCTAAATGGTCGTCGAAAAAGCATAGTGTACAACTCGTGCTGAAAGAATATTTCACACTCGTATGACTGAGCCACTCGCCTGACGGCTCGTGGCTCAACTGTCATACTCGTGTGAAATATTCAAGTTGTACAATATACTATTTTTCTGATTTCATAAATGTATTACATAATTGTTATTTACATAACAACGTATTTATTTGGGAAAAAAAGGTTTTCATTTATTCAACATATCTAATAACTAGATAAAAATCAAGTTTGTCGCACATAAGAAATTAAAAAGTTAGTAGGTACCTATAAAACAAAACCGAATCGGCACAGCAAAAAATTAATGGCACCATTAAAAGTAAAATAAAAAGTAGCCATGTAAAAGTTTTTACAGATATAAAACAGTTGGACACCGGAGTACCCGGTTATTGAGATTGACTACGTGAACTTTGATGTAAAAAGAATGTTGGTTCCAGGGAGGGCTGGAAGGGTACAAAATACATTAAACCATATTTCGCTCTAAAAAAGGTAAATTCGCGACAATCTGCGAGGTTATTAAAAAAATCAGTAAAGCATTAAAAAATTTCACCAAAAGTGCGGGTGGGTGCCGGGCACCTGGTTATTAACATGGCTTGAGCACCGTACTCATGTTATTCCAATAACCGAAAATGTGTCAAAAATCTTTTTTAAAGCTTAATTAGATTACAAGTTAAGTAAACAGTAAGAAGGAGATTTAATTACATTTCATTAATAATTATTGTATCATTTCAATTGATTCTTTACAGTGTATCTAAACATACCTAAATAGTTTTATAATTAATCCCTAATTTTGAAGCCATTATCCTTTAACAAGTAAAACAAATACCTAAACTATTTATAAAAATGTAGAACGTTATTTTATCGGATGGTTATTCTTTTTAATAACTAAACATTAATTAATTATAATTTACCAGCTTTCATTTCTCAATTTAATTGCATTTTTATTGTTTTCAAGTTCCTATTTTTGTTAAAAATCAATTAATTCCGAAATTAATTATTAGGCTACCTGTATCGTTTTAAACAAATGCGAAAACAAACAAATGCGCTAAATTTGATTCGTAAAATATTAATGAGTAACTATTGTTATCGACTGTCATTTTATTACTTTTACGTCACTGCATATTTTCTTTTGTTTTATGATACATTCGTTTTTAACACGATTGTTATTGATTTTAATTTATTTTGAGAGAGAAAAATAAACATGAGATATAAGCAAATGTTAATTTTTAACTGTCTCGAAGTTAAGTGTAGTTTCCGTCAAATAAATACAAATCTGTTAGTTATCCCAAAATTTAAACAATGTTGAAACAATTGTATGTTGCCATTTTACACAACACACCTATCCATTTTTTTCTCAAAAGTCTTCTTTCGACAAGTGCAATGAACTAAAATGAATTACAAATTTTAATAATTCAATAGTTTTGATCTGTATCTGGATTGCCGTACATTTTTTTTCAAAAAAACACAAGCATTTTTGAGTGGCTTTCTAAAATGGGAACTGAATTCGTATCTTTTACTGTTGACGAGATCCCTATGGTGGCCCATCTATTTGGCACACTCTGTATAAATACTTGACAGCATTTTAAAATCCTCCAAGTTTATTGCAATGTATTTGGAAATTGCTGAAACAGGAAAAAAAAATTCAAACGTTATGTGAAAATATCATTCTTAAAACTACACTTCATTTCAACAACTTTTTTTAATTCTAAAGTGATTTTTTAAAGATTATAAAGTATAAGGATAGACTCTAGCAACGATCGAAATAAAACAATGGACTCGGTTATTGTTTTTTCATGGCAACGTTGATTTTTATATTAAACTAGGCGATTTACCCGGCGTTGCATGGGTGATTACAATTCTCTTTTATCAATCACAGACTACTCGCGCTCCGCGCTCGCGCCCGGCGGACGTTCCCAGAGTATCAATCACAGACTACTCGCGCTGTGCGCTCGCGCTCGACGGACGTTTCCGGCCGTTCCCGGCTGTTCCCGGCCGTCCTTTATACGACGTTTGATCCGTTGGGTCCTAAATAGTTACTGTGCCAAATTTGGTCCCGATCGGTCAACGGACCTAGGATTCTATAGCGAACAAACAAACAAACACACAAACAAGCTCTTTTATATATACAGGGTGTGTAAAAATTGGCGGAAGGGCTACACGGGGCGATGTTCTTCGTAAAATTCTAAGTCGAAAATCTTAATACGAAAATGTTGTACCACGCTTGCTGTGTCTGCAAGAGGTCCTCAAAGCTTTGACATTTAGTCCTTTAATAGGCGTTATTATTTAATACTTGCAAATGAAAAAGCTGCAATTTGGAATAAAAATAGATTTCGAATATTATTTATTCCTAGATGTTGTGTTCTTCCTTTCAAAAATTGGTGTTGAAAATATGTAAATCACTGATTTTAATGACAGTAATACATATGGCAACATTGTCCTTAGCTGTCATCTCTGTTTTTCTCGTAATTATTTCTTGTTTGTGTTTTACGATACCCAAAAGTTTGCAGCTATGTTTACGAACTGAAGGCTTTCAGTTCGAACAAAAAATGTAAATACCTAAGTAAAAATTGCTGATAAAAAAATGTCCAAACGCAAATCAATGTATGCAATGTTGCCAATTTTTTTTTCTTTAAATGGTTCCTGAGGCCATAGGAAGCATGGTACAACATTTTCGTATTAAGATTTTCGACTTGGAATTTTACGAAGAACATCGCTCCGTGTAGCCCTTCCGCCAATTTTTACACCCCCTGTATAGATACTGCAGTTTTTAAGTTATTTCGCTAATTTTTGTAAATACACAATAAATATTATATCACCTACTGCCATTAAAAAAAAATTGTTTCATGAAATATCTCGCACGATAATTCATAAATAAAAATTTGACTATCACCATTTTATAGCTAACCAAATCTAGCAAAAAAAATATTTTTATACATTTTAATATATTAGCAACGATAGCCGAGATATTTCAGTTTAAAAATTTTGATCGATTAAGGTTTTTTCGTTTTATCACGCAAGCCATGGAATTTTTAAACAAAACAATATCTTGTTTAAAATACACCCCTAAATAGCAAAATTTTGTCTCATTTAACCAACCTTGTATTTTCATTATTTACGAAGATAGGAGTAGTGCCACATGGAAAAGTAAATCACCCTGTATAAGGTGCACTGGTTATGTAGGTAATTAAATGTTAAACTTTTTTCTAAAAATCATAAATAAAAGCATTGAAACTCATGTAACTTTTCCATCACATAAAGTTTAACAATATTTGCAGCGGATAACGCCAATTTAATATTAGATACACTTAATCCTATTTCTAAATCATACTTGGTATTTCTGTAAAATACATATAAATAAAATAACACAGGTGATTGATCGATGATTCAACAATATTTACCCACAATATCTAAATTGCTGTAAACGCATTTATTTATTCAGTGATTAGTTCCTGTTAAAACGTAAACTTTCGTTAAGTTGTTAAATTTATAACGTAAACAATTTGTTTTTGAGAACACACCGCTGTTTGCACCAACATTATCATTTATCTTTACACATTTATCGATAGTTTATATGAACGATCGTATTCCAAAAATGAATTTTATTTAGGAATGTATACAGCGTCATTCAAAAAGTCTGCAAGAAATAAAAAAAAAATATATTATTGATATCTCAGAAAATTTAAGTTGGTTAGTTGGTGCATGGTCTAAAACTAATATTAAGATAAAAAGTCATAGGACACTAGATTTTAGCGATTTTTAAAATATTCGCAAGAGTAAAGTGCTTAAAATTTCTTAATAAATAAAAATTGAAATTTGACCGCCAAAATTTAAATTTAGTTTTATTTTTAGGTTTTAAATAACTCTTTTACATTTTTTTTTTTGTATCTCTTAAAATAAAAGCAGTTTACTCTTGCGAATATTTCAAAAAATCGCTAAAATCTAGAGTCCTAGGACTTTTTATTGAACTTTTTTTCATCTTGAAATTAGTTTTACGTCATGCACCAACTTTTATTAAGAATAAAATTTTCTGGGAAATCAATAATAAAAAACTTTTCCATTTGTTGCAGACTTTTTGAATGTTGAAATTTCTTTAAAAAAATTAAAATTAGAATTTGTCCGTTAAAATTTAAATTTAGCCTTATTTTTGGGTTTCAAATAACTCTTTCCATTTGTTGCAAACTTTTTGAATGTATATTAAAAGCTTGATTTATTTAGAATTTTGTTTTATTTTTTAAATGTTTCTGCGAAACCTATAGTTTTTGACTAAATAATTAAATGAGTGAACATGAACCATTAAATATTCTAAAATAACACGATTCATTTTGGTTGTTACCATGGTTTGTTTATGTTCGTGTTGGGTAGAATTGACGGGTGTAATTAGCATAGAGTAATTAGTTTTGAAGTTTAAGAGGTGACAACACAACACCTGTCAATTCTACTTAATAAAAAAAATCTTAATAAATTAAACTTTTTAAGGAATTTTTTTAAATTGCAAAATTTCTATCTTCCAAAAATTGCTGATAAAAAAACCAACAGGGGTCGCACTTTTCAGCCCCTTGTGAAGGTGGGAGATAATTGAAAATATTACTGTGGGAAACCTTTTAATAAGCATAAAACATCTACCAAATATTGTTCTCCTACGTTTATCCAAATTTGAGAAATAAAATAAAAACCTAATTTTACCGCTCGTCTTTAGGGGTGTGTCCCTCCGAAAGGAGACGCCCAAGAAAAAAAAATTATATAAAAGCCCCCCTTAATTTTCGATAAGGAATTACCTTCCGAACTTTTTCGCGATATTTAAGAAACACCCTGTATATAATTATCTTCGATAATCCATGCATTTTTTTTATACAGATAAAATGGAGATTAAATACCTATATTGTGTCTGCGTAATAGCTTAACAATTTGCAAGACGTAAATACATGATTCTATTACGTAGGAGTAGGAATCACAATCAGTCATATTATTTTATAATTAATTTTCCATTACAACATACAATTAATTAACGTCTACGATTTTCTTTTCTACATTGCATCTTCTTTAGCTCTAGTAATTCGTTTAGTTTACCGGTTTATGGGCATTAAACCATAAATGGCACAATGGCACTCAGGTAAAAAAGAATTCCTTTAGAAAGATTATATTTTCTACAGACGACAGTTCTTAAAATTTGTTGCTGCAAATCCTACATAGAAAGTTAAGACTGGTGCATTCGATTAGATTACGTTACACGTGGGCTGGCCTCGCAACGGTAGTTTTTTTTTAATAAAAAGTTCTGTGGTAAGGTAAAGAAGCAGTGCGATCTATCATGGAATCAACAATATTGAACGGGAATGGAAGGTAGGAAAATAAAAATAAATTTTCGTTGTAATTCCATGGGTGCCGCCCGTTATTACTGTGATAATTACAAATCGAATACAGGATTACATTTTTTTGTGATTATATAGGCCAGCGCGTTCAAACTAACCTAACCTCAGTATTAGGTACACCGCAGCAAGTGCAACGTGATTTTGTAAATCATTTTAGTATGTAGCATGAAAATTTTATTAAATGCATTTAGACGTTGGTTTAAAATGTCGACGCCTCTCAACATGGCTCATGCATCGACAGATCACAGCGGGTATGTTTTGTAGATTTGTATTAGAAACGAAATTCACACACATTATTACGATTTACGACCAACGCAATGCGACCCGGAATCAATATGATTATTGTTGATTTTACTCCTAAAATCTGCAACCCGCTAAACTTATTGTTGCTTGGGTTGCCTATGTTGTAGGCGATGTAGAATAAAGTGTTGTACAGTACTGTACTTGCCCATTGAGCTATGAGTACAGTCACCAAACGTCCTTTATTCAAGTGTTCCGCGAAAAAATCAAAAACGCAATTAAAAACAATTACTACGTTTACATGGTGAAATTAATACGCATTGACTGTTCATACGCATTTACCCTATAATACGCATTGGATAGCTGTTTATTATGTAGCGCTAATGCGCATTTGTACTAACTCCAGAAGTTAATAGATTTGTATTTCCAAAACTCTTAAGTCTGCGTTCACAATGGACGTAGTAGATAACAGATAGCAGATAGTGGTTAGCGCGTAACGCGTAAGAAATCCGTGACGAAATATGTTTACTTGGATACGGTTAGCAACCGACTTGTTTGTAGCACAACCTAACCTCAATTTGCTTATCAAATTGGCACTTCGTGTATGGGTCATTCTAAACAGATGAATCTTCCTTAGGTGTTAACACATTTTACTGTGGTTACCTTTGTTAATAACAATCATAATCTCAATAGCAACAATGGTAACCACAGTAAAATGTGTTTACACCTAAGGAAGATTCATCTGTTTAGATTGACCCATTCTACGTATTTATTTCTACATGATGATTTGTGGAGGTTATAACGGTAATAAGTGGTATTAAACATCGTTTAACATTGGCGCGATCACGATAATTAGTAACCTGGTTACGTAAGTAAGTAACATGGTTACCAAATATCGTGAACGCGCCAGCGATCGCCACCGCGACGGTGTGTGTGGACCTTAATACTGTCAGTGTCAGAAAAAATAATTAATTTGAAATATTAAAAACATAGATACTTCGCTTTGTTTTTGTTTTTGTTATAAATCCGATTTCCATCGTTACTACGTAAATCTTACGTCCATTGTGAACGCTTCCATTTGATTATATGCATTTCAACTTTAGCTACTAACCACTATCTGCTATCTGTTATCTACTACGTCCATTGTGAACGCAGACTTAGACTTTTTAATTAAATGAGTATAGTAGTTAAACATAAAACAACGATCATTTGTTTTGTTGTAGTTATGCACAGTGTACTGCGATTAACAGGATCTCTTAATAAATCTTCACAATAATTTGAAGTTTTTGAAGCAGACTCTTAATAAAAATACAAGTTATTGGTATCGACGGATTCGTTAGAAGATGCTCCATTAAAATAACCGCTTGTACCACCATAATTCCATTTGAAAAAATTAACTTTTTGACAAAAACCGATTACGCAACCTTCAAAGCTGATTAAAGTAACCTAAATGTCATTTAAAATTTACAAAAAGGTTTTTTGGACAATTGTTGACATAATAAAAATCAATTTATGCAGGTCACGGCACCCTTAATAAAAAACTAAATTTTGTTTCAAAAATTATTTGAGGTAATAAAAATTAACCAAAATGGTGCAGTTGTATCCAAAATCGCTTCCTCTTTCCAAAATTGTAAAAATATACAGGGTGTTCCATTTAAAATAACAAAGTTGGGGTCATTTCCGGTGAAACTGGAAGTGAAACAATTGTGTGCATGTGCTCAAAAAAACAGTTTTTTTGCACATATCATATGTCTAAAATTTCATTTATCTAAAATCAAAACTAAAGAAAAAAAAGGGGGTGTACCACACTTCATTTACACTCGGTATTATTACTTTTTTGTAATCTTGCTAAACAATCCGTAATGCGCATGTCTTCTTTCGCGAGCCCAGCTTGCCCCAGTTTCAGAGGTGGTGCAAATTAGAGTATATTTATTTACTCCACTCATGCAGTCCCGAACGCCCTTTGGAGCGACCTTTTTTACAGGACCTCGAACCGTAATTTTTTTCGTTTCGGTTTGCGTTTCGGTTCAATTAAAAAAATATATATCGGTTCGGTTCCGGTTTTCGTTCCAGAAAAAATAACGGTTTTTTTCGGTTTTCGGTTCAGCTCCGAGTAATTACTTTTTTTTTTTTAGATGTTTTTATTTGGTATAATAAGGTATAATAATTGGAAATAGAAGTACATAACATATGATGATAATATAATTTATTAAACGAAACATGTATAAACAATACGCGCGAGTTTGTTGAACATGTAC
The DNA here is from genome assembly GCA_947652605.1 of Elmis aenea. Classification (NCBI taxonomy): domain Eukaryota; kingdom Metazoa; phylum Arthropoda; class Insecta; order Coleoptera; family Elmidae; genus Elmis; species Elmis aenea. Next base: position 29,944,067 of record OX393582.1, read on the forward strand.
CGGACCGTAATAAACCGATATATTTTTTTCGGTTCAGTTCCGGTTTTCGTTCCGACAAAAATAACGGTTTTTTCCGGTTTTCGGTTCAGTTCCGGTTCGAAGCCCTGCTTTTTTACTCCAAAGTCGCGTCCCGAACGCTGTGGAGCAAAAAAGAGCAAAAAAGAGCTTGAGTACATTTTTGAGCAGAAGAAATGTCCTACAATTTTCAAAACCTCTTTCAATGATCGCTTCGCTGAAGCGTGGTTTTTTTTTCATTGTCAAGCTTTAACCTTTCATAAATTCTGAAAATTGTATCTCAGGATATTTCAATGTGCGAAACTTTCGTTGCTTTAAAAGAATTTAAATTTACATTATCTGAACGCAAAAACTATTAACTTTTTTCAAGATTTTTTTATAGAACAGTTGCTCTTAAATCATAGATGATTTTGATTCATTTAACCAACTTCGTATCACTTACCGCTTACGAGATCCCCATGCTGTTCACGATAATTGGTACACTCTGTATATGAATGGATATATTTTTTTTATTGCTAAAAACGTTTCTTTTAGGTCCTAAACATTCGATTTATGCAAAAATTAGCAGAGGCATACCTTGTGGAACACCCTGTGTAAGTCTCAATAACTTCATCATCATGAGTATTAATTTTTAAATATCAAATTATAAACAGCGGGTTGTCTAAAAACTGTCAAATATTTGGGCGGTCGGTTGGTCTGTCTGTGTTTAGAATTTGTGTTCGATCTTGGACGATATGAGTCGGTCGCGGACGGTCGTAGACGATCTCCTCTGTGTGATTCCCGGGCAGCTAGTCATTTTATATTAGTATTTTGTCAATCGTTACGTCAATGTCAGTCTAATTTTTTATATTTCCATGATTAGCAAAATAATTTTCAATTTAAATAATTTTTGTGTATTTCACTGAAGCACTTATTACATTACAAAATGTGTAATACATTAAAGGTAAAAGATGTGCTGATTTTTGTAATACATTTCGTTGTTAGAAGTACGTGGCCATCAACTCATTTTTGAATATTTTTAAAATATTGCTTATAGTTGATAATTTTGTTAGGTACTTTATTCGAAAAGCATATATTTACGTGGAAGCAGACTTCACCTGAAACCAAATCGGTAAGAACTTTCATTTTATTATTTTTATGCGTTATCGGAAAACACTTCTCACAAAATATTTTATTGTTGTGTCCAGGGATGGGGGTCGGCAAATAAATAACCTACTCCTGAGTCGTTATTTTTTAAAACTGACTCCTTTTATTTAAAAAAAACGGTTATATTTTTTCGTTTTAAGTGTATTTTATAATGGTGAAAAGAATTTATTTTCGTATTTTTACTAAAAAATGTATAAAATGCAAAAGACTAAGTTTTGTAAAAAAATATATATATGTATAATTCGGTTATACGCGGTTATATATAACGCGAGTTTGCGGGGTTGTATCCGAGCCACTTCCATTGTATTTGGTATTTTACTAAAAGTAATATAATACTTTAATACTGTAATCGTATACTAGGACTGTTAAATGTTAAACGTAAAAGATAAACTTACTATAAATTTATAACAACCATGCAAATTTTAATGTGAAAAATATGTTATCAAAGTGACATATTTTTAATGAAACACATTTCTGCTTATATTAACCGTAAAATCTGGTGTATAATACGCATGCTTGATTTATCCCAAAATTTTCTAGTAACATGAAAATTTGTTTATAACACGCACGATAACTTTTTAACATTTTGTGTTATGAAACATTTGTTAAAACAACCGAGAGAATAATAACAAACATAATATAGGTGCGCAATAAATAAAATACAACACATTCAGTTTCGCTCCATTTTCACACTTAAATTTAACAGAAACTTGACAGATGTAGTTTATTTTCTATTATCAACAATGATCTATTTTTTGTACTTGCATATTATACGCAAAATTAATCAAAGATTGTGCCCAATATACGAGAGCTTTTTGGTAATCTTATCAAACGGAAATAATATTAAAATATTATGGACAAGTTAGCCTCCAATACTGTGCAAATGCGTGAATGCGTGCCAATCTGCCAATATACAAAACTTCTGCAAAACACCCCTCGTTCAGGGCCGGTTCTGCCATATGTGCAAGGTGTGCACCGCACACGGGCGACCAAAATCTCAAATCATTGAACGAAATTACCAATGATAATGTCAAAAGAGTTCAAAACACGTCACATGGCAAATTCATTTTTAAATAAAATTTCAAATTATAAATTTTTCCGGTCTATTGCAATTTGGTACAATCTTTATTCGAAATTAATGTTGTGAGGTAAATTTTACAAAATCCAGATAAAAATATTAATACATGTTTCAATTATCTGAAAAATTTAACACAGACTTTAAAAAAGTATCGTTCCGACGAAACATTTGAAAGTTTTCTTATTGCAAATAATTTAGCTGAAGAATTAGAAGTAGAAATGAACTTTGAATATGTTAGACCTAGGAAAAAATCAAAAAAATATGATTATGAAATAGATAAAAATTGGACGTTCACAGACATGACAACACTATTTGTGTTACTTTAATCGTTCCCATTTCCGTTTAAAAATATTATCGATCAGCATCGGTATTTTGTTTTTGTTTTACATTTTTTATTCTCTTATAATCCTCGAAAAAAACTAAATCAAAAAAGAGTCGGGAGTCGCTAAAACTACCGACTCCCGACTCCTCAAAAAAGCTCCGACTCCCCTGGTAGTGTCCAATCCATAAAAGAAATCTAATTAAATTTATTTTTATGCAAAGCAATTGAGAACAGCCCAATGCTGACATAGTACACAAACTTGATATTAAATACTGATATACACACACACAGTTTTTTAAACGTAAGATTTATTTATTGGCAAATTTTTATTATTGTTTTCTTATCTGTTTAAAATTATTTAAAAATGTGTTACAGATGCACAGCACAAATTATTGATGGCCAATCTGTTGCTGAATCAATCCGTGCCCAAGTCCGTAAGGATATAATGAGTTGGATGGATGTAGGTAACCGAAAACCATCACTTGTAGCCGTCCTTGTTGGTGGAGATCCAGCCAGCATCACATATGTACAAAAAAAAATGGATGCAGCTCGTGAAGTTGGTCAGTTAAATTAATTTTTGAAAAACACTCAGGTTTTGTTACACATTTTAAATAAATGTGGATAACTTCACCAACATCGTCTTTGACTATTACAAACATTACACACAACTAACTCAAAATGATTAGAGGATTTTAAAAATATAATGATATAAGATATACCAAGCGTAAAAAACACCCTGTATAATATTTTAAAAATGTAGCTAGCGAAAAGTGTTAATTTATCTATTGTCAATCTAGTTTTTAAACGAAATTTTACTGCTTTTTTAAATAACTTGAATGTTTAAAAAAATTAAAAGAGCTGTATTGTTAAAAAATTTCATAAAAATGTAAATTTTACGAAAACGGTTGACTTTAGACCCATATAACTTTTACATTTTTTAAAGTAAATTTTAAGAGGAATCCAAAAATGTAAAAATATACAGGTATTCTATTTAAAAAGATCACATTTTCATATGTGCCGCTCAAACAAAACACCCTGTATATTTGAAAATAATTTCAGGTTATGTAGAAAATAGGTTTGCACAATACTTGTATTAAAAATTTTTTGATATTTTTATTAATAAAGGAACTATCGAAAAATCTCAGGGTCGTGGTGCACCCTATATGAGTGTATGTGTATATCAAAAATATGTCTTTAAAGTAGCCTTTCAATACCAATATAAGTTATTGGTACTGTGAAATTCTTCATAAACTACTCTATTTACATAACCGCATGTACCACAAACGTTCAATTTAAAAAAATTGACTTTCTGTCAAAAAACAGATTCTGAAACCTTCAAAGCCGATTAAAGTAAACTACATATCAATAAAAATTTACAAAAACGTTTTTCGGACCCTTGTTGACATAATAATATTCAGTTTATGCAGGTCATGGCATTCTTAATGAAAAAATTAATTTTCGTCCAAAAATTATTAAAGTTTATAAAAATTAACCAAAATAGTGCAGTTGTTTTCAAAATTGCTTCCCCTTTCCAATTATGTAAAAATATACAGGGTGTTCCGTTTGAAATACAATTATGTAAAAATATACAGGGTGTTCCGTTTGAAATAATAACCGAAAGTGAAACAATTGTGTACATATATGTTCAAATAATCCGGTTTTTTACACATATCATAGGTCTATAATCTCATTTATCTAAATTCAAAACTAAATGAAAAAAAGAGGGTGTACCAGAACACACTTACACCGGTATACATACTCATCTTTCAAGTTTATTTAATCTTTTTAGGAATCTCAAGCAAAACTCTTGGCCTTGACAGTTCGATCTCGGAAAGTGAATTAATTTCAAAAGTGCAAGAACTCAATAACGATGATGATATTGATGGTATTTTGGTACAGCTACCTCTACCACCACATATCTCTGAACGGAACGTCTGTAATGCAGTAACCCCAACTAAGGATGTTGACGGATTCCATATCATGAATATGGGAAAGTTGTGCCTTAACATGGACACATTTGTACCTTGTACAGTGTTAGCCGTTTTAGAATTAATGAACAAGTAAGTAATGTTTTATAACATTTATATACAATAATGTGTATTTTATTAGAATAAGGTGCCCAACTTTTTGAAAATTGTCAGAATTACTTTTAAAAAAAACTGAATATTTCTATACAAGGTGTCCTAGATCAGCAATTCTTAACCGGGGGGCCAGCGCCCCCTGGAGGACCGCGAAAAAATTTAAAAACATTTTACTATTTTACTTTTTAAAAGATTGAAATCTTTAAAAAAATATTTTTTGCTCCTTATTTTACTCGAACCATCGGAGAGATATCTTCTTAAATAAATCGTAATAATTTTGTTACTACAAACTAGGGGGCCGCGAAATTTATTTTAGGATATTTAGGGGGCCGCGACCACTAAAAGGTTAAGAACCACTGTCCAAGATAACATTCTCAGCACGGGTTCTTGCTTATTAAAAAAAGGTACAGGTTTCTTAAATTAGATTAATTATTCTTAAGTATGAGAGGTGCTACAATATACTTCTTTAGGTACAAAATTCCTTCTACTTCAGAAGTTATAACAAAAAATTTAAAAATATTAAATTTCTTTTTTCTTTCATAATTTTTTTGTCTTAACCATTCGATCAATTTTGTATGTACTTTCCCAAGGTACTTTTTTGTGTGGAATGTTATTATTATTTTAGATTTTATTTATCACTTTCCGATTTTGAAATATTACCCCCAATTTCATTTTTTCTTACGGGCCAAGTTGGCTTTGAAATAGTTGAATGTGCTTTATTCTCCTATTTTCAATGATATATCACTTGCCATATCTATTTAAATAAACAACTCAGCTCAGAAAATTAAGAAAAATTGTATTTTACCAATCACTTGTCAAGCTATTTATAAAAAAAAAAACAATCTATTGAAAGTCAAACGACAGTATCATTTGTCTGCGATATCATTGATTAGAATTTTATATTGTTGTGTAATTTGATAGTCTTCTCAGCTATTTTGTTATAAATACAGCTTCATTTACAAATAATGAAAAATTAGACTTATTAAGAGAAGGCAACGAAGTGCACGCAGTGGCGGATCCAGGGGGGGGTAAATGGGGTAATTACCCCCCTAAGACTAAGATATTTAAAAAAATTAAGTTTTACAAATAGGTATTTTATTTCCTGCGTTGCCGCTTTAGCTTATAACAAAGTCAAGTGAAGATAGATATAAATGAATTTATAAATTCAATGGTCACTTATTTAAGTAAAGTATTTGAAAACGACGATCTAATAAAATTAAACCTTAAATTTGAAATCGATTTCTGGACATTAGAATGGCAAAAGAAATTCCAGTTAAACGAAAATGTACCTGACAGTGCTTTTGAGACACATAAAAAATGTAACGCCAAAATATACCCCACTTTAAAAATCATTTTGCAAATTTTATGCACTCTTCCTGTTAGCGTTGCCTTGGCAGAAAGGAGTTTTTCGGCTTTAAAAAAGTTAAAAGGGTGGTTACGATCTAAAATGACACAACAAAGTTTAACGGGATTGTCTTTATTTCATATTCATAAAGATATAGATGTCAACATAGACAATATAATGAATAAAAATTTAGTAAACTTAATTTTATTATATAATTTTTAAAAAGCCGGATCGTATATTTACTATCGCATATAATTAAATAAAGTACTTTTTGTTTTTGTAGAATTAGTTTTAGTTCAATGTATTATTGCCTAAATTAAAACTGTACAGGGTGGTCCAAATTCGAGAGGATTACATGGGTATCTCGTATAATAGTCAAGATAGAGAAACAGTTAATTTACCAAAAATGTGTAGTTTTTTAGGATAAACTAAGAACCGTTTTCAAAAATATTCTATCATTTCCGGTTTTCCAGTTATTAAGGAAAAACTGTTTTTTTGTTATATTTATAATGTGTCATATCTCCCTTATTGTTTTAAATATCGAAAAACTTTATGAAGATTATTTTTAGATATTTTTATGTAGAGTTTGATAGTACTAAAAAAAAAAAATTTACGCTTGCCGCTAAAAAGTTATAACACAAACTTACCTTTTTTAAATGTAAGCTATAGTTGGCTATGACCTATTTAAATTCCTTATTTTTTCGCTGTCCAAATATACAGGGTGAGTCACGACGGACGCGTCGGAGTTTTATGGCGAAACGCTTTATATTTTCCAATTTCTGTCGCTGTTAGATTATGTAAGTCAATAAGGGCTACATTTTAAAAATATTTTCAAACATACAGGGTGCTCCAAAAAAGAGTGGCATATCAAAGTTATACTTTTTCTTATGGAACACCCTGTATATTTTTGCATTTTTGGATTCCTCTTTAAATTTAATTTAAAAAATGTATAAGGTTATATGGGTCTAAAGTTAACCGTTCTCGTGAAAATCGCATTTTCATGAAAATACAGTATTTTCAAAAATTTTCAACATTTAAAAACTTTGAGAAGTCTGAAGAAATTCGCTTGGAGATAAGATTGACAATAGATTATGTAACACTTTGCACCACCTACATTTTTAAAATATTATACAGGGCGTTTTTTACGCTTGGTCAAACTTGTGAAACTTTAAACATCGATAACTCATTTTTTTTAAATACAACCCCTTATATTTTTTTACACCGTCTTATAGAAAATTAAATTCTCTTTCGAAAACATTCATACTGTTTTATACCTAAAATTGATATTTTCCGAGATATCGCGATTTTATTGTTAATTATTAGGGCAATGTAATATTTTCGAGTAGGCTACGAAGGTAGACAGCGGTAATTTGAAACAATTGAACGAAAAAACAAGAAAGGTTTAGTTTTATCTTTTGCCTACGCATTTTTAACATTTTTTTATAGTGAAGAGGAATCTCATGTTTAAATCGAGATTTCTTACAATTATTTATGCATTTATTTATTGGACCAGTATGATAAGATGATTAGTAAATCATATAAACTATTTTTTTTGTATGATACGACTCTCGGTTCTACCAAAATGTCTTTGCTTAACTTCTGGTTCCACGCATTTTGCAAACATTGTGTTTTATACAGTGTGCACAATGTTTAATGAAGGTAAGTGTTTATGGTGTCTTAACTAAAATATAAATACACAGAAAATATTTCAAATTGGGACCGTAGTAACTTTAATTGTACATTTATAAAAATATTTCCAGTAATACTAAAACGTATGTAATAATAATTCAAAAACTTTTGAGACAATCACTCCTAATATGTTGCGTAATGTAAGGCGTTCACTTGAAAAGAGGATCACAATGTGGTCGTCATGTTGAACATTTATTGCAATCGGCTGTTAAATTTTGTTTTTGAATTATTATTACATTTTAGTTATCACTAGAAATATTTTTATAAATGTTCAATTAAAGTTACTACTTTCCCAATTTGAAATATTTTCTGTATTTATATTTTAGTTAACACACCATAAACACTTACTTATATTAAACATTGTGCACACTGTATAAAACACAATGTTTGCAAAATGCGTGGAACCAGAATTTAAGCAAAGACATTTTGGTTTGGTAGAACAGAGTGTCGTATTATAAACATACAAAAAAATGGTTTATAGGATTTAGTAATCATCTTATCATACTGGTCCAATAAATAAATGCATAAATAATTTTAAGAAATCTCGATTTAAACGTGAGATTGCTCTTCATTATAAAAAAATGCGTAGGCAAAAGATAAAACTAAACCTTTCTTGTTCTTTCTTTCAATTGTTTCAAATTACCGCTGTCTACCTTCATGGCCTACTCGAAAATACTACTTTGACCTAATAATTAACAATAAAATCGCGATATCTCGGAAAATATCAATTTTAGGTATAAAACAGTACTAATGTTTTCGAAAGAGAATTTAATTTTCTATAAGACGGTGTAAAAAAATAAAAGGGGTTGTATTTAAAAAAAATGAGTTATCGATGTTTAAAGTTTCACAAGTTTGACCAAGCGTAAAAAACGCCCTGTATAATATTTTAAAAATGTAGGTGGTGCAAAGTGTTACATAATCTATTGTCAATCTTATCTCTAAGCGAATTTCTTCAGACTTTTCAAAGTTTTTAAATGTTGAAAATTTTTGAAAATACTGTATTTTCATGAAAATGCGATTTTCACGAGAACGGTTAACTTAAGACCCATATAACCTTATACATATTTTAAACTAAATTTAAAGAGGAATCCAAAAATGTAAAAATATACAGGGTGTTCCATAAGAAAAAGTATAACTTTGATATGCCACTCTTTTTTGGAGCACCCTGTATGTTTGAAAATATTTTTAAAATGTAGCCCTTATTGACTTACATAATCTAACAGCGACAGAAATTGGAAAATATAAACCGTTTTGCCATAAAACTCCGACGCGTCCGTCGTGACTCACCCTGTATAAGGGTTTATGTATTTATTTTCAATAAAACGTAAGTTACAAAGTTTTTTAATATTTTTAAAGATGAGAAACAAAAAGGAGGCTGTAAAAACAAAACAAAAAAATAATAAGAAAAACCGGAATTGATAGAATATATTTGGGAACTGTTCTGAGTTTGTTTCAAAAAACTGCACATTTTTGGTAATTTCACCGTTTCTCTATTTTGACTATTTATTAAGCGAGATACCCATGTAATCCCGTCGCATTTGAACCTCCCTGTATATTACAAAAATAGTCATATTTATTCTAAACTTCCCGTATACTTTTAGCTATTGGCCTGTTTTTCATTCGAAAATTTGATAATTACAATAATTATTAAGGGGCGAAGCAAAACAATTGCTGATTAAAGTTGAGAGAAAAAAAAACAGCGGAGGCCAATTAGCAAGGACCCACTGATAGTTTTAATTACCCTCCCTAAGATGGAGGGCTGGATCCGCCCTTGAGACGTACATATAGAAATTTGAAAATAAATTTAAAAGAATATGATTCCTTTGAAAAACCATTCAGAAATCCAAAATAAATCAATGAAGAATTAAAATTACCTATTTCTACACAGTTTTTATGGCAAATAATGTAGCATCTTAATATGTCAAGTTGTTTATTATTTGTAAATGTAGCCATAATAAGAACAAAATTACTCCAAAGACTATCAAATTACACAACAATATTATAAAAATCTAATAAATGATACTGCACACAAATTACACAAATTTAACATTTATTTGATTGTTTATTGTTTTTTTTTTTCATAGCTGACTTAGAATAACATTGGTAAAATACGACGTTCCTTGATTTTCTGAGTTATTTATTTAAATAAATATGACAAATGGTATATCATTAAAAAGAGGAAAAAAAGCACATTTAACAATTCAAAGCCAACTTGATGGCCCTTAAGAAAAAATGAAATTAGGGATAGATAATATCTCAAAAATGAAAAGTAATTTAAAAAAATCTCAAGTAATAGTTACAGTCTACATAAAAAAATACTTTAAGACAGTACAAATAAGAATGATTTAATGCTTAATGCAAAAAAGTTATGAGAGGAAAAGAAATTCGACAATTTCATATTTTTTGCTATAACATCTGAAGCACGAGGAATGAATGGATTGAAGCTCCTTTCATACTTAAGAATAATTCATCTAATTTAAGCAAACCTGTAAGTATCTCTTATAATAAGCGAGATCATGCTGAAAAAGTTACCAGGGACTTTTCTTTTTTTTTACAAATTTTAATAATTCAAAATACTGTATTTCAGTACAGAGTTTTTTAGCACAAATGCCACCAAAAAAAAAAACAATTTTTAATTTTATTTCGGCAAGCCAGTAAAACAAATTTTTGTTATTAGCGTTGGTATGGGTGTAGCCGGCAAAAATATTGTAGTATGTGGCCGCTCTAAAAACATTGGATTACCACTTTCGCTCATTTTACATTCGGATGCAAGAAATGAATTGGCTGGTTTGGAATCTACCGTAACCATATGCCATAGAAATACGCCACCAGAGCAGCTAGAAATCTTTACCAAGAACGCCGATGTTATTATTAGTTCCACAGGTATGTAACTACAAATTTTGTTGCACAACAGCCAATCTCCAATAATTTTACCATAAGTTTTATGTATATCAATTATTGATGTGGGTATTTATAAATCACTATCTTGAAAATTTTGCATCTAATTTATCCTTAAGGTTTATTCAAGGTGTCCCACATTCGAGGTTCAACATCACACAGATCATCCTCTTGTCCCGGTTATGATATTCACAAATCTGGTAACCCTAACTATAGTTCATATATGCTATAGTTAGACAATGGAACATTATTTTATTTTGATAGTGGGTTATCATTTTAAAAATTACATTCAAAATTGAACTGATCAACACTTTTGTTTTCCTATTAAACATTTTTTGTGCGATCGTACTAGAAACAGCTGTTTGACGGACGCGTTAGCAACCATAAAGTACTGCATTACCGGCCCTATCCTTAGCAACGGCCGTAAAAGTTACTTTTCAGGCCGTTACCCTTAGCAACGGCCGAAAAAGTAACTTTTACGGCGGTTGCTAAAGAGAGGGCCGGTAATGCAGTACATACGCCGTCATCTGTCAGTGACAGAATGTCACGTAGTTTCTAACCTATATTTTTGAAAAATACTAAAAATTTAAATTGTTTTTAATTCGATCGCACAAAAAATGTAATATGCACCTCGGCCAAAATGTACTTTTTGCCCTTGATACATAAATAACTATTTTTATTCTTATAATTTCCATAATTTTTTTAAGGTAATTGTAATTTTTGTTACTGTAAAACAATCTTAAAACTTGGCATTATATTTAATTTTGTCACTTAATGGATAGTTTTTGTTTTTTCATGGCAATCTTGATTTAAAGCAAAGAAGTTATTTTTGAATTGTGTGGTATCAGTAGTAGCCTATCATCTAAATTTTACACAGAGTGTGTGATACATCATTGTATTCAGAAATTTTAGTACATACTATCTTACAGTGCAATAATCCAATAAGGTGTTCGTCGTTATAAGAAGTAACAAATTTGATTATTGTTCAAAATAGACTAAATGTCTGATACAAAATCTAATCTAATAAAAAGTTTCTCCAAGAAAGCATTTTTACTTTTTCGATATCTTAAAAAATACAGATGTTAAAGCAAAAGTAACAAACTGATGTTTTGAGTTTTTTTCATATAACTTAAAAGTTTTAAAAAGGCTATGATAATTATTTTTTTTCAAATTATGCAACTTTACCCCAATTTAACCGGCTTTGTTGAGTCTTGATTTGGGATACCCTGAATATGTTTAAATATTTCAATTATAAATTCTGATGTTGAAAATTTAGCTAGTAAATTACTCCTTATGCTTATACACAGGGTAGACTGAATTCGAATGTTTTACGGGGTATCTCGGTTACCGTAATAGTTAGCGAAAAACTGATATCTATTTCTTGGGCTATTTTTTTAAAAGAAAACGCCTATGTAATCAGAGTATTTATATTGCTTATCATTTTGGCACTACAGAAGAAAAATTAAATTTCATGGTTTTTAAAAATTTACTATAATTTCTTTATTTATTAAAACAGAACAAAATGTTATCAAGGTTTTTTATACAGGTTTTTATGCTCAATTTAAAAATAAATTAATTTGTTTTTAGCAACCTTGACTTTCAAGATATGAAGAACTTATATTTTTTTAAATGGAAACCCTAGTTGGCCATGACTTTATATGAAAGAGAACTTTTTTAACTTTTTAAAAATCTATAGTTTAATATATTTGTTGCAAAAAATAACCGAGATATGGCTAGTTTTGTAAAAATGTCCTTATCAAAGTTTGCCATGATTTCGTAAACAAGTGATGTTTGCAATTATTAAACAGCCAAACATCATTTCCAAGTAAATTCTGCATTTTTATCACTTACAATGTAAACATTGTAAACTTCTAACATATTAAACTTTTTAAAGTGTTCCAATTTAGCTATGTTCACAATACCACAATAAACAGTAATAAAATACAAAAGAATTTACGGGTTTGCTTAAAAGTTCAAAAATGTATGTACTTGGAAATGACGTTTAGTTGTTTAATAATTGCTTCTTCTTCTTCTTCTTGTCTCCTTCTGCCTTTTCAGGCGTCGGAGGTTAGTCTCGTATCCCGAGTCCATTTTCGCCATGCCCTTCTGTCTTTTGCAAGAATTTTCATTTCTTCTGGTGTTTTTCCTCTTTCTGCTCCCCAATCCCTTATTTGATCCATCCATTTTCTTCTTGGTCTCCCTCTTTGTTTTTTGGCTGGTTTTCCTATTTCTATTATTTTTCTTGTAAGTCTGTCTGGATTCATTCTCATGACATGACCATACCAGTTAAGTTGTTTCTTTTTTATTTTATCTATTATTGGTTCTTGTTCTGTCATTTCTCTAATGTTTTCGTTTCTTATCCTATCCCATTTTGTTTTGCCAGCTATTTTCCGGAGGTGTTTCATTTCCATGGCGTTTATTTTATTTTCATCTTTTTTCTTTATTGTCCAGTTTTCCGCTGCATATGTTATTATCGGTATTGTTATCATATTGTGTATTTTCATTTTCACTTTTTTGTCTATCTCTTTGTGTCCTAATATTGATTTGTTTAGTGAATAATAGAGTTTTGTTGATTTGTTTGCCCTGTTTGTTAGTTCGGCGTCTATTCTCCCGTCCTCTGTTATTATACTTTCTAAGTATTCATATGTTGTTAATAATGTATGTTAATAATTGCAAACATCACTTGTTAACGAAATAATGGAAAACTTTGATATGGAAATTTTTACAAAATTAGCCATATCTCGGTTATTTTTTGCAATAAATACACAGGGTGTTTGTTAAGTATTGCAAAACAATTCGGGAGGTAATTTCTTATCAAAAACTAAGAGGGGTCTTTTATATAAATTTTTTCCTTAGACGTCTCCTTTCGGAGTTACACCCCCCTAAAGGGGAGCGGTAAAATTAGGTTTTTATTTTATTTCTCAAATTTGGATATACAGGGTGCCCATTTTGCTAACCTGTTGTATGGGTAACTCGGTTAATATTGGAGATACAGAAACGTTTAAATTAGCAAATTTGTGCAGAATTTAAAGGGAAATCTGATGTTATTTTCAAATTTTACCTACGTCATCAACTTTTTGAAATATTTTGAAAAAACTGAAAAAGGTGGATTTTTTCAAACTTGAATAATTCCGTAACCATATGAGTTAGAATAAAAATAAAAATTGCGTTTTTCTGACATTTTTACGTAGATTTTAAATATGTTGACGAAATTTTCATAGCACTCTCGATTTCAGAGTTATAGCACAAACTTGCATTTTTTTAAATGGAAGTCATAGTTGGCTGTGGTCTTATTAAAAAGGTTATATTTTTCTCGTTGCAATGATATAAGGTTTGTTATGCTTTACTCTTGTAGTTTTTCTTTAAATAAGCAAAAATCATTTTACATGTTCACTGCCTACTAATAGATGGGAGTTATACCGTGTTGATGTTCTTTTTTTTCGAAGTGACATTTAAGAGTTGTCTCTTATTGTTAGTGTAGCAGTTATTAGCCAGTTACAAATTTTAAAAACAAAACCTCAGAGTTTGTCAAATATAATTTATTGTTTGTTTTACGTATAAATCTTTCTCTAGTGTTGATCAAAATTTTTGATTAAGTTTATTGTAAATTTCAAAAACAATGTGTTCTAATGAAGAAAAAAACCACATGCTTTTCTATTACTACGCTTGTAATAGAAATAGTAGAAATTCAAGTGAAATGTATTTGCAAAGATTTATGGAAAGGAGCCAACCAAGAAAGAAATTATTTTAGTTATTAGAAACCAATTTAAAAAAATACGGGTATACCAAAAAGCCTGATAATATTTCTTCATTAAAAAACATTGTTTTTGAAATTTATAATAAACAAAAATTTTGATCAACACGAGACAGAGACATACGTATAACAAACAATAAATTTAATTTGACAAACTTTGAGGTTTTGCTTTTAAAATTTGTAACTGGCTAATAACTGCTACACTAACAATGAGACAACTTTTAAATGTCACTTCGAAAAAAAAGAACATCAACACGGGATAACTCCCATCTATTAGTAGGCTGTGAACATGTAAAATGATTTTTGCTTATTTAAAGAAAAACTACAAGAGTAAAGCATAACAAACCTTATATCATTGCAACGAGAAAAAAATAACCTTTTTAATAAGACCACAGCCAACTATGACTTCCATTTAAAAAAATGCAAGTTTGTGCTATAACTCTGAAATCGAGAGTGCTATAAAAATTTCGTCAACATATTTAAAATCTACGTAAAAATATCTATAAAAGTCAATTTTTATTTTTGTTCCAACTCATATGGTTACGGAATTATTCAAGTTTGAAAAAATCGACCATTTTCAGTTTTTTCAAAATATTTTAAAAAGTTGATGACGTAGGTAAAATTTGAAAATGGCATCAGATTTCCCTTTAAATTCTGCACAAATTTGCTAATTTAAACATTTCTGTATCTCCAATATTAACGGAGTTACCCATACAACAGGTTAGAAAAATGGGCACCCTGTATATAGAAGAATGACATTTGGTAGATGTTTTATACTTATTAAAAGGTTTCCCATAATATTTTTAATCATCTCCCACCTTCACGGGAGGCTAAAAAGTGCGACCTCTGGCTTTTTTATCAGAAATTTTTGGTGGGTTGAAATTTTGCAATTTAAAATATTTTTCTTAAAAGCTTGATTTATTGTAAAACTCTTTTCATTCCTTAACTTCTCGTAAAATCTACAGTTTTTGAGTAAAAAATAAAATAAGTAAACATGATCCATCAAATATTCCAATATAAAACGATTCATTTTAGTGGTTGCCATGGTTTGCTCATATTGGGTAGAATTGACGGGCGTAAACGTCAAAATGAATTACACCCGTCAATTCTGCAAAATATGAACATAAACAAGCCATGGTAACTCTGAAAGGAAACGTCTAAGGAAAAAATTGTATATGAAAGATCTCCCTTAATTTTTGATAAGGAATCACCTACCGATTTTTTTGCAATACTTAAGAAAAACCCTGCATAAACCTATATATTTTTGAAAAACTAAACAAATTCGCTTTCATATAAAGTCATGACCAACTAGGGTCACTATTTTAAAAAATATAAGTTTACCTTAAATATCAAAAGTCAAGGTCGCTAAAAAACCTATTTTGTTTTTAAATTAAGCATAAAAATCTGTGTAAAACACCTAAATAACATTTAGTTCTACTTTAATAATTAAAGAAGTTGTAGTAAATTTTTAAAAATGATGAAATTTCATTTTTCGTCTGTAGTGCCAAACAGGAAAACGATATAAAAAATCTGATAACTTGGTTAAATTGGAAAAACCGAAAAATTGCCCATAACGCCTTTGGATTATAAAATATTTTAAATGTGTAAGAACATTGCCTAAGGAACTTTCTTAGCCAAATCAGATGGTAGTCACTAATTTAACCTAGGTCGATTCGTTATTGTTAACAATATGTAATAAATATGTAATTAGCAAAAATTGTGCTCATAAGAAAAAATAAAGTCGGTTATAAAACAAAAACGAATCCACCTAGGAAAAATTTGTGACCACCATCCGATTCAGCTTAAAAAGTTGCCTAGGCAATGTTTTTATACATTTAAAATATTTTATACTCAAAGGAGTTATTGACGATTTTCAAAAATCGTATTTTCCGGTTTTTCCTTATTTTCTCGGATACAATTTGAGATATTTTTAATTTCTCTTTAAATGATTATTGAGCACGAAATTTAGCAATTTTGCCAAATTTAAACCCATGCACTAGCTATTATAATAAGCGAGATTCCCATTTTTAAATTCAAATTTCAAACACCCTGTATACATTTTGAAAATTATTGTTAAGGTGTTGTTGGTCTGATCAAACCACATATGGTAAAGTCAGGTGCCCTTGTGATTGACGTGGGTACAACAAGAATTAAATTACCCAGTGGTAAAACCAAGTTAGTTGGAGATGTCGATTTCGATGGTAATTATATCAGTTACTATATAACTTTGCAAACAGTTTTACTAATTATTTTTTTTTAGGTGTATCCAATATAGCAGGCTACATTACACCTGTTCCAGGAGGTGTTGGGCCAGTTACAGTAGCCATGCTCATGAAAAATACTCTGAAAGCTGCCAAGAGCCGTACTAAAACGGATTAAGTATTGTATTATACTCTGTGGTGGGATTTTAACTTAATAAGTATTTATATGTACTTAACATTATTTTATTTTACCTAATTATTTAAGTGTTTTAACTTAACTTAAGTAATTTTGTAGACCTTGATTACCTATTTTTTATTTGTTACTTTTATGATTATTGTATTATGTTTGTAATTTATTCTGCAATACTAGTGTTTCTAATTTTTTTGTGTTGTAATACAGTATTAAACGTAATTATTGCAGTCTTTGTTTAATAAAGGAAGACAGTGTATGTGTATTTGACTTTTGAGGTTACACTTCGTAAGATTTAGGGAGGGTTTGTATTTTTAGCAATCAGTATATAATTTGTGTATAATGGGGACACCCTGTATATATACTGCAGTTTTTAAGTTATTTCGCTAATTTTTGTAAATACACAATAAATATTATATCACCTACTGCCATTAAAAAAAAATTGTTTCATGAAATATCTCGCACGATAATTCATAAATAAAAATTTGACTATCACCATTTTATAGCTAACCAAATCTAGCAAAAAACATTTTTTTATACATTTTTATGTATTAGCAACGATAGCCGAGATATTTCAGTTTAAAAATTTTGATCGATTAAGGTTTTTTCGTTTTATCACGCAAGCCATGGAATTTTTAAACAAAACAATATCTTGTTTAAAATACACCCCTAAATAGCAAAATTTTGTCTCATTTAACCAACTTTGTATTTTCATTATTTACGAAGATAGGAGTAGTGCCACATGGAAAAGTAAATCACCCTGTATAAGGTGCACTGGTTATGTAGGTAATTAAATGTTAAACTTTTTTCTAAAAATCATAAATAAAAGCATTGAAACTCATGTAACTTTTCCATCACATAAAGTTTAACAATATTTGCAGCGGATAACGCCAATTTAATATTAGATACACTTAATCCTATTTCTAAATCATACTTGGTATTTCTGTAAAATACATATAAATAAAATAACACAGGTGATTGATCGATGATTCAACAATATTTACCCACAATATCTAAATTGCTGTAAACGCATTTATTTATTTATTCAGTGATTAGTTCCTGTTAAAAAGTAAACTTTCGTTAAGTTGTTAAATTTATAACGTACACAATTTGTTTTTGAGAACACACCGCTGTTTGCACCAACATTATCATTTATCTTTACACATTTATCGATAGTTTATATGAACGATCGTATTCCAAAAATGAATTTTATTTAGGAATGTATACAGCGTCATTCAAAAAGTCTGCAAGAAATAGAAAAAAATATATTATTGTTATCTCAGAAAATTTAAGTTGGTTAGTTGGTACATGGTCTAAAACTAATATTAAGATAAAAAGTCATAGGACACTAGATTTTAGCGATTTTTAAAATATTCGCAAGAGTAAAGTGCTTAAAATTTCTTAATAAATAAAAATTGAAATTTGACCGCCAAAATTTAAATTTAGTTTTATTTTTAGGTTTTAAATAACTCTTTTACATTTTTTTTTTTTGTATCTCTTAAAATAAAAGCAGTTTACTCTTGCGAATATTTCAAAAAATCGCTAAAATCTAGAGTCCTAGGACTTTTTATTGAACTTTTTTTCATCTTGAAATTAGTTTTACGTCATGCACCAACTTTTATTAAGAATAAAATTTTCTGGGAAATCAATAATAAAAAACTTTTCCATTTGTTGCAGACTTTTTGAATGTTGAAATTTCTTTAAAAAAATGAAAATTAGAATTTGTCCGTTAAAATTTAGATTTAGCCTTAGTTTGGATTTCAAATCACTCTTTCCATTTGTTGCAAACTTTTTGAATGTATATTAAAAGCTTGATTTATTTAGAATTTTGTTTTATTCTTTAAATGTTTCTGGGAAACCTATAGTTTTTGAGTAAATAATTAAATGAGTGAACATGAACCATTAAATATTCTAAAATAACACGATTAATTTTGGTTGTTACCATGGTTTGTTTATGTTCGCGTTGGGTAGAATTGACGGATGTAATTAGCATAGAGTAATTAGTTTTGAAGTTTAAGAGGTGACAACACAACACCTGTCAATTCTACTTAATAAAAAAAAAAACTTAAGAAATCAAACTTTTTAAGGAATTTTTGTAAATTGCAAAATTTCTATCTTCCAAAAATTGCTGATAAAAGAACCAACAGGGGTCGCACTTTTCAGCCCCTTGTGAAGGTGGGAGATAATTGAAAATATTACTGTGGGAAACCTTTTAATAAGTATAAAACATCTACGAAATATCGTTCTTCTACGTTTATCCAAATTTGAGAAATAAAATAAAACCTAATTTTACCGCTCGTCTTTAGGGGGGTGTCCCTCCGAAAGGAGACGCCCAAGAAAAAAAAATTATATAAAAGCCCCCCCTTAATTTTCGATAAGGAATTACCTCCCGAACTTTTTCACGATATTTAAGAAACACCCTGTATACAGGATGTCCCAAATTCGAGTAAATGCATGGGGATCTCGCTTATCTTAGGAGCTACGAGGTCAGTTAAATTAGGGCAAAGTTGCGAAATTAGATGCTCATCAAATATCTGCAAAGAAAATTTTCATAGCTGTCTTAGTTCAAAAGTTATTTAAGAAAAACTGAAAAAAACTGATTTTCGTTTTTTTGCCCTATATCCTACATTTTTTAAGATATCGACAATCTGGAAGCACTTCTCCATGGCAACTTCTTACGCTTTATATTTTGAGATAACATAGAATTTCCAACAACGTTTCGTCTCTTCAGAACCATCATCAACTTAATTTTTTTAAATACGGCGAAAAAATTTTAATCTTATAGTCGGATAGCATTTTGTCTTCTGATTACAATGATATATGACACTTAATATCTAAAATGATATTTTACCACAAAATTTTGAGAAAAAGTCATTTTGTCCAATTTTTGAATCAAAGAATCTTATAAAAACAAAAAAAAAACAATTCTTTTGTTGTTGTTTTGTTAAAACTGTCATTTTGACATTAATATGATCTTGATTATTTGTATAATTTGCAACCAGCTAGAAATTCTTTAATATTTGTGCTTTTGTTCGCATTTTTTATTTTCACTATGTTCTGGTTTCGTTAATTATGGAAAATAAAAGGTGTTACAAATATGATATTGTAATTTATTTTAATGAAGTATTGAATAAACTGTTGAAAATTAAAAAGCATGCCATGAGAAAACAAAATTTTGTGTATATTATGAAATTTCTCGAATTCCTTAAAAGTGTTGATTGTCATATTTAATTGAAAAAAGCACACATTCAAAGAATTTTTAGCTGGTTGCAAATTATACAATTAATCACGATCATATTAATGTCAAAGTGACAGTTTTAACAGAACAACAAAAAAACAAAAAAAATGTTTTGTTTTTAATTTTGCTTTTTTTTGTACAAGATTATTTGATTCAAAAATTGGACAAAATGAGTTTTTCTCAAATTTTTGTGGTAAAATATCATTTTAGATATAAAGTGTCATATATCGTTGAAATCAGAAGACAAAATGCTATCCGACTATAAGATTAAAAAATTTTCGCCCTATTTAAAAAAATGAAGTTGATGATGGTTCTGAAGAGACGAAACGTTGTTGGAAATTCTATCTTATCTCAAAATATAAAGCGTAAGAAGTTGCCATGAAGAAGTGCTTCCAGATTGTCGATATATTAAAAAACGTAGGAAATAGGACCAAAAAACGAAAATAATTTTTTTTAGTTTTTCTTGAATAACTTTTGAACTAAGACAGCTATGAAAATTTTCTTTGCAGATATTTGATGAGCATCTAATTTGGCAACTTTGCCCTAATTTAACCGACCTCGTAGATCTTAAAATAAGCGAGATCCCCATGCATTTACTCGAATTTGGGACACCCTGTATAATTATCTTCGATAATCCATGCATTTTTTTTTTATACAGATAAAATGGAGATTAAATACCTATATTGTGTCTGCGTAATAGCTTAACAATTTGCAAGACGTAAATACATGATTCTATTACGTAGGCGTAGGAGTAGGAATCACAATCAGTCATATTATTTTATAATGAATTTTCCATTACAACATACAATTAATTAACGTCTGTTGCTGCAAATCCTACATAGAAAGTTAAGACTGGTGCATTCGATTAGATTACGTTACACGTAGGCTGGCATAGCAACGGTAGTTTTTTTTTTAATAAAAAGTTCTGTGCAGTTCTGTGGTAAGGTAAAGAAGCAGTGCGATCTATCATGGAATCAACAATATTGAACGGGAATGGAAGGTAGGAAAATAAAATAGTAGTTTGTATACCTAGGCGGGAAAGTGGATGTTTTCCGGGCCGAGAGAAAAGTTGGACAGCCGAGGCTGTCCATTTCTCGAGGCTCGGAAAACCACTTTCCCGGCATGGTGTACACAATATTTTTTATCCTACACAACAAAAATTAAAAATAACAATCCTGTAAGAAATGCATCTATTTCTTGACGACTGATATTCTTAATTTATTAGCAACATGCCGGACAGATTGTTTTTTAAGAAAGGCAATTAATGTCTTATACAATGCAATATCGGCATTATGTCTTACAGTAAGGAAGCTTTTAACATAAATGAATCGGCCACAGCGTTGAAGACTTATATTTCTTTGATAATTTAGATAAATAAGTTAGAATTACACTTTCGCTGTGTTGTTTAACGTTTTTGGTAGTACACCACTCCATAAATAAGTTATACTGTATAAGTATATCATACCGTTTTTTAGATTTTGCTGGTAATAAATTCAGAGTTAATTCTTTCGCTTTTTCACTAATTTCCGCAAGTGTGCAACTAAAGTTGTCATCTGATTCTTCATTTCTTTTGTCCATTTCCATTATTTATCAACCGTAAAGTAAGTCACGACGGTTTAGAATTTTAAATTAGTTGTAATTTAATTTTGACAGATAACGGAGCGCCCTCTGTTGGTAAACGTCGACGTACTTTTTTCGCGCCTAGGCGTTACATGAGTTTTTACCAGACTAGCCGTGCAATGTGTTTTTACCAGGCTAGCCGTGCAAGTGCATACTTTCGCGTCCATTTAGACGCACGAAAATAAGATTTTCAGATAGTGTAGGATAAAAATAAATTTTCGTTGTAATTCCATGGGTGCCGCCCGTTATTACTCATACTGTGATAATTACAAATCGAATACAGGATTATATTTTTTTGTGATTATACAGGGTGTCCAGTTTAAAATGAAGTACATGGGGATCTCGGAAACCGTTAAAAATACAAAATCGGTTAAATGGGGAAAAAGTTGCGCAATTACATGCGTAACAATAATCCACTTTTACATTTTCAATAATTCATACTGTTACGTAGTACCACCATGAAAACGAAAAATGTGCATTTTCTTAAAACCTCCATATTACCTTTGTTTGAAAAGATTTTTGCGCCAAGTTTTCAGGATCGGGGAAGTAACCAATAAGGATTTCAAAAATGACATTAAAAATATTCTAGGCCTACTATGTTTCGCGCGTCCATAGCCAACTTTTGTTTTTCTTATGGACGCCATATTGGATTTTTGCATTTTTCAAATCTCCATAAAAAATGCTTTTCAACCATGTAAGACATCGGTATGTTTAACCTAGGGAAAATATGAAAATTTGCAAAATTAAGGTTTCACCACAGTAAGCCTTGGTGTCGTGATTAAACAATTGCAACGACTATTTCTAACAACTGTCAAATAATACATATTTTGCTGTAGTGCTGACAAATAAGTGATTTCCGAGTTTTAAATGGATCGTTTTTCAAATAAGCATAAATATGAAATGTTGGAGTGCTTTATTCTCTGTAGGAGAAACGATATGAAATCTCAATAAAAAATGCTTTTCAACCATGTAAGACATCGGTATGTTTAACCTAGGGAAAATATGAAAATTTGCAAAATTAAGGTTTTACCACAGTAGGCCTTGGTATCTCTTTGAAAATTAATTTAAATTTTACTTGTTAGTTGTTAACACCAAAATAAACGAAGGAGTGGTATGGGTATGACACATTTATTAAATTAAATACAAGAACAGCGAAAAAAGTTGGGTGCTTAAGTGTTATTAACGAAGAATGTGTTCAAAGATGCCACCGTTCTCTTGTACGCACATTGTACATCGTTTTAGAACTGCCTCACAGGATTGTCTTATCATGTTCGGTGTCATTCCATTTACCGCTTCTTCAACTGCCTGACGTAGTTCTTCTACAGTTTCGTAGGATTTTGAGTACACCTGATCTTTTAAGTAACCCCAAACAAAAAAATCAAGGGGGTGAGGTCCGGCGATTAAGCAGGCCACCTTGTTGGCCCCCGGTTTCCTATCCAGTTATCGTGGTATTCATTATTTAAAAAGTCTGTAACAATATTCGCATTATGTGCAGGCGCACCATCTTGCTGGAAAATTAGATTTTGTAAAGTAGCAAGCGGAAGTTCGGTAATTCGTTCTGCTACATTAGTTTGTAAAAGGTTTAAATATCGCACAGAATTAAGGTTTTCATCGTAGAAAAATGGGCCAACGATGTGGGTACCAACAACACCTATCCAAACATTGAATCCCCATTTAATCTGTTGTCTTAATCCACGAAATATTTGAGGATTTTCATCAGACCAAAAAACTGTATTTTTACGATTAAATAATCCGCAATTAGTAAATCGGCTTTCGTCCGACCACAAGATTTTCATAGTAAAGTTTGGAATTTCATTATGTTTTCTGATGAACCATCGACAAAATTCCATTCTTCTTATCTGATCACCGTTTGGAAGTCCTTGACAGGGGCGTTCACGATAGGGATGATACTTACAACGTTTTAAAATTGTACCGGCAGTTGATCGAGCGACACCTATTGTTTTTCCTATCTCACGTAAAGACGTACGTGGATTGTCAATTACGGCTTGCAGAACCAAATTTTCTTTATTTTCCTCGGTGCGCCGATTTCTTTTCGACTTAACAAAGCTTCCGTTATTTATTAAGTTATCACTTAATCGCCGAAACATGCTTCTACCTGGCTGACGTCTTTCCGGGTATTTATTGAAATACATTTCTGCAGCCATAATATCATTTCTCCTACAGAGAATAAAGCACTCCAACATTTCATATTTATGCTTATTTGAAAAACGATCCATTGAATACTCGGAAATCACTTATTTGTTAGCACTACAGCAAAGTATGTATTATTTGACAGTTGTTAGAAATAGTCGTTGCAATTAGGGATTGTAATACCGGTAAACCGGTTTACCGGTTTACCGGTAAATCGCAAAAAAAGCTCTTCAAATTTTACCGGTAATTTGCCAATTTTTTACCGGTAATTCCGGTAATTTTACAATATTTATTCAATAATGATAAAGATCTAAATCAAATAATCAAAAAAGAATATTGACTTATTTTCAAGGAGAAAAAATAAGGGGAAAATAGATACAAATGGAATATGATTGTTTACTCACTTCTCTGTCAAATATCTCCACGGTAATTTATACATTAATATCTGACTATCGTCTTCTTATGGCAAACTAAGTCTACAAAACATTTTTTTTGGCGTTTTTGTGTATTCGCAACAATAGCCGAGATAATTAAGTTTAAAAATTTTGATCGATTTTGGT
The DNA here is from genome assembly GCA_947652605.1 of Elmis aenea. Lineage (NCBI taxonomy): Eukaryota > Metazoa > Arthropoda > Insecta > Coleoptera > Elmidae > Elmis > Elmis aenea. The sequence goes on from OX393582.1 coordinate 29,968,355, forward strand.
TTTTCCGTTAAATCACGCAAGCCATGGAATTTTTAAACAAAACTAGATCTTGTTTAAAATACACTCTTAAATAGCTAACTTTTGTCCCATTTAACCAACCTTGTATATTCATTATTTACGGAGATAGCAATAGTGTCCCATGGAAAAAAACACCCTGTGTACTCTTATTTTATATTGAATTATATTATTATTATTACATAAAAAAATTTACGTTGATGGCTCTTAACTGATATATTGTATGAAATTGATTGTGATAGTTTAGGCTTCAACTATCCCAATCAGTTACATACTAAATAAATATATAATTTTTGAATATGGTTTTCGGAGTTTATCCGCGTAATATTTAAATTGGCTCGACGTTTCGGCAAGCTCTCCCTATAGGGATACGCGGATAAACTCCGAAAATTATATTAAAAATGTTAGTAACCGCGAAAACCAAAAAAAAAAACAATTATATCTATAATATACAATATATGTACATATAATATTATGATTTACCGGTAAATTACCGGTAAACCGGTTTTGATTGAAAATTTTACCGAATTACCGGTAATTCAAAAAGTCGGTAAATTTACAATCCCTAGTTGCAATTGTTTAATCACGACACCAAGGCCTACTGTGGTGAAACCTTAATTTTGCAAATTTTCATATTTTCCCTAGGATAAACATACCGATGTCTTACATGGTTGAAAAGCATTTTTTATGGAGATTTGAAAAATGCAAAAATCCAATATGGCGTCCATAAGAAAAACAAAAGTTGGCTATGGCCGCGCGAAACATAGTAGGCCTAGAATATTTTTAATGTCATTTTTGAAATCCTTATTGGTTACTTCCCCGATCCTGAAAATTTGGCGCAAAAATCTTTTCAAACAAAGGTAATATGGAGGTTTTAAGAAAATGCACATTTTTCGTTTTCATGGTGGTACTACGTAACAGTATGAATTATTGAAAATGTAAAAGTGGATTATTGTTACGCATGTAATTGCGCAACTTTTTCCCCATTTAACCGATTTTGTATTTCTAACGGTTTCCGAGATCCCCATGTACTTCATTTTAAACTGGACACCCTGTATAGGCCAGCGCGTTCAAACTAACCTAACCTCAGTATTAGGTACACCGCAGCAAGTGCAACGTGATTTTGTAAATCATTTTATTATGTAGCATGAAAATTTTATTAAATGCATTTAGACGTTGGTTTAAAATGTCGACGCCTCTCAACATGGCTCATGCATCGACAGATCACAGCGGGTATGTTTTGTAGATTTGTATTTAGGCCACGGCTCCACCAGGCTCCACGTACGATATTTTAACGCATGTATCTGCGTTAAATTGACGGACTAAAAACGCATCGTGTACCCCGGCTCCACGTATCGTTTTCAAAACGTATACAAGTCGTACCTATATCGGAAGCAAAACGCAACAACCTGGCTCCACGTACGACATTCTACCGCTCGATAGTTCTGCATTTGCCCTAAGTAAAAATTAAATGAGGCGTTTCCCAAACAGAAACCTTACGCATGAGAAGATCTTCAATTGCCATCTTTTAAAAGCACGACGGTATGTAGAGAGTGTACGTTTGGTATATTGGCCAATAAATGCCGAATTTTTCATCATCCGATTGATGTTAATCCTGACTTTGCTGACTGTATCATTAAAAAATGTTGTGCACTGCACAATTTTGTCAGAAAACGTGATGGCTATCAATTCGAAGACACATTAACGTGCTCTTTAGATAGTATTCATGCTTTGGGAACTAGGGGAAACCTTAATGGAATTCACATCAAAGATTTATTTACTTCATATTTTTGTCCCGACCAGGGATCAGTACCCTGGCAAGAGAAAAATGTAAACATCCATCCATGCTGCCATTTTGGCTGGTCTATTTTTATAGTTTTCGTTGCCTAAATCATACAGGCATGGATGCTTCTCTACTTCTAAAATTAAAATTTCGCTATCTATTTCCGACATTTCGCAGTGAAAAATAGCAAAAGCGGGCAAATCAAGAGAATTAAAATTCACAAGACAATGTCACCAGTAGGAGTAGGCGAACGGACGCATGCACAACACACGTGTAGCCACGTGTCACGATACTGACTCGATTATTTATCGTATTGAAAATGGAACAAGCTGCGTCCAAGTGCGTTATGACTTTGAAGACGCAGAAGTAGTACGATCCGTTATCGGACGTGGAGCCACCTCTCATTTAAACTAATGTTACCTATTTTTGCCCGTCAATTTAACGCAGATACATGCGTTAAAATATCGTACGTGGAGCCGGGGCCTAGAAACGAAATTCACACACATTATTACGATTTACGACCAACGCAATGCGACCCGGAATCAATATGATTATTGTTGATTTTACTCCTAAAATCTGCAACCCGCTAAACTTATTGTTGCTTGGGTTGCCTATGTTGTAGGCGATGTAGAATAAAGTGTTGTACAGTACTGTACTTGCCCATTGAGCTATGAGTAGTCACCAAACGTCCTTTAAGCCTAGTTTTCATTAGTAGAGTTAGTAGTAGAGTGTACTAGCATACTATTTATCCAAACTACTCTACTCTACCGGATTTGGTAGAGTACCCGTTCACACGCAAATGTAAAATTATGTGATAGTCTGATAGAAAACTTTGAGACATTGCTAGAGAACAGTACACTCGACTATACCGAATCTTTCCAAACCTGTTTCATTAGTATAGTGCCGGTAGATAACAGTAAAAATTGGTGGTGGGAGAAGGCGAGTGGTAGAGTTACTATCCCACCGTGCTAGCTTACTCTACTCTACCAAGATCTCGTACTTTACTCTACCAATCGCGTTTACATTGGTAGAGTTGCAAGGATAGTTAGTACTTGCCAAGCTACTCTACCGCTAACTCTACTAATGAAAACTAGGCTTTATTCAAGTGTTCCGCGAAAAAATCAAAAACGCAATTAAAAACAATTACTACGTTTACATGGTGAAATTAATACGCATTGACTGTTCATACGCATTGGAGAGCTGTTTATTATGTAGCGCTAATGCGCATTTGTACTAACTCCAGAAGTTAATAGATTTGTATTTCCAAAACTCTTAAGTCTGCGTTCACAATGGACGTAGTAGATAACAGATAGCAGATAGTGGTTAGCGCGTAACGCGTAAGAAATCCGTGACGAAATATGTTTACTTGGATACGGTTAGCAACCGACTTGTTTGTAGCACAACCTAACCTCAATTTGCTTATCAAATTGGCACTTCGTGTATTCTACGTATTTATTTCTACATGATGATTTGTGGAGGGTTATAACGGTAATAAGTGGTATTAAACATCGTTTAACATTGGCGCGATCACGATAATTAGTAACCTGGTTACGTAAGTAAGTAACATGGTTACCAATTATCGTGAACGCGCCAGCGATCGCCACCGCGACGGTGTGTGTGGACCTTAATACTGTCAGTGTCAGAAAAAATAATTAATTTGAAATATTAAAAACATAGATACTTCGCTTTGTTTTTGTTTTTGTTATAAATCCGATTTCCATCGTTACTACGTAAATCTTACGTCCATTGTGAACGCTTCCATTTGATTATATGCATTTCAACTTTAGCTACTAACCACTATCTGCTATCTGTTATCTACTACGTCCATTGTGAACGCAGACTTAGACTTTTTAATTAAATGAGTATAGTAGTTAAACATAAAACAACGATCATTTGTTTTGTTGTAGTTATGCACAGTGTACTGCGATTAACAGGATCTCTTAATAAATCTTCACAATAATTTGAAGTTTTTGAAGCAGACTCTTAATAAAAATACAAGTTATTGGTATCGACGGATTCGTTAGAAGATGCTCCATTAAAATAACCGCTTGTACCACCATAATTGGGCGAAACTGGAAGTGAAACAATTGTGTGCATGTGCTCAAAAAAACAGTTATTTTGCACATATCATATGTCTAAAATTTCATTTATCTAAAATCAAAACTAAAGAAAAAAAAGGGGGTGTACCACACTTCATTTACACCCGGTATTATTACTTTTTTGTAATCTTGCTAAATATAATATGTATGTGTTCCCTTACCTAAATGGAAACTATCAGTGAAAGTTTTTACCCTTATATATTATTATTTCGTGGGGTAGGGGCACAGGCGGATTTAACGGCGGGCGCACCGGGCGCGCGCCCTGGGCCCCGACTTGTGAAGGACCCCCGCAAAACTTTATTTATTTAAAAATATGGTTTACATGTATTTTTATTTTCCCGGTCTCTATCTCTCTTTTTTTGGGGCCCAATATTTTCTTCTGCACCCGGGGCCTCAACCGACTTTAATCCGCCTCTGGGTAGGGGGCGATCTGATTGAAAAAAATAATTATCAGAGAAGGTTCTGCCGTAAAACTGTAATTTTGGATTATGGTAAAGTACTCTAAATTATCTAACTTTGCATTAAAACACGTTTGAACATCTAAAATTTAAAAAAAATCGCCGTCGGTACATTTTATCTCCCCTCCACTTTTTTTGTGTCGATCTTCGCTTACTTTTGAAAATATTAAGAGTTGGTAACCGTTATTCAGAGGGGCGGCAAATTCAGGGACAAACTCTAGCTACGCTACTGAGTCTAGTGTTCCCCGACTGAGTACCAAGGTTAAAAAGGACAAACCTTTACTTGAAAGCCATGTTCTTTAGATTAACTTTTGAAAACCTAATTTAGTCCATTATTCTTTATTTTAAAAATATTTGGGAAATAAATTAATTGGAGTTTATTGTGCCGGCACCTTGAAATAATTTGTATTTGTATTAGTATTAGTATCGGTGTAAAATGCCTTTCTGTCCAGTTGATATCGGAAGTTTTAACAGCAAAAATGTATTCATACTTTTATATGTATTCGATACGAGTTGAAAATTTTAAAGAAATTTGTAATTTACATGTTCAATAACAAAAACTACTAGGTACAGTGAAATTAGGTTGTTAAATCTATTCCCGGTTTTGGAGAGGATTTTCAAACGGCGGCTATTATGAGTACATTTTAGAGCAGAAGAAATGTCCTACAATTTTCAAAACCTCTTTCAATGATCGCTTCGCTGAAGCGTGGTTTTTTTCATTGTCAAGCTTTAACCTTTCATAAATTCTGAAAATTGTATCTCAGGATATTTCAATGTGCGAAACTTTCGTTGCTTTAAAAGAATTTAAATTTACATTATCTGAACGCAAAAACTATTAACTTTTTTCAAGATTTTTTATAGAAGAGTTGCTCTTAAATCATAGATGATTTTGATTCATTTAACCAACTTCGCATCACTTACCGCTTACGAGATCCCCATGCTGTTCACGATAATTGGTACACTCTGTATATGAATGGATATTTTTTTTTTAATTGCTAAAAACGTTTCTTTTGGGTCCTAAACATTCGATTTATGCAAAAATTAGCAGAGGCATACCTTGTGGACAGGGCCGTTTCTGGAGGGGGGCGAAAGCGTGCCCCGCACGTGGGCGGCCGATTTAGAGGGCAGCCAAATGCCGCCCTTGTGGTCTTTAATGTTTCACAAGAATTGAAAATAAAATATTAGTTTGAAAAATAGTATGTAAAAATGATCAAGGATTAAAGATTTCAATCCCATACTATTCAAAAAAAATTGCAAAAACGCGTAAATCACTCTCCAGTTTGCTTATTCGGTAATTTCGACTTGAGAGTGAAGATTGCGATTAAATTTATGTACTACCGTACCGTAGCAATGTAGATAACAATGCAATTGGCAATGGGACAAGTGCCAAGGGTGCAAGAGATGGCGCTGAAAATCCCTCTTACACATAATGACAAATTCATTCAAACAGTCTGCAACTATGTGAAAAATTTTTATTATTGATTTCTCAGAAAACATTATTCTTGATAAAAGTTGGAGCATGGTCTAAAACTAATTTATTATAAGATGAAAAAATTTTCAATAAAAAGTCATGGAACACTGGATTATAACGATTTTTGAAATATTCGCAGGAGTAAAGTGCCCCTATTTTAGGAGATATAAAAAAAAATTATAGGAAAACGTTATTTAGAATCTCAAAATAAGGCTAGATTTAAATTTTGAAGGTCAAATTCTAATTTTTTTTTTTAAAGAAATTTTAACATCAAAAAGTCTGCAACAAATGGAAGAGTTTTTTATTATCGATTTCTCAAAAAATTATATTCTTGATAAACGGTAGTGCATGGTCCAAAACTAATTTTAAATGAAAAAAAGTTTAATAAAGTCATAGGACACTAGATTTTAGCGATTTTTGAAATACTCGCAAAAGTAAAGTGCTTAAAATTTTGTAATAATTGTAATTTTGGAATTTGACCGTCAAAATTTACATCTAGCCTTATTTTAAAATTCTAAATAACTTTATTCTACAATTTTTTTGTATCTCTTAAAATAAAGGTACTTTACTCTTGCAAATATTTAAAAATCGCTAAAATCTAGTGTCCAATGAATTTTTATCAAACTTGTTATCTTAAAATTAGTTTTAGACTATGCACCAACTTTAATGAAGAATAAAATTTTCTGAGAAATCAATAATAAAAAACTATTCCATTTGTTGCAGACTTTTTAAATGTTAAAATTTCTTAAAAAATAAAATTTTGAATTTGATCTTCAAAATTTAAATCTAGCCTTATTTTGAAATTCTAAATAACTTTTTCCTATAAATTGTTTTTGTATCTCATAAAATAAGGACACTTTGCTCTTGCAAATATTTCAAAAATCCTTAAAATCCAGTGTCCTATGACTTTTTGTTAAACTTTTTTTATCCTAAAATTAGTTTTAGACCATGCACCAACTTTTATCAAAAATAAAAATTTTTGAGAAATCAATAATAAACATTTTTCCTATTTGTTGCAGACTTTTTAAATGACGCTGTATACATGTTGTTAAATATAATACTTGCCACGACAATTATTTATTTTTTTATTTCAATTTTTTTTTGTTTACCGGGGCGGCGAAACGTACGTTAGCACGCGGGCGGCCAAGTACTCAGAAACGGCACTGCTTGTGGAACACCGTGTGTAAGTCTCAATAACTTCATCATCATGAGTATTAATTTTTAAATATCAAATTATAAACAGCGGGTTGTCTAAAAACTGTCAAATATTTGGGCGGTCGGTTGGTCTGTCTGTGTTTAGAATTTGTGTTCGATCTTGGACGGTATGAGTCGGTCGCGGACGGTCGTAGACGATCTCCTCTGTGTGATTCCCGGGCAGCTAGTTATTTTATATTAGTATTTTGTCAATCGTTACGATCAGTGGTTTCCAACCTGTGGGGCGCGCCCCCCTAGGGGGGCGCGAGGCTATTGCAAGGGGGGCTCGCAGCTGTTGCCAAAATATTATTTTTGAATACAAACAAACAAAAATAACTTTGTTTTTACAGAATATGGTATATTTGTTTTGTAGCCCATTAAATAATTATTAAAGTATGAAATTAGATTGTTACGAAAAGTTAGGGGGGCGCAATTTTTTTTTTTATGAAAAAGGGGGGCGTAGGTACAAAAAGGTTGGAAACCACTGCGTTACGTCAATGTCAGTCTAATTTTTTATATTTCCATGATTAGCAAAATAATTTTCAATTTAAATAATTTTTGTGTTTTTCACTGAAGCACTTATTACATTACATTAAAGGTAAAAGATGTGCTGATTTTTGTAATACATTTCGTTGTTAGAAGTACGTGGCCATCAACTCATTTTTGAATATTTTTAAAATATTGCTTATAGTTGATAATTTTGTTAGGTACTTTATTCGAAAAGCATATATTTACGTGGAAGCAGACTTCACCTGAAACCAAATCGGTAAGAACTTTCATTTTATTATTTTTATGCGTTATCGGAAACCACTTCTCACAAAATATTTTATTGTTGTGTCCAGGGATGGGGGTCGGCAAATAAATAACCTACTCCTGAGTCGTTATTTTTCAAAACTGACTCCTTTTATTTAAAAAAAACGGTTATATTTTTTCGTTTTAAGTGTATTTTATAATGGTGAAAAGAATTTATTTTCGTATTTTTACTAAAAAATGTATAAAATGCAAGAGACTAAGTTTTGTAAAAAAATATATATATGTATAATTCGGTTATACGCGGTTATATATAACGCGAGTTTGCGGGGTTGTATCCGAGCCACTTCCATTGTATTTGGTATTTTACTAAAAGTAATATAATACTTTAATACTGTAATCGTATACTAGGACTGTTAAATGTTAAATGTAAAAGATAAACTTACTATAAATTTATAACAACCATGCAAATTTTAATGTGAAAAATATGTTATCAAAGTGACATATTTTTAATGAAACACATTTCTGCTTATATTAACCGTAAAATCTGGTGTATAATACGCATGCTTGATTTATCCCAAAATTTTCTAGTAACATGAAAATTTGTTTATAACACGCACGATAACTTTTTAACATTTTGTGTTATGAAACATTTGTTAAAACAACCGAGAGAATAATAACAAACATAATATAGTTGCGCAATAAATAAAATACAACACATTCAGTTTCGCTCCATTTTCACACTTAAATTTAACAGAAACTTGACAGATGTAGTTTATTTCCTATTATCAACAATGATCTATTTTTTGTACTTGCATATTATACGCAAAATTAATCAAAGATTGTGCCCAATATACGAGAGCTTTTTGGTAATCTTATCAAACGGAAATAATATTAAAATATTATGGACAAGTTAGCCTCCAATACTGTGCAAATGCGTGAATGCGTGCCAATATACAAAACTTCTGCAAAACACCCCTCGTTCAGGGCCGGTTCTGCCATATGTGCAAGGTGTGCACCGCACACGGGCGACCAAAATCTCAAATCATTGAACGAAATCACCAATGATAATGTCAAAAGAGTTCAAAACACGTCACATGGCAAATTCATTTTTAAATAAAATTTCAAATTATAAATTTTTCCGGTCGATTGCAATTTGGTACAATCTTTATTCGAAATTAATGTTGTGAGGTAAATTTTACAAAATCCAGATAAAAATATTAATACATGTTTCAATTATCTGAAAAATTTAACACAGACTTTAAAAAAGTATCGTTCCGACGAAACATTTGAAAGTTTTCTTATTGCAAATAATTTAGCTGAAGAATTAGAAGTAGAAATGAACTTTGAATATGTTAGACCTAGGAAAAAATCAAAAAAATATGATTATGAAGTAGATAAAAATTGGACGTTCACAGACATGACAACACTATTTGTGTTACTTTAATCGTTCCCATTTCCGTTTAAAAATATTATCGATCAGCATCGGTATTTTGTTTTTGTTTTACATTTTTTATTCTCTTATAATCCTCGAAAAAAACTAAATCAAAAAAGAGTCGGGAGTCGCTAAAACTACCGACTCCCGACTCCTCAAAAAAGCTCCGACTCCCCTGGTAGTTGTCCAATCCATAAAAGAAATCTAATTAAATTTATTTTTATGCAAAGCAATTGAGAACAGCCCAATGCTGACATAGTACACAAATTTGATATTAAATACTGATATACACACACACAGTTTTTTAAATGTAAGATTTATTTATTGGCAAATTTTTATTATTGTTTTCTTATCTGTTTAAAATTATTTAAAAATGTGTTACAGATGCACAGCACAAATTATTGATGGCCAATCTGTTGCTGAATCAGTCCGTGCCCAAGTCCGTAAGGATATAATGAGTTGGATGGATGTAGGTAACCGAAAACCATCACTTGTAGCCGTCCTTGTTGGTGGAGATCCAGCCAGCATCACATATGCACAAAAAAAAATGGATGCAGCTCGTGAAGTTGGTCAGTTAAATTAATTTTTGAAAAACACTCAGGTTTTGTTACACATTTTAAATAAATGTGGATAACTTCACCAACATCGTCTTTGACTATTACAAACATTATACACAACTAACTCAAAATGATTAGAAGATTTTAAAAATATAATGATATAAGTTATACCAAGCGTAAAAAACACCCTGTATAATATTTTAAAAATGTAGCTAGCGAAAAGTGTTAATTTATCTATTGTCAATCTAGTTTTTAAACGAAATTTTACTGCTTTTTTAAATAACTTGAATGTTTAAAAAAATTAAAAGAGCTGTATTGTTAAAAAATTTCATAAAAATGTAAATTTTACGAAAACGGTTGACTTTAGACCCATATAACTTTTACATTTTTTAAAGTAAATTTTAAGAGGAATCCAAAAATGTAAAAATATACAGGTATTCTATTTAAAAAGATCACATTTTCATATGTGCCGCTCAAACAAAACACCCTGTATATTTGAAAATAATTTCAGGTTATGTAGAAAATAGGTTTGCACAATACTTGTATTAAAATTTTTTTGATATTTTCATTAATAAAGGAACTATCGAAAAATCTCAGGGTCGTGGTGCACCCTGTATGTGTATATCAAAAATATGTCTTTAAAGTAGCCTTTCAATACCAATATAAGTTATTGGTACTGTGAAATTCTTCATAAACTACTCTATTTACATAACCGCATGTACCACAAACGTTCCATTTAAAAAAATTTACTTTCTGTCAAAAAACAGATTCTGAAACCTTCAAAGCCGATTAAAGTAAACTACATATCAATAAAAATTTACAAAAACGTTTTTCGGACCCTTGTTGACATAATAATATTCAGTTTATGCAGGTCATGGCATTCTTTGAAAAAATTAATTTTCGTCCAAAAATTATTAAAGTTTATAAAAATTAACCAAAATAGTGCAGTTGTTTTCAAAATTGCTTCCCCTTTCCAATTATGTAAAAATATACAGGGTGTTCCGTTTGAAATAATAACCGAAAGTGAAACAATAGTGTACATATATGTTCAAATAATCCGGTTTTTTACACATATCATAGGTCTATAATCTCATTTATCTAAATTCAAAACTAAATGAAAAAAAGAGGGTGTACCAGAACACACTTACACCGGTATACATACTCATCTTTCAAGTTTATTTAATCTTTTTAGGAATCTCAAGCAAAACTCTTGGCCTTGACAGTTCGATCTCGGAAAGCGAATTAATTTCAAAAGTGCAAGAACTCAATAACGATGATGATATTGATGGTATTTTGGTACAGCTACCTCTACCACCACATATCTCTGAACGGAACGTCTGTAATGCAGTAACCCCAACTAAAGATGTTGACGGATTCCATATCATGAATATGGGAAAGTTGTGCCTTAACATGGACACATTTGTACCTTGTACAGTGTTAGCCGTTTTAGAATTAATGAACAAGTAAGTCATGTTTTATAACATTTATATACAATAATGTGTATTTTATTAGAATAAGGTGCCCAACTTTTTGAAAATTGTCGGAATTACTTTTAAAAAAAACTGAATATTTCTATACAAGGTGTCCTAGATCAGCAATTCTTAACCGGGGGGCCACCGCCCCCTGGAGTACCGCGAAAAAATTTAAAAACATTTTACTATTTTACTTTTTAAAATATTGAAATCTTTAAAAAAATATTTTTTGCTCCTTATTTTACTCGAACCATCGGAGAGATATCTTTTTAAATAAATCGTAATAATTTTGTTACTACAAACTAGGGGGCCGCGAAATTTATTTTAGGATATTTAGGGGGCCGCGACCACTAAAAGGTTAAGAACCACTGTCCAAGATAACATTCTCAGCACGGGTTCTTGCTTATTAAAAAAAGGTACAGGTTTCTTAAATTAGATTAATTATTCTTAAGTATGAGAGGTGCTACAATATACTTCTTTAGGTACAAAATTCCTTCTACTTCAGAAGTTATAACAAAAAATTTCAAAATATTAAATTTCTTTTTTCTTTCATAATTTTTTTGTCTTAACCATTCGATCAATTTTGTATGTACTTTCCCTAGGTACTTTTTGATGTGGAATGTTATTATTATTTTAGATTTTATTTATCACTTTCCAATTTTGAAATATTACCCCTAATTTCATTTTTTCTTACGGGCCAAGTTGGCTTTGAAATAGTTGAATGTGCTTTATTCTCCTATTTCCAATGATATATCACTTGCCATATCTATTTAAATAAATAACTCAGAAAATTAAGAAAAACTGTATTTTACCAATCACTTGTCAAGCTATTTATAAAAAAAAAACAATCTATTGAAAGTCAAACGACAGTATCATTTGTCTGCGATATCATTGATTAGAATTTTATAATATTGTTGTGTAATTTGATAGTCTTCTCAGCTATTTTGTTATAAATACAGCTTCATTTACAAATAATGAAAAATTAGACTTATTAACCCCTTACCGCATATTGTATCAGATATGATACGTACCATATAAAGCGATATTAGTCATAGTTCTCATATAGTAGCGCCTTCTACAGTGTACTATACTAATAATATACAGTTTCACGCGTAATATTTGAAAAATTGCGCCATCTATGTTGAACTACAGAAAATATACATAAAAAACGTCAAAGAGCTTAACATTTCCCGCCTACTACCGCCATTTATGCAAATTGGGTAAATTTATGTTATTGCATTTTATTTATTTACATTATAAATTCGACGTGTAATTTTTTTTTACTATAATAACGTCTAAATCCTTTGTGCCAAATCATTTAATTTTTATGAATAAAAATTATGTATGTAGTATATATGCATGGTATTACATATTAGAAAAAAAAACAGAAAAGGTAAAAAATTTCGTCTTAAAATAAAAATAAAATTTTTTTAACATTTTTTTTTGCATTCTGTAATATATTGTACACATTCAAAAAAATTTATTTGAAAATTTAAAGTCATGCAGTAAGGGGTTAAGAGAAGGCAACGAAGTGCACGCAGTGGCGGATCCAGGGGGGGTAAATGGGGTAATTACCCCCCTAAGACTAAGATATTTAAAAAAATTAAGTTTTACAAATAGGTATTTTATTTCCTGCGTTGCCGCTTTAGCTTATAACAAAGTCAAGTGAAGATAGATATAAATGAATTTATAAATTCAATGGTCACTTATTTAAGTAAAGTATTTGAAAACGACGATCTAATAAAATTAAACCTTAAATTTGAAATCGATTTCTGAACATTAGAATGGCAAAAGAAATTCCAGTTAAACAAAAATGTACCTGACAGTGCTTTTGAAACACATAAAAAATGTAACGCCGAAATATACCCCACTTTAAAAATCATTTTGCAAATTTTATGCACTCTTCCTGTTAGCCTTGGCAGAAAGGAGTTTTTCGGCTTTAAAAAAGTTAAAAGGGTGGTTACGATCTAAAATGACGCAACAAAGTTTAACGGGATTGTCTTTATTTCATATTCATAAAGATATAGATGTCAACATAGACAATATAATGAATACATTTGGAGCCAAATTTAGTAAACTTAATTTTATTATATAATTTTTAAAAAGCCGGATCGTATATTTACTATCGCTTATAATTAAATAAAGTACTTTTTGTTTTTGTAGAATTAGTTTTAGTTCAATGTATTATTGCCTAAATTAAAACTGTACAGGGTGGTCCAAATTCGAGAGGATTACATGGGTATCTCGTATAATAGTCAAGATAGAGAAACAGTTAATTTACCAAAAATGTGTAGTTTTTTAGGATAAACTAAGAACCGTTTTCAAAAATATTCTATCATTTCCGGTTTTCCAGTTATTAAGGAAAAACTGTTTTTTTGTTATATTTATAATGTGTCATATCTCCCTTATTGTTTTAAATATCGAAAAACTTTATGAAGATTATTTTTAGATATTTTTATGTAGAGTTTGATAGTACTAAAAAAAAAAATTTTACGCTTGCCGCTAAAAAGTTATAACACAAACTTACCTTTTTTAAATGGAAGCTATAGTTGGCTATGACCTATTTAAATTCCTTATTTTTTCGCTGTCCAAATATATAAGGGTTTATGTATTTATTTTCAATAATACGTAAGTTACAAAGTTTTTTTATATTTTTAAAGATGAGAAACAAAAAGGAGGCTGTAAAAACAAAACAAAAAAATAATAAGAAAAACCGGAATTGATAGAATATATTTGAGAACTGTTCTGAGTTTGTCCCAAAAACCTGCACATTTTTGGTAATTTCACCGTTTCTCTATTTTGACTATTTATTAAGCGAGATACCCATGTAATCCCGTCGCATTTGAACCTCCCTGTATATTACAAAAATAGTCATATTTATTCTAAACTTCCCGTATACTTTTTTTTAGCTATTGGCCTGTTTTTCATTTGAAAAATTGATAATTACAATTATTAAGGAGCGAAACAAAACAATTGCTGATTAAAGTTGAGAGAAAAAAAAAACAGCGGAGGCCAATTAGCAAAGACCCACTGATAGTTTTAATTACCCCCCCTAAGATGGAGGGCTGGATCCGCCCTTGAGACGTACATATAGAAATTTGAAAATCAATTTAAAAGAATATGATTCCTTTGAAAAACCATCCAGAAATCCAAAACAAATCAATGAAGAATTAAAATTACCTATTTCTACACACTTTTTATGGCAAATAATGTGGCATCTTATTATGTCAAGTTGTTTATTATTTGTAAATGTAGCCATAATTATAACAAAATTACTCCAAAGACTATCAAATTACACAACAATATTATAAAAATCTAATAAATGATTACTGCAGATAAATTACACAAATTTAACATTTATTTGATTGTTTATTGTTTCTTTTTTCATAGCTAACTTAGAATGACATTGGTAAAATACGACGTTCCTTGATTTTCTGAGTTATTTATTTAAATAAATATGACAAATGGTATATCATTAAAAAGAGGAAAAAAAGCACATTTAACAATTCAAAGCCAACTTGATGGCCCTTAAGAAAAAATGAAATTAGGGATAGATAATATCTCAAAAATGAAAAGTGATTTAAAAAAATCTCAAGTAATAGTTACAGTCTACATAAAAAAATACTTTAAGAAAGTACAAATAAGAATGATTTAATGCTTAATGCAAAAAAGTTATGAGAGGAAAAGAAATTCGACAATTTCATATTTTTTGCTATAACATCTGAAGCACGAGGAATTAATGGATTGAAGCTCCTTTCATACTTAAGAATAATTCATCTAATTTAAGCAAACCTGTAGGTATCTCTTATAATAAGCGAGATCATGCTGAAAAAGTTACCAGGGACTTTTCTTTTTATATTACAAATTTTAATAATTCAAAATACTGTATTTCAGTACAGAGTTTTTTAGCGCAAATGCCACCAAAAAAAAAACAATTTTTAATTTTATTTCGGCAAGCCAGTAAAACAAATTTTTGTTAGCGTTGGTATGGGTGTAGCCGGAAAAAATATTGTGGTATGTGGCCGCTCTAAAAACATTGGATTGCCACTTTCGCTCATTTTACATTCGGATGCAAGAAATGAATTGGCTGGTTTGGAATCTACCGTAACCATATGCCATAGAAATACGCCACCAGAGCAGCTAGAAATCTTTACCAAGAACGCCGATGTTATTATTAGTTCCACAGGTAGGTAACTACAAATTTTGTTACGCAACAGCCAATCTCCAATAATTTTACCATAAGTTTTATGTATATAAATTATTGATGTGGGTATTTATAAATCACTATCTTGAAAATTTTGCATCTAATTTATCCTTAAGGTTTATTCAAGGTGTCCCACATTCGAGGTTCAACATCACACAGATCCTCCTCTTGTCCCGGTTATGATATTCACAAATCTGGTAACCCTAACTATAGTTCATATATGCTATAGTTAGACAATGGAACATTATTTTATTTTGATAGTGGGTTATCATTTTAAAAATTACATTCAAAATTGAACTGATCAACACTTTTGTTTTCCTATTAAACATTTTTTGTGCGATCGTACTAGAAACAGCTGTTTGACGGACGCGTTAGCAACCATAAAGTACTGCATTACCGGCCCTATCCTTAGCAACGGCCGTAAAAGTTACTTTTCAGGCCGTTACCCTTAGCAACGGCCGAAAAAGTAACTTTTACGGCGGTTGCTAAAGAGAGGGCCGGTAATGCAGTACATACGCCGTCATCTGTCAGTGACAGAATGTCACGTAGTTTCTAACCTATATTTTTGAAAAATACTAAAAATTTAAATTGTTTTTAATTCGATCGCACAAAAAATGTAATATGCACCTCGGCCAAAATGTACTTTTTGCCCTTGATACATAAATAACTATTTTTATTCTTATAATTTCCATAATTTTTTTAAGGTAATTGTAATTTTTGTTACTGTAAAACAATCTTAAAACTTGGCATTATATTTAATTTTGTCACTTAATGGATAGTTTTTGTTTTTTCATGGCAATCTTGATTTAAAGCAAAGAAGTTATTTTTGAATTGTGTGGTATCAGTAGTAGCCTATCATCTAAATTTTACACAGAGTGTGTGATACATCATTGTATTCAGAAATTTTAGTACATACTATCTTACAGTGCAATAATCCAATAAGGTGTTCGTCGTTATAAGAAGTAACAAATTTGATTATTGTTCAAAATAGACTAAATGTCTGATACAAAATCTAATCTAATAAAAAGTTTCTCCAAGAAAGCATTTTTACTTTTTCGATATCTTAAAAAATACAGATGTTAAAGCAAAAGTAACAAACTGATGTTTTGAGTTTTTTTCATATAACTTAAAAGTTTTAAAAAGGCTATGATAATTATTTTTTTTCAAATTATGCAACTTTACCCCAATTTAACCGGCTTTGTTGAGTCTTGATTTGGGATACCCTGAATATGTTTAAATATTTCAATTATAAATTCTGATGTTGAAAATTTAGCTAGTAAATTACTCCTTATGCTTATACACAGGGTAGACTGAATTCGAATGTTTTACGGGGTATCTCGGTTACCGTAATAGTTAGCGAAAAACTGATATCTATTTCTTGGGCTATTTTTTTAAAAGAAAACGCCTATGTAATCAGAGTATTTATATTGCTTATCATTTTGGCACTACAGAAGAAAAATTAAATTTCATGGTTTTTAAAAATTTACTATAATTTCTTTATTTATTAAAACAGAACAAAATGTTATCAAGGTTTTTTATACAGGTTTTTATGCTCAATTTAAAAATAAATTAATTTGTTTTTAGCAACCTTGACTTTCAAGATATGAAGAACTTATATTTTTTTAAATGGAAACCCTAGTTGGCCATGACTTTATATGAAAGAGAACTTTTTTAACTTTTTAAAAATCTATAGTTTAATATATTTGTTGCAAAAAATAACCGAGATATGGCTAGTTTTGTAAAAATGTCCTTATCAAAGTTTGCCATGATTTCGTAAACAAGTGATGTTTGCAATTATTAAACAGCCAAACATCATTTCCAAGTAAATTCTGCATTTTTATCACTTGCAATGTAATTATTGTAAACTTCTAACATATTAAACTTTTTAAAGTGTTCCAATTTAGCTATGTTCACAATACCACAATAAACAGTAATAAAATACAAAAGAATTTACGGGTTTGCTTAAAAGTTCAAAAATGTATGTACTTGGAAATGACGTTTAGTTGTTTAATAATTGCAAACATCATTTGTTAACGAAATAATGGCAAACTTTGATATGGAAATTTTTACAAAATTAGCCATATCTCGGTTATTTTTTGCAATAAATACACAGGGTGTGTTAAGTATTGCAAAACAATTCGGGAGGTAATTTCTTATCAAAAACTAAGAGGGGTCTTTTATATAAATTTTTTCCTTAGACGTCTCCTTTCGGAGTTACACCCCCCTAAAGGGGAGCGGTAAAATTAGGTTTTTATTTTATTTCTCAAATTTGGATATACAGGGTGCCCATTTTTCTAACCTGTTGTATGGGTAACTCGGTTAATATTGGAGATACAGAAACGTTTAAATTAGCAAATTTGTGCAGAATTTAAAGGGAAATCTGATGTTATTTTCAAATTTTACCTACGTCATCAACTTTTTGAAATATTTTGAAAAAACTGAAAAAGGTGGATTTTTTCAAACTTGAATAATTCCGTAACCATATGAGTTAGAATAAAAATAAAAATTGCGTTTACTGACATTTTTACGTAGATTTTAAATATGTTGACGAAATTTTCATAGCACTCTCGATTTCAGAGTTATAGCACAAACTTGCATTTTTTTAAATGGAAGTCATAGTTGGCTGTGGTCTTATTAAAAAGGTTATATTTTTCTCGTTGCAATGATATAAGGTTTGTTATGCTTTACTCTTGTAGTTTTTCTTTAAATAAGCAAAAATCATTTTACATGTTCACTGCCTACTAATAGATGGGAGTTATACCGTGTTGATGTTCTTTTTTTTCGAAGTGACATTTAAGAGTTGTCTCTTATTGTTAGTGTAGCAGTTATTAGCCAGTTACAAATTTTAAAAACAAAACCTCAGAGTTTGTCAAATATAATTTATTGTTTGTTTTACGTATAAATCTTTCTCTAGTGTTGATCAAAATTTTTGATTAAGTTTATTGTAAATTTCAAAAACAATGTGTTCTAATGAAGAAAAAAACCACATGCTTTTCTATTACTACGCTTGTAATAGAAATAGTAGAAATTCAAGTGAAATGTATTTGCAAAGATTTATGGAAAGGAGCCAACCAAGAAAGAAATTATTTTAGTTATTAGAAACCAATTTAAAAAAATACGGGTATACCAAAAAGCCTGATAATATTTCTTCATTAAAAAACATTGTTTTTGAAATTTATAATAAACAAAAATTTTGATCAACACGAGACAGAGACATACGTATAACAAACAATAAATTGACAAACTTTGAGGTTTTGCTTTTAAAATTTGTAACTGGCTAATAACTGCTACACTAACAATGAGACAACTTTTAAATGTCACTTCGAAAAAAAGAACATCAACACGGGATAACTCCCATCTATTAGTAGGCTGTGAACATGTAAAATGATTTTTGCTTATTTAAAGAAAAACTACAAGAGTAAAGCATAACAAACCTTATATCATTGCAACGAGAAAAAAATAACCTTTTTAATAAGACCACAGCCAACTATGACTTCCATTTAAAAAAATGAAATCGAGAGTGCTATGAAAATTTCGTTGACATATTTAAAATCTACGTAAAAATATCTATAAAAGTAAATTTTTATTTTTGTTCCAACTCATATGGTTACGGAATTATTCAAGTTTGAAAAAATCGACCATTTTTAGTTTTTTCAAAATATTTTAAAAAGTTGATGACGTAGGTAAAATTTGAAAATGGCATCAGATTTCCCTTTAAATTCTGCACAAATTTGCTAATTTAAACGTTTCTGTATCTCCAATATTAACGGAGTTACCCATACAACAGGTTAGAAAAATGGGCACCCTGTATATAGAAGAATGACATTTGGTAGATGTTTTATACTTATTAAAAGGTTTCCCATAATATTTTTAATCATCTCCCATCTTCACGGGAGGCTAAAAAGTGCGACCTCTGGCTTTTTTATCAGAACTTTTTGGTGGGTTGAAATTTTGCAATTTAAAATATTTTTCTTAAAAGCTTGATTTATTGTAAAACTCTTTTCATTCCTTAACTTCTCGTAAAATCTACAGTTTTTGAGTAAAAAATAAAATAAGTAAACATGATCCATCAAATATTCCAATATAAAACGATTCATTTTAGTGGTTGCCATGGTTTGCTCATATTGGGTAGAATTGACGGGCGTAAACGTCAAAATGAATTACACCCGTCAATTCTTCAAAATATGAACATAAACAAGCCATGGTAACTCTGAAAGGAAACGTCTAAGGAAAAAATTGTATATGAAAGATCTCCCTTAATTTTTGATAAGGAATCACCTACCGATTTTTTTTGCAATACTTAAGAAAAACCCTGCATAAACCTATATATTTTTGAAAAACTAAACAAATTCGCTTTCATATAAAGTCATGACCAACTAGGGTCACTATTTTAAAAAATATAAGTTGACCTTAAATATCAAAAGTCAAGGTCGCTAAAAAACCTATTTTGTTTTTAAATTAAGCATAAAAATCTGTGTAAAACACCTAAATAACATTTAGTTCTACTTTAATAAATAAAGAAGTTGTAGTAAATTTTTAAAAATGATGAAATTTCATTTTTCGTCTGTAGTGCCAAACAGGAAAACGATATAAAAAATCTGATAACTTCGTTAAATTGGAAAAACCGAAAAATTGCCCATAACGCCTTTGGATTATAAAATATTTTAAATGTGTAAGAACATTGCCTAAGGAACTTTCTTAGCCAAATCAGATGGTAGTCACTAATTTAACCTAGGTCGATTCGTTATTGTTAACAATATGTAATAAATATGTAATTAGCAAAAATTATGCTCATAAGAAAAAATAAAGTCGGTTATAAAACAAAAACGAATCCACCTAGGAAAAATTTGTGACCACCATCCGATTCGGCTTAAAAAGTTGCCTAGGCAATGTTTTTATACATTTAAAATATTTTATACTCAAAGGAGTTATTGACGATTTTCAAAAATCGTATTTTCCGGTTTTTCCTTATTTTCTCAGATACAATTTGAGATATTTTTAATTTCTCTTTAAATGATTATTGAGCACGAAATTTAGCAATTTTGCCAAATTTAAACCCATGCACTAGCTATTATAATAAGCGAGATTCCCATTTTTAAATTCAAATTTCAAACACCCTGTATACATTTTGAAAATTATTGTTAAGGTGTTGTTGGTCTGATCAAACCACATATGGTAAAGTCAGGTGCCCTTGTGATTGACGTGGGTACAACAAGAATTAAATTACCCAGTGGTAAAACCAAGTTAGTTGGAGATGTCGATTTCGATGGTAATTATATCGGTTACTATATAACTTTGCAAACAGTTTTACTAATTATTTTTTTTTAGGTGTATCCAATATAGCAGGCTACATTACACCTGTTCCAGGAGGTGTTGGGCCAGTTACAGTAGCCATGCTCATGAAAAATACTCTGAAAGCTGCCAAGAGCCGTACTAAAACGGATTAAGTATTGTATTATACTCTGTGGTGGGATTTTAACTTAATAAGTATTTATATGTACTTAACATTATTTTATTTTACCTAATTATTTAAGTGTTTTAACTTAACTTAAGTAATTTTGTAGACCTTGATTACCTATTTTTTATTTGTTACTTTTATGATTATTGTATTATGTTTGTAATTTATTCTGCAATACTAGTGTTTCTAATTTTTTTGTGTTGTAATACAGTATTAAACGTAATTATTGCAGTCTTTGTTTAATAAAGGAAGACAGTGTATGTGTATTTGACTTTTGAGGTTACACTTCGTAAGATTTAGGGAGGGTTTGTATTTTTAGCAATCAGTATATAATTTGTGTATAATGGGGACACCCTGTATATATACTGCAGTTTTTAAGTTATTTCGCTAATTTTTGTAAATACACAATAAATATTATATCACCTACTGCCATTAAAAAAAAATTGTTTCATGAAATATCTCGCACGATAATTCATAAATAAAAATTTGACTATCACCATTTTATAGCTAACCAAATCTAGCAAAAAACATTTTTTTATACATTTTTATGTATTAGCAACGATAGCCGAGATATTTCAGTTTAAAAATTTTGATCGATTAAGGTTTTTTCGTTTTATCACGCAAGCCATGGAATTTTTAAACAAAACAATATCTTGTTTAAAATACACCCCCTAAATAGCAAAATTTTGTCTCATTTAACCAACTTTGTATTTTCATTATTTACGAAGATAGGAGTAGTGCCACATGGAAAAGTAAATCACCCTGTATAAGGCGCACTGGTTATGTAGGTTATTAAATGTTAAACTTTTTTCTAAAAATCATAAATAAAAGCATTGAAACTCATGTAACTTTTCCATCACATAAAGTTTAACAATATTTGCAGCGGATAACGCCAATTTAATATTAGATACACTTAATCCTATTTCTAAATCATACTTGGTATTTCTGTAAAATACATATAAATAAAATAACACAGGTGATTGATCGATGATTCAACAATATTTACCCACAATATCTAAATTGCTGTAAACGCATTTATTTATTTATTCAGTGATTAGTTCCTGTTAAAAAGTAAACTTTCGTTAAGTTGTTAAATTTATAACGTACACAATTTGTTTTTGAGAACACACCGCTGTTTGCACCAACATTATCATTTATCTTTACACATTTATCGATAGTTTATATGAACGATCGTATTCCAAAAATGAATTTTATTTAGGAATGTATACAGCGTCATTCAAAAAGTCTGCAAGAAATAAAAAAAAATATATTATTGTTATCTCAGAAAATTTAAGTTGGTTAGTTGGTGCATGGTCTAAAACTAATATTAAGATAAAAAGTCATAGGACACTAGATTTTAGCGATTTTTAAAATATTCGCAAGAGTAAAGTGCTTAAAATTTCTTAATAAATAAAAATTGAAATTTGACCGCCAAAATTTAAATTTAGTTTTATTTTTAGGTTTTAAATAACTCTTTTGCATATTTTTTTTTGTATCTCTTAAAATAAAAGCAGTTTACTCTTGCGAATATTTCAAAAAATCGCTAAAATCTAGTCCTAGGACTTTTTATTGAACTTTTTTTCATCTTGAAATTAGTTTTACGTCATGCACCAACTTTTAATAGGAATAAAATTTTCTGGGAAATCAATAATAAAAAACTTTTCCATTTGTTGCAGACTTTTTGAATGTTGAAATTTCTTTAAAAAAATGAAAATTAGAATTTGTCCGTTAAAATTTAAATTTAGCCTTAGTTTGGATTTCAATTCACTCTTTCCATTTGTTGCAAACTTTTTGAATGTATATTAAAAGCTTGATTTATTTAGAATTTTGTTTTATTCTTTAAATGTTTCTGGGAAACCTATAGTTTTTGAGTAAATAATTAAATGAGTGAACATGAACCATTAAATATTCTAAAATAACACGATTAATTTTGGTTGTTACCATGGTTTGTTTATGTTCGCGTTGGGTAGAATTGACGGGTGTAATTAGCATAGAGTAATTAGTTTTGAAGTTTAAGAGGTGACAACACAACACCTGTCAATTCTACTTAATAAAAAAAAAAACTTATGAAATCAAACTTTTTAAGGAATTTTTTTAAATTGCAAAATTTCTATCTTCCAAAAATTGCTGATAAAAGAACCAACAGGGGTCGCACTTTTCAGCCCCTTGTGAAGGTGGGAGATAATTGAAAATATTACTGTGGGAAACCTTTTAATAAGTATAAAACATCTACGAAATGTCGTTCTTCTACGTTTATCCAAATTTGAGAAATAAAATAAAAACCTAATTTTACCGCTCGTCTTTAGGGGGGTGTCCCTCCGAAAGGAGACGCCCAAGAAAAAAAAAATATATAAAAGCCCCCCCTTAATTTTCGATAAGGAATTACCTCCCGAACTTTTTCACGATATTTAAGAAACACCCTGTATACAGGATGTCCCAAATTCGAGTAAATGCATGGGGATCTCGCTTATCTTAGGAGCTACGAGGTCAGTTTAATTAGGGCAAAGTTGCGAAATTAGATGCTCATCAAATATCTGCAACGAAAATTTTCATAGCTGTCTTAGTTCAAAAGTTATTTAAGTAAAACTGAAAAAAATTGATTTTCGTTTTTTTGCCCTATATCCTACATTTTTTAAGATATCGACAATCTGGAAGCACTTCTCCATGGCAACTTCTTACGCTTTATATTTTGAGATAACATAGAATTTCCAACAACGTTTCGTCTCTTCAGAACCATCATCAACTTAATTTTTTTAAATACGGCGAAAAATTTTTAATCTTATAGTCGGATAGCATTTTGTCTTCTGATTACAATGATATATGACACTTAATATCTAAAATGATATTTTACCACAAAATTTTGAGAAAAAGTCATTTTGTCCAATTTTTGAATCAAAGAATCTTATAAAAACAAAAAAAAAAACAATTCTTTTGTTGTTGTTTTGTTAAAACTGTCATTTTGACATTAATATGATCTTGATTAATTGTATAATTTGCAACCAGCTAGAAATTCTTTAATATTTGTGCTTTTGTTTGCATTTTTTATTTTCACTATGTTCTGGTTTCGTTAATTATGGAAAATAAAAGGTGTTACAAATATGATATTGTAATTTATTTTAATGAAGTATTGAATAAACTGTTGAAAATTAAAAAGCATGCCATGAGAAAACAAAATTTTGTGTATATTATGAAATTTCTCGAATTCCTTAAAAGTGTTGATTGTCATATTTAATTGAAAAAAGCACACATTCAAAGAATTTTTAGCTGGTTGCAAATTATACAATTAATCACGATCATATTAATGTCAAAGTGACAGTTTTAACAGAACAACAAAAAAACAAAAAATATGTTTTGTTTTTAATTTTGCTTTTTTTTGTACAAGATGATTTGATTCAAAAATTGGACAAAATGAGTTTTTCTCAAATTTTTGTGGTAAAATATCATTTTAGATATAAAGTGTCATATATCGTTGAAATCAGAAGACAAAATGCTATCCGACTATAAGATTAAAAAATTTTCGCCCTATTTAAAAAAATGAAGTTGATGATGGTTCTGAAGAGACGAAACGTTGTTGGAAATTCTATGTTATCTCAAAATATAAAGCGTAAGAAGTTGCCATGAAGAAGTGCTTCCAGATTGTCGATATATTAAAAAACGTAGGAAATAGGACCAAAAAACGAAAATAATTTTTTTTAGTTTTTCTTGAATAACTTTTGAACTAAGACAGCTATGAAAATTTTCTTTGCAGATATTAATTTGATGAGCATCTAATTTGGCAACTTTGCCCTAATTTAACCGACCTCGTAGATCTTAAGATAAGCGAGATCCCCATGCATTTACTCGAATTTGGGACACCCTGTATAATTATCTTCGATAATCCATGCATTTTTTTTTTATACAGATAAAATGGAGATTAAATACCTATATTGTGTCTGCGTAATAGCTTAACAATTTGCAAGACGTAAATACATGATTCTATTACGTAGGCGTAGGAGTAGGAATCACAATCAGTCATATTATTTTATAATGAATTTTCCATTACAACATACAATTTATTAACGTCTGTTGCTGCAAATCCTACATAGAAAGTTAAGACTGGTGCATTCGATTAGAGTACGTTAGACGTGGGCTGGCATAGCAACGGTAGTTTTTTTTTTAATAAACAGTTCTGTGGTAAGGTAAAGAAGCAGTGCGATCTATCATGGAATCAACAATATTGAACGGGAATGGAAGGTAGGAAAATAAAATAGTAGTTTGTATACCTAGGCGGGAAAGTGGATGTTTTCCGGGCCGAGAGAAAAGTTGGACAGCCGAGGCTGTCCATTTCTCGAGGCTCGGAAAACCACTTTCCCGGCATGGTGTACACAATATTTTTTATCCTACACAACAAAAATTAAAAATAACAATCCTGTAAGAAATGCATCTATTTCTTGACGACTGATATTCTTAATTTATTAGCAACATGCCGGACAGATTGTTTTTTAAGAAAGGCAATTAATGTCTTATACAATGCAATATCGGCATTATGTCTTACAGTAAGGAAGCTTTTAACATAAATGAATCGGCCACAGCGTTGAAGACTTATATTTCTTTGATAATTTAGATAAATAAGTTAGAATTACACTTTCGCTGTGTTGTTTAACGTTTTTGGTAGTACACCACTCCATAAATAAGTTATACTGTATAAGTATATCATACCGTTTTTTAGATTTTGCTGGTAATAAATTCAGAGTTAATTCTTTCGCTTTTTCACTAATTTCCGCAAGTGTGCAACTAAAGTTGTCATCTGATTCTTCATTTCTTTTGTCCATTTCCATTATTTATCAACCGTAAAGTAAGTCACGACGGTTTAGAATTTTAAATTAGTTGTAATTTAATTTTGACAGATAACGGAGCGCCCTCTGTTGGTAAACGTCGACGTACTTTTTTCGCGCCTAGGCGTTACATGAGTTTTTACCAGGCTAGCCGTGCAATGTGTTTTTACCAGGCTAGCCGTGCAAGTGCATACTTTCGCGTCCATTTAGACGCACGAAAATAAGATTTTCAGATAGTGTAGGATAAAAATAAATTTTCGTTGTAATTCCATGGGTGCCGCCCGTTATTACTCATACTGTGATAATTACAAATCGAATACAGGATTATATTTTTTTGTGATTATACAGGGTGTCCAGTTTAAAATGAAGTACATGGGGATCTCGGAAACCGTTAAAAATACAAAATCGGTTAAATGGGGAAAAAGTTGCGCAATTACATGCGTAACAATAATCCACTTTTACATTTTCAATAATTCATACTGTTACGTAGTACCACCATGAAAACGAAAAATGTGCATTTTCTTAAAACCTCCATATTACCTTTGTTTGAAAAGATTTTTGCGCCAAATTTTCAGGATCGGGGAAGTAACCAATAAGGATTTAAAAAATGACATTAAAAATATTCTAGGCCTACTATGTTTCGCGCGGCCATAGCCAACTTTTGTTTTTCTTATGGACGCCATATTGGATTTTTGCATTTTTCAAATCTCCATAAAAAATGCTTTTCACCATGTAAGACATCGGTATGTTTAACCTAGGGAAAATATGAAAATTTGCAAAATTATGGTTTCACCACAGTAAGCCCTTGGTGTCGTGATTAAACAATTGCAACGACTATTTCTAACAAC
This sequence comes from Elmis aenea, assembly GCA_947652605.1. Classification (NCBI taxonomy): domain Eukaryota; kingdom Metazoa; phylum Arthropoda; class Insecta; order Coleoptera; family Elmidae; genus Elmis; species Elmis aenea. The sequence continues at coordinate 29,994,913 of OX393582.1, forward strand.
TGTCAATAATACATATTTTGCTGTAGTGCTGACAAATAAGTGATTTCCGAGTTTTAAATGGATCGTTTTTCAAATAAGCATAAATATGAAATGTTGGAGTGCTTTATTCTCTGTAGGAGAAACGATATGAAATCTCAATAAAAATGCTTTTCAACCATGTAAGACATCGGTATGTTTAACCTAGGGAAAATATGAAAATTTGCAAAATTAAGGTTTTACCACAGTAGGCCTTGGTATCTCTTTGAAAATTAATTTAAATTTTACTTGTTAGTTGTTAACACCAAAATAAACGAAGGAGTGGTATGGGTATGACACATTTATTAAATTAAATACAAGAACAGCGAAAAAGTTGGGTGCTTAAGTGTTATTAACGAAGAATGTGTTCAAAGATGCCACCGTTCTCTTGTACGCACATTGTACATCGTTTTAGAACTGCCTCACAGGATTGTCTTATCATGTTCGGTGTCATTCCATTTACCGCTTCTTCAACTGCCTGACGTAGTTCTTCTACAGTTTCGTAGGATTTTGAGTACACCTGATCTTTTAAGTAACCCCAAACAAAAAAATCAAGGGGGTGAGGTCCGGCGATTAAGCAGGCCACCTTGTTGGCCCCCGGTTTCCTATCCAGTTATCGTGGTATTCATTATTTAAAAAGTCTGTAACAATATTCGCATTATGTGCAGGCGCACCATCTTGCTGGAAAATTAGATTTTGTAAAGTAGCAAGCGGAAGTTCGTATTCGTTCTGCTACATTAGTTTGTAAAAGGTTTAAATATCGCACAGAATTAAGGTTTTCATCGTAGAAAAATGGGCCAACGATGTGGGTACCAACAACACCTATCCAAACATTGAATCCCCATTTAATCTGTTGTCTTAATCACGAAATATTTGAGGATTTTCATCAGACCAAAAAACTGTATTTTTACGATTAAATAATCCGCAATTAGTAAATCGGCTTTCGTCCGACCACAAGATTTTCATAGTAAAGTTTGGAATTTCATTATGTTTTCTGATGAAACCATCGACAAAATTCCATTCTTCTTATCTGATCACCGTTTGGAAGTCCTTGACAGGGGCGTCACGATAGGGATGATACTTACAACGTTTTAAAATTGTACCGGCAGTTGATCGAGCGACACCTATTGTTTTTCCTATCTCACGTAAAGACGTACGTGGATTGTCAATTACGGCTTGCAGAACCAAATTTTCTTTATTTTCCTCGGTGCGCCGATTTCTTTTCGACTTAACAAAGCTTCCGTTATTTATTAAGTTATCACTTAATCGCCGAAACATGCTTCTACCTGGCTGACGTCTTTCCGGGTATTTATTGAAATACATTTCTGCAGCCATAATATCATTTCTCCTACAGAGAATAAAGCACTCCAACATTTCATATTTATGCTTATTTGAAAAACGATCCATTGAATACTCGGAAATCACTTATTTGTTAGCACTACAGCAAAGTATGTATTATTTGACAGTTGTTAGAAATAGTCGTTGCAATTGTTTAACCACGACACCAAGGCCTACTATGGTGAAACCTTAATTTTGCAAATTTTCATATTTTCCCTAGGTTAAACATACCGATGTCTTACATGGTTGAAAAGCATTTTTTATGGAGATTTGAAAAATGCAAAAATCCAATATGGCGTCCATAAGAAAAACAAAAGTTGGCTATGGCCGCGCGAAACATAGTAGGCCTAGAATATTTTTAATGTCATTTTTGAAATCCTTATTAGTTACTTCTCCGATCCTGAAAATTTGGCGCAAAAATCTTTTCAAACAAAGGTAATATGGAGGTTTTAAGAAAATGCACATTTTTCGTTTTCATGGTGGTACTACGTAACAGTATGAATTATTGAAAATGTAAAAGTGGATTATTGTTACGCATATAATTGCGCAACTTTTTCCCCATTTAACCGATTTTGTATTTCTAACGGTTTCCGAGATCCCCATGTACTTCATTTTAAACTGGACACCCTGTATAGGCCAGCGCGTTCAAACTAACCTAACCTCAGTATTAGGTACACCGCAGCAAGTGCAACGTGATTTTGTAATCATTTTATTATGTAGCATGAAAATTTTATTAAATGCATTTAGACGTTGGTTTAAAATGTCGACGCCTCTCAACATGGCTCATGCATCGACAGATCACAGCGGGTATGTTTTGTAGATTTGTATTAAGGCCACGGCTCCACGTACGATATTTTAACGCATGTATCTGCGTTAAATTGACGGACTAAAAACGCATCGTGTACCCCGGCTCCACGTATCGTTTTCAAAACGTATACAAGTCGTACCTATATCGGAAGCAAAACGCAACAACCTGGCTCCACGTACGACATTCTACCGCTCGATAGTTCTGCATTTGCCCTAAGTAAAAATTAAATGAGGCGTTTCCCAAACAGAAACCTTACGCATGAGAAGATCTTCAATTGCCATCTTTTAAAAGCACGACGGTATGTAGAGAGTGTACGTTTGGTATATTGGCCAATAAATGCCGAATTTTTCATCATCCGATTGATGTTAATCCTGACTTTGCTGACTGTATCATTAAAAAATGTTGTGCACTGCACAATTTTGTCAGAAAACGTGATGGCTATCAATTCGAAGACACATTAACGTGCTCTTTAGATAGTATTCATGCTTTGGGAACTAGGGGAAACTTTAATGGAATTCACATCAAAGATTTATTTACTTCATATTTTTGTCCCGACCAGGGATCAGTACCCTGGCAAGAGAAAAATGTAAACATCCATCCATGCTGCCATTTTGGCTGTTCTATTTTTATAGTTTTCGTTGCCTAAATCATACAGGCATGGATGCTTCTCTACTTCTAAAATTAAAATTTCGCTATCTATTTCCGACATTTCGCAGTGAAAAATAGCAAAAGCGGGCAAATCAAGAGAATTAAAATTCACAAGACAATGTCACCAGTAGGAGTAGGCGGACGGACGCATGCACAACACACGTGTAGCCACGTGTCACGATACTGACTCGATTATTTATCGTATTGAAAATGGAACAAGCTGCGTCCAAGTGCGTTATGACTTTGAAGACGCAGAAGTAGTACGATCCGTTATCGGACGTGGAGCCACCTCTCATTTAAACTAATGTTACCTATTTTTGCCCGTCAATTTAACGCAGATACATGCGTTAAAATATCGTACGTGGAGCCGGGGCCTAGAAACGAAATTCACACACATTATTACGATTTACGACCAACGCAATGCGACCCGGAATCAATATGATTATTGTTGATTTTACTCCTAAAATCTGCAACCCGCTAAACTTATTGTTGCTTGGGTTGCCTATGTTGTAGGCGATGTAGAATAAAGTGTTGTACAGTACTGTACTTGCCCATTGAGCTATGAGTAGTCACCAAACGTCCTTTATTCAAGTGTTCCGCGAAAAAATCAAAAACGCAATTAAAAACAATTACTACGTTTACATGGTGAAATTAATACGCATTGACTGTTCATACGCATTTACCCTATAATACGCATTGGAGAGCTGTTTATTATGTAGCGCTAATGCGCATTTGTACTAACTCCAGAAGTTAATAGATTTGTATTTCCAAAACTCATAAGTCTGCGTTCACAATGGACGTAGTAGATAACAGATAGCAGATAGTGGTTAGCGCGTAACGCGTAAGAAATCCGTGACGAAATATGTTTACTTGGATACGGTTAGCAACCGACTTGTTTGTAGCACAACCTAACCTCAATTTGCTTATCAAATTGGCACTTCGTGTATTCTACGTATTTATTTCTACATGATGATTTGTGGAGGGTTATAACGGTAATAAGTGGTATTAAACATCGTTTAACATTGGCGCGATCACGATAATTAGTAACCTGGTTACGTAAGTAAGTAACATGGTTACCAATTATCGTGAACGCGCCAGCGATCGCCACCGCGACGGTGTGTGTGGACCTTAATACTGTCAGTGTCAGAAAAAATAATTAATTTGAAATATTAAAAACATAGATACTTTGTTTTTGTTTTTGTTATAAATCCGATTTCCATCGTTACTACGTAAATCTTACGTCCATTGTGAACGCTTCCATTTGATTATATGCATTTCAACTTTAGCTACTAACCACTATCTGCTATCTGTTATCTACTACGTCCATTGTGAACGCAGACTTAGACTTTTTAATTAAATGAGTATAGTAGTTAAACATAAAACAACGATCATTTGTTTTGTTGTAGTTATGCACAGTGTACTGCGATTAACAGGATCTCTTAATAAATCTTCACAATAATTTGAAGTTTTTGAAGCAGACTCTTAATAAAAATACAAGTTATTGGTATCGACGGATTCGTTAGAAGATGCTCCATTAAAATAACCGCTTGTACCACCATAATTGGGCGAAACTGGAAGTGAAACAATTGTGTGCATGTGCTCAAAAAAACAGTTATTTTGCACATATCATATGTCTAAAATTTCATTTATCTAAAATCAAAACTAAAGAAAAAAAAGGGGGTGTACCACACTTCATTTACACCCGGTATTATTACTTTTTTGTAATCTTGCTAAATATAATATGTATGTGTTCCCTTACCTAAATGGAAACTATCAGTGAAAGTTTTTACCCTTATATATTATTATTTCGTGGGGTAGGGGCACAGGCGGATTTAACGGCGGGCGCACCGGGCGCGCGCCCTGGGCCCCGACTTGTGAAGGACCCCCGCAAAACTTTATTTATTTAAAAATATGGTTTACATGTATTTTTATTTTCCCGGTCTCTATCTCTCTTTTTTTGGGGCCCAATATTTTCTTCTGCACCCGGGGCCTCAACCGACTTTAATCCGCCTCTGGGTAGGGGGCGATCTGATTGAAAAAAATAATTATCAGAAAAGGTTCTGCCGTAAAACTGTAATTTTGGATTATGGTAAAGTACTCTAAATTATCTAACTTTGCATTAAAACACGTTTGAACATCTAAAATTTAAAAAAAATCGCCGTCGGTACATTTTATCTCCCCTCCACTTTTTTTGTGTCGATCTTCGCTTACTTTTGAAAATATTAAGAGTTGGTAACCGTTATTCAGAGGGGCGGCAAATTCAGGGACAAACTCTAGCTACGCTACTGAGTCTAGTGTTCCCCGACTGAGTACCAAGGTTAAAAAGGACAAACCTTTACTTGAAAGCCATGTTCTTTAGATTAACTTTTGAAAACCTAATTTAGTCCATTATTCTTTATTTTAAAAATATTTGGGAAATAAATTAATTGGAGTTTATTGTGCCGGCACCTTGAAATAATTTGTATTTGTATTAGTATTAGTATCGGTGTAAAATGCCTTTCTGTCCAGTTGATATCGGAAGTTTTAACAGCAAAAATGTATTCATACTTTTATATGTATTCGATACGAGTTGAAAATTTTAAAGAAATTTGTAATTTACATGTTCAATAACAAAAACTACTAGGTACAGTGAAGTTAGGTTGTTGAATCTATTCCCGGTTTTGGAGAGGATTTTCAAACGGCGGCTATTATGAGTACATTTTAGAGCAGAAGAAATGTCCTACAATTTTCAAAACCTCTTTCAATGATCGCTTCGCTGAAGCGTGGTTTTTTTCATTGTCAAGCTTTAACCTTTCATAAATTCTGAAAATTGTATCTCAGGATATTTCAATGTGCGAAACTTTCGTTGCTTTAAAAGAATTTAAATTTACATTATCTGAACGCAAAAACTATTAACTTTTTTCAAGATTTTTTATAGAAGAGTTGCTCTTAAATCATAGATGATTTTGATTCATTTAACCAACTTCGCATCACTTACCGCTTACGAGATCCCCATGCTGTTCACGATAATTGGTACACTCTGTATATGAATGGATATATTTTTTTTAATTGCTAAAAACGTTTCTTTTGGGTCCTAAACATTCGATTTATGCAAAAATTAGCAGAGGCATACCTTGTGGACAGGGCCGTTTCTGGCGGGGGGCGAAAGCGTGCCCCGCACGTGGGCGGCCGATTTAGAGGGCGGCCAAACGCCGCCCTTGTGGTCTTTAATGTTTCACAAGAATTGAAAATAAAATATTAGTTTGAAAAATAGTATGTAAAAATGATCAAGGATTAAGGCCACGGCTCCACGTACGATATTTTAACGCATGTATCTGCGTTAAATTGACGGACTAAAAACGCATCGTGTACCCCGGCTCCACGTATCGTTTTCAAAACGTATACAAGTCGTACCTATATCGGAAGCAAAACGCAACAACCTGGCTCCACGTACGACATTCTACCGCTCGATAGTTCTGCATTTGCCCTAAGTAAAAATTAAATGAGGCGTTTCCCAAACAGAAACCTTACGCATGAGAAGATCTTCAATTGCCATCTTTTAAAAGCACGACGGTATGTAGAGAGTGTACGTTTGGTATATTGGCCAATAAATGCCGAATTTTTCATCATCCGATTGATGTTAATCCTGACTTTGCTGACTGTATCATTAAAAAATGTTGTGCACTGCACAATTTTGTCAGAAAACGTGATGGCTATCAATTCGAAGACACATTAACGTGCTCTTTAGATAGTATTCATGCTTTGGGAACTAGGGGAAACCTTAATGGAATTCACATCAAAGATTTATTTACTTCATATTTTTGTCCCGACCAGGGATCAGTACCCTGGCAAGAGAAAAATGTAAACATCCATCCATGCTGCCATTTTGGCTGTTCTATTTTTATAGTTTTCGTTGCCTAAATCATACAGGCATGGATGCTTCTCTACTTCTAAAATTAAAATTTCGCTATCTATTTCCGACATTTCGCAGTGAAAAATAGCAAAAGCGGGCAAATCAAGAGAATTAAAATTCACAAGACAATGTCACCAGTAGGAGTAGGCGGACGGACGCATGCACAACACACGTGTAGCCACGTGTCACGATACTGACTCGATTATTTATCGTATTGAAAATGGAACAAGCTGCGTCCAAGTGCGTTATGACTTTGAAGACGCAGAAGTAGTACGATCCGTTATCGGACGTGGAGCCACCTCTCATTTAAACTAATGTTACCTATTTTTGCCCGTCAATTTAACGCAGATACATGCGTTAAAATATCGTACGTGGAGCCGGGGCCTAAAGATTTCAATCCCATACTATTCAAAAAAAATTGCAAAAACGCGTAAATCACTCTCCAGTTTGCTTATTCGGTAATTTCGACTTGAGAGTGAAGATTGCGATTAAATTTATGTACTACCGTACCGTAGCAATGTAGATAACAATGCAATTGGCAATGGGACAAGTGCCAAGGGTGCAAGAGATGGCGCTGAAAATCCCTCTTACACATAATGACAAATTCATTCAAACAGTCTGCAACTAATGTGAAAAATATTTATTATTGATTTCTCAGAAAACATTATTCTTGATAAAAGTTGGAGCATGGTCTAAAACTAATTTATTATAAGATGAAAAAATTTTCAATAAAAAGTCATGGAACACTGGATTATAACGATTTTTGAAATATTCGCAGGAGTAAAGTGCCCCTATTTTAGGAGATATAAAAAAAAATTATAGGAAAACGTTATTTAGAATCTCAAAATAAGGCTAGATTTAAATTTTGAAGGTCAAATTCTAATTATTTTTTTTAAAGAAATTTTAACATCAAAAAGTCTGCAACAAATGGAAAAGTTTTTTATTATCGATTTCTCAAAAAATTATATTCTTGATAAACGGTAGTGCATGGTCCAAAACTAATTTTAAATGAAAAAAGTTTAATAAAGTCATAGGACACTAGATTTTACCGAATTTTGAAATACTCGCAAAAGTAAAGTGCTTAAAATTTTGTAATAATTGTAATTTTGGAATTTGACCGTCAAAATTTACATCTAGCCTTATTTTAAAATTCTAAATAACTTTATTCTACAATTTTTTTGTATCTCTTAAAATAAAGGTACTTTACTCTTGCAAATATTTAAAAATCGCTAAAATCTAGTGTCCAATGAATTTTTATCAAACTTGTTATCTTAAAATTAGTTTTAGACTATGCACCAACTTTAATGAAGAATAAAATTTTCTGAGAAATCAATAATAAAAAACTATTCCATTTGTTGCAGACTTTTTGAATGTTAAAATTTCTTAAAAAATAAAATTTTGAATTTGATCTTCAAAATTTAAATCTAGCCTTATTTTGAAATTCTAAATAACTTTTTCCTATAAATTGTTTTTGTATCTCATAAAATAAGGGCACTTTGCTCTTGCAAATATTTCAAAAATCCTTAAAATCCAGTGTCCTATGACTTTTTGTTAAACTTTTTTTATCCTAAAATTAGTTTTAGACCATGCACCAACTTTTATCAAAAATAAAAATTTTTGAGAAATCAATAATAAACATTTTTCCTATTTGTTGCAGACTTTTTAAATGACGCTGTATACATGTTGTTAAATATAATACTTGCAACGACAATTATTTATTTTTTTATTTCAATTTTTTTTTGTTTACCGGGGCGGCGAAACGTACGTTAGCACGCGGGCGGCCAAGTACTCAGAAACGGCACTGCTTGTGGAACACCGTGTGTAAGTCTCAATAACTTCATCATCATGAGTATTAATTTTTAAATATCAAATTATAAACAGCGGGTTGTCTAAAAACTGTCAAATATTTGGGCGGTCGGTTGGTCTGTCTGTGTTCGATCTTGGACGGTATGAGTCGGTCACGGACGGTCGTAGACGATCTCCTCTGTGTGATTCCCGGGCAGCTATTTATTTTATATTAGTATTTTGTCAATCGTTACGTCAATGTCAGTCTAATTTTTTATATTTCCATGATTAGCAAAATAATTTTCAATTTAAATAATTTTTGTGTATTTCACTGAAGCACTTATTACATTACAAAATGTGTAATACATTAAAGGTAAAAGATGTGCTGATTTTTGTAATACATTTCGTTGTTAGAAGTACGTGGCCATCAACTCATTTTTGAATATTTTTAAAATATTGCTTATAGTTGATAATTTTGTTAGGTACTTTATTCGAAAAGCATATATTTACGTGGAAGCAGACTTCACCTGAAACCAAATCGGTAAGAACTTTCATTTTATTATTTTTATGCGTTATCGGAAACCACTTCTCACAAAATATTTTATTGTTGTGTCCAGGGATGGGGGTCGGCAAATAAATAACCTACTCCTGAGTCGTTATTTTTCAAAACTGACTCCTTTTATTTAAAAAAAACGGTTATATTTTTTCGTTTTAAGTGTATTTTATAATGGTGAAAAGAATTTATTTTCGTATTTTTACTAAAAAATGTATAAAATGCAAAAGACTAAGTTTTGTAAAAAAATATATATATGTATAATTCGGTTATACGCGGTTATATATAACGCGAGTTTGCGGGGTTGTATCCGAGCCACTTCCATTGTATTTGGTATTTTACTAAAAGTAATATAATACTTTAATACTGTAATCGTATACTAGGACTGTTAAATGTTAAATGTAAAAGATAAACTTACTATAAATTTATAACAACCATGCAAATTTTAATGTGAAAAATATGTTATCAAAGTGACATATTTTTAATGAAACACATTTCTGCTTATATTAACCGTAAAATCTGGTGTATAATACGCATGCTTGATTTATCCCAAAATTTTCTAGTAACATGAAAATTTGTTTATAACACGCACGATAACTTTTTAACATTTTGTGTTATGAAACATTTGTTAAAACAACCGAGAGAATAATAACAAACATAATATAGTTGCGCAATAAATAAAATACAACACATTCAGTTTCGCTCCATTTTCACACTTAAATTTAACAGAAACTTGACAGATGTAGTTTATTTTCTATTATCAACAATGATCTATTTTTTGTACTTGCATATTATACGCAAAATTAATCAAAGATTGTGCCCAATATACGAGAGCTTTTTGGTAATCTTATCAAACGGAAATAATATTAAAATATTATGGACAAGTTAGCCTCCAATACTGTGCAAATGCGTGAATGCGTGCCAATATACAAAACTTCTGCAAAACACCCCTCGTTCAGGGCCGGTTCTGCCATATGTGCAAGGTGTGCACCGCACACGGGCGACCAAAATCTCAAATCATTGAACGAAATTACCAATGATAATGTCAAAAGAGTTCAAAACACGTCACATGGCAAATTCATTTTTAAATAAAATTTCAAATTATAAATTTTTCCGGTCTATTGCAATTTGGCACAATCTTTATTCGAAATTAATGTTGTGAGGTAAATTTTACAAAATCCACATAAAAATATTAATACATGTTTCAATTATCTGAAAAATTTAACACAGACTTTAAAAAAGTATCATTCCGACGAAACATTTGAAAGTTTTCTTATTGCAAATAATTTAGCTGAAGAATTAGAAGTAGAAATGAACTTTAAATATGTTAGACCTAGGAAAAAATCAAAAAAATATGATTATGAAGTAGATAAAAATTGGACGTTCACAGACATGACAACACTATTTGTGTTACTTTAATCGTTCCCATTTCCGTTTAAAAATATTATCGATCAGCATCGGTATTTTGTTTTTGTTTTACATTTTTTATTCTCTTATAATCCTCGAAAAAAACTAAATCAAAAAAGAGTCGGGAGTCGCTAAAACTACCGACTCCCGACTCCTCAAAAAAGCTCCGACTCCCCTGGTAGTTGTCCAATCCATAAAAGAAATCTAATTAAATTTATTTTTATGCAAAGCAATTGAGAACAGCCCAATGCTGACATAGTACACAAATTTGATATTAAATACTGATATACACACACACAGTTTTTTAAATGTAAGATTTATTTATTGGCAAATTTTTATTATTGTTTTCTTATCTGTTTAAAATTATTTAAAAATGTGTTACAGATGCACAGCACAAATTATTGATGGCCAATCTGTTGCTGAATCAATCCGTGCCCAAGTCCGTAAGGATATAATGAGTTGGATGGATGTAGGTAACCGAAAACCATCACTTGTAGCCGTCCTTGTTGGTGGAGATCCAGCCAGCATCACATATGCACAAAAAAAAATGGATGCAGCTCGTGAAGTTGGTCAGTTAAATTAATTTTTGAAAAACACTCAGGTTTTGTTACACATTTTAAATAAATGTGGATAACTTCACCAACATCGCCTTTGACTATTACAAACATTATACACAACTAACTCAAAATGATTAGAAGATTTTAAAAATATAATGATATAAGTTATACCAAGCGTAAAAAACACCCTGTATAATATTTTAAAAATGTAGCTAGCGAAAAGTGTTAATTTATCTATTGTCAATCTAGTTTTTAAACGAAATTTTACTGCTTTTTTAAATAACTTGAATGTTTAAAAAAATTGAAAGAGCTGTATTGTTAAAAAATTTCATAAAAATGTAAATTTTACGAAAACGGTTGACTTTAGACCCATATAACTTTTACATTTTTTTAAAGTAAATTTTAAGAGGAATCCAAAAATGTAAAAATATACAGGTATTCTATTTAAAAAGATCACATTTTCATATGTGCCGCTCAAACAAAACACCCTGTATATTTGAAAATAATTTCAGGTTATGTAGAAAATAGGTTTGCACAATACTTGTATTAAAAATTTTTTGATATTTTTATTAATAAAGGAACTATCGAAAAATCTCAGGGTCGTGGTGCACCCTATATGAGTGTATGTGTATATCAAAAATATGTCTTTAAAGTAGCCTTTCAATACCAATATAAGTTATTGGTACCGTGAAATTCTTCATAAACTACTCTATTTATGCAGGTCATGGCATTCTTAATGAAAAAATTAATTTTCGTCCAAAAATTATTAAAGTTTATAAAAATTAACCAAAATAGTGCAGTTGTTTTCAAAATTGCTTCCCCTTTCCAATTATGTAAAAATATACAGGGTGTTCCGTTTGAAATAATAACCGAAAGTGAAACAATTGTGTACATATATGTTCAAATAATCCGGTTTTTTACACATATCATAGGTCTATAATCTCATTTATCTAAATTCAAAACTAAATGAAAAAAAGAGGGTGTACCAGACCAGAACACACTTACACCGGTATACATACTCATCTTTCAAGTTTATTTAATCTTTTTAGGAATCTCAAGCAAAACTCTTGGCCTTGACAGTTCGATCTCGGAAAGCGAATTAATTTCAAAAGTGCAAGAACTCAATAACGATGATGATATTGATGGTATTTTGGTACAGCTACCTCTACCACCACATATCTCTGAACGGAACGTCTGTAATGCAGTAACCCCAACTAAAGATGTTGACGGATTCCATATCATGAATATGGGAAAGTTGTGCCTTAACATGGACACATTTGTACCTTGTACAGTGTTAGCCGTTTTAGAATTAATGAACAAGTAAGTAATGTTTTATAACATTTATATACAATAATGTGTATTTTATTAGAATAAGGTGCCCAACTTTTGGAAAATTGTCGGAATTACTTTTAAAAAAAACTGAATATTTCTATACAAGGTGTCATAGGCGCCGACTTTCTAAACTCGCTAGGGGGGCAGGAGATACTAAAAAACCGGTTAACCGTTATTTTTTGTCCGTAAAAGTGATTTTTAACCGAAACCGTTATTTTTAATGACAAAAAACGGTAACCTTTTTTAAATAAAAATTACTTTAAAAAAATAAAAAATCTGTATTAAATACGATTAGTTTACCAAAATTTATTACTGAACGCTTGATTGTAGGTACATATATTATGAAATTATAATTAGATAGGAGCATTTTTATTTCATAATTTGTATTTCTAATCTAAATAATGACAAAAACCGGGTTTTTAAGAGGTTTTCAAAACCGGTTCATAAGTTAAATCGTTTTTTTACGGGGAAAAAAACGGTATTTAAACAAAAACTATTATAAAAATAAAGTTCTCGATTTCGGTTAACAGTTGACCAAATTTTTTTGGTTTCGAGCCCTGATAGGTACAAAATTGAAGTTTATTCAAAATACTAATTAAATAAATTACATAGTTAAATAAAATATAAATTAATTATAAAAAGTAACATCTTAACTGTTATTGCCGGAAAAAGTGAAAAGAACTAACAGATTAAAAGAAAATATTTACGAGAGAAAAAAGAATTTAGACATTTTCATATTTTTTGCTATAACATCTGAAGTACCAAGAATTTTGTACTTTTGTTAACTAAATGCTTTGGTAAAAAATATATTTAATCTTTAAATAGCGGGAATTTACTTGAAAGGACGATGGCACACAACTGGTCAACTGTTAACAGCTTGGGGTTAAGAAATGAGAACGATAAATGTACGATGCACAAGTAGGTAGGTAGGTATTGGTACATAGTACATTAAAAACATTTTACTATTTTACTTTTTAAAATATTGAAATCTTTAAAAAAATATTTTTTGCTCCTTATTTTACTCGAACCATCGGAGAGATATCTTCTTAAATAAATCGTAATAATTTTGTTACTAGAAACTAGGGGGCCACGAAATTTATTTTAGGATATTTAGGGGGCCGCGACCACTAAAAGGTTAAGAACCACTGTCCTAGATAACATTTTCAGCAGGGGTTCTTGCTTATTAAAAAAAGGTACAGGTTTCTTAAATTACATTAATTATTCTTAAGTATGAGAGGTGCTACAATATACTTCTTTAGGTACAAAATTCCTTCTACTTCAGAAGTTATAACAAAAAATTTAAAAATATTAAATTTCTTTTTTCTTTCATAATTTTTTTGTCTTAACCATTCGATCAATTTTGTATGTACTTTCCCAAGGTACTTTTTTGTGTGGAATGTTATTATTATTTTAGATTTTATTTATCACTTTCCGATTTTGAAATATTACCCCCAATTTCATTTTTTCTTACGGGCCAAGTTGGCTTTGAAATAGTTGAATGTGCTTTATTCTCCTATTTTCAATGATATATCACTTGCCATATCTATTTAAATAAACAACTCAGCTCAGAAAATTAAGAAAAATTGTATTTTACCAATCACTTGTCAAGCTATTTATAAAAAAAAAACAATCTATTGAAAGTCAAACGACAGTATCATTTGTCTGCGATATCATTGATTAGAATTTTATAATATTGTTGTGTAATTTGATAGTCTTCTCAGCTATTTTGTTATAAATACAGCATACAGCTTCATTTACAAATAATGAAAAATTAGACTTATTAAGAGAAGGCAACGAAGTGCACGCAGTGGCAGATCCAGGGGGGGGTAAATGGGGTAATTAAGACTAAGATATTTAAAAAAATTAAGTTTTACAAATAGGTATTTTATTTCCTGCGTTGCCGCTTTAGCTTATAACAAAGTCAAGTGAAGATAGATATAAATGAATTTATAAATTCAATGGTCACTTATTTAAGTAAAGTATTTGAAAACGACGATCTAATAAAATTAAACCTTAAATTTGAAATCGATTTCTGAACATTAGAATGGCAAAAGAAATTCCAGTTAAACGAAAATGTACCTGACAGTGCTTTTGAAACACATAAAAAATGTAACGCCGAAATATACCCCACTTTAAAAATAATTTTGCAAATTTTATGCACTCTTCCTGTTAGCGTTGCCTTGGCAGAAAGGAGTTTTTCGGCTTTAAAAAAGTTAAAAGGGTGGTTACGATCTAAAATGACACAACAAAGTTTAACGGGATTGTCTTTATTTCATATTCATAAAGATATAGATGTCAACATAGACAATATAATGAATAAAAATTTAGTAAACTTAATTTTATTATATAATTTTTAAAAAGCCGGATCGTATATTTACTATCGCTTATAATGAAATAAAGTACTTTTTGTTTTTGTAGAATTAGTTTTAGTTCAATGTATTATTGCCTAAATTAAAACTGTACAGGGTGGTCCAAATTCGAGAGGATTACATGGGTATCTCGTATAATAGTCAAGATAGAGAAACAGTTAATTTACCAAAAATGTGTAGTTTTTTAGGATAAACTAAGAACCGTTTTCAAAAATATTCTATCGTTTCCGGTTTTCCAGTTATTAAGGAAAAACTGTTTTTTTGTTATATTCATAATGTGTCATATCTCCCTTATTGTTTTAAATATCGAAAAACTTTATGAAGATTATTTTTAGATATTTTTATGTAGAGTTTGATAGTACTAAAAAAAAATTTTTACGCTTGCCGCTAAAAAGTTATAACACAAACTTACCTTTTTTAAATGTAAGCTATAGTTGGCTATGACCTATTTAAATTCCTTATTTTTTCGCTGTCCAAATATATAAGGGTTTATGTATTTATTTTCAATAATACGTAAGTTACAAAGTTTTTTAATATTTTTAAAGATGAGAAACAAAAAGGAGGCTGTAAAAACAAAACAAAAAAATAATAAGAAAAACCGGAATTGATAGAATATATTTGGGAACTGTTCTGAGTTTGTTTCAAAAAACTGCACATTTTTGGTAATTTCACCGTTTCTCTATTTTGACTATTTATTAAGCGAGATACCCATGTAATCCCGTCGCATTTGAACCTCCCTGTATATTACAAAAATAGTCATATTTATTCTAAACTTCCCGTATACTTTTAGCTATTGGCCTGTTTTTCATTCGAAAATTTGATAATTACAATAATTATTAAGGGGCGAAGCAAAACAATTGCTGATTAAAGTTGAGAGAAAAAAAAACAGCGGAGGCCAATTAGCAAGGACCCACTGATAGTTTTAATTACCCCCCCTAAGATGGAGGGCTGGATCCGCCCTTAACCCTTCGTTACTCGGGTGGGGTGTAGCATACCCCAGTCGCCATATTTATGCCTATTTCTAAAAGATGGAATGATTTGGCGCTTTGACACTTTGAGTAGCTGTAAGTTACCTAACGTACTGCACGTAGAACAGCCCACGTCATTCGAAGGTGGACGCTTTAGCTGATAACAGCGTATTAGATCGGTTTCGGGTGTGTCACACCCCACCCGAGCACTTACGGTAAGTTTTTGTTGCTGGGTTCCCTTTATAGCTTATTTGTTTATTACGAAATTCGAGCGTTTGCAAATGAGTTACGAGCAAGCACGGGATAGGCTTATTAAACTTTTAGAAGAGGTTGAAAGTGAAACTGAACAGAGTGATTCCGAATTAGCGCCAGAGTCAAATTCAGACTTAGAATCAGAACATATCAGCCACAGTGAACATGATACAGACTCATCAGAGTTTAGTTGAATTAAATTGCATTTAAAATATTTCTTTTGCATTCACCTAACCACAATTAATCCTTAATCCCTGCAAAGCTAGAATGAACAGACTACACGATCATTTCTCCATAAATAACAGTGGGGTTTATTACACCCCACCCGAGCACTAATGGAAGTTTACGAAACCCGAGTAACGAAGGGTTAAGACGTACATATAGAAATTTGAAAATAAATTTAAAAGAATATGATTCCTTTGAAAAACCATTCAGAAATCCAAAATAAATCAATGAAGAATTAAAATTACCTATTTCTACACAGTTTTTATGGCAAATAATGTGGCATCTTAATATGTCAAGTTGTTTATTATTTGTAAATGTAGCCATAATAAGAACAAAATTACTCCAAAGACTATCAAATTACACAACAATATTATAAAAATCTAATAAATGATACTGCACACAAATTACACAAATTTAACATTTATTTGATTGTTTATTGTTTTTTTTTTTCATAGCTGACTTAGAATAACATTGGTAAAATACGACGTTCCTTGATTTTCTGAGTTATTTATTTAAATAAATATGACAAATGGTATATCATTAAAAAGAGGAAAAAAAGCACATTTAACAATTCAAAGCCAACTTGATGGCCCTTAAGAAAAAATGAAATTAGGGATAGATAATATCTCAAAAATGAAGTGATTTAAAAAAATCTCAAGTAATAGTTACAGTCTACATAAAAAAATACTTTAAGAAAGTACAAATAAGAATGATTTAATGCTTAATGCAAAAAAGTTATGAGAGGAAAAGAATTTCGACAATTTCATATTTTTTGCTATAACATCTGAAGCACGAGGAATGAATGGATTGAAGCTCCTTTCATACTTAAGAATAATTCATCTAATTTAAGCAAACCTGTAGGTATCTCTTATAATAAGCGAGATCATGCTGAAAAAGTTACCAGGGACTTTTCTTTTTATATTACAAATTTTAATAATTCAAAATACTGTATTTCAGTACAGAGTTTTTTAGCGCAAATGCCACAAAAAAAAACAATTTTTAATTTTATTTCGGCAAGCCAGTAAAACAAATTTTTGTTATTAGCGTTGGTATGGGTGTATTCGGCAAAAATATTGTAGTATGTGGCCGCTCTAAAAACATTGGATTACCACTTTCGCTCATTTTACATTCGGATGCAAGAAATGAATTGGCTGGTTTGGAATCTACCGTAACCATATGCCATAGAAATACACCACCAGAGCAGCTAGAAATCTTTACCAAGAACGCCGATGTTATTATTAGTTCCACAGGTATGTAACTACAAATTTTGTTGCACAACAGCCAATCTCCAATAATTGTGCCGTAAGTTTTATGTATATAAATTATTGATGTGGGTATTTATATGTCATTATCTTGAAAATTTTGCATCTAATTTATCCTTAAGGTTTATTCAAGGTGTCCCACATTTGAGGTTCAACATCACACAGATCCTCCTCTTGTCCCGGTCATGATATTCACAAATCTGGCAACCCTAACTATAGTTCATATATGCTATAGTTAAACAATGGAACATTATTTTATTTTGATAGTGGGTTATCATTTTAAAAATTACATTCAAAATTGAACTGATCAACAGTTTTGTTTTCCTATTAAACATTTTTTTATTCTTATAATTTCCATAATTTTTTTAAGGTAATTGTAATTTTTGTAAACTGTAAAACAATCTTAAAACTTGGCATTATATTTAATTTTGTCACTTAATGGATAGTTTTTGTTTTTTCATGGCAATCTTGATTTAATGCAAAGAAGTTATTTTTGAATTGTGTAGTATCAGTACATCAGTAGTACCTATCATCTAAATACATCATTGTATTCAGAAATTTTAGTACATACTATCTTACAGTGCAATAATCCAATAAGGTGTTCATGGTTATAAGAAGTAACAAATTTGATTATTGTTCAAAATAGACTAAATGTCTGATACAAAATCTAATCTAATAAAAAGTTTCTCCAAGAAAGCATTTTTACTTTTTCGATATCTTAAAAAATACAGGTGTTAAAGCAAAACTAACAAACTGATGTTTTGAGTTTTTTTCATATAACTTCAAAGTTTCAAAAAGGCTATAATTCTTTTTTTTTCAAATTATGCAACTTTACCCCAATTTAACCGGCTTTGTTGAGTCTTGATTTGGGATACCCTGAATATATTTAAATATTTCAATTATAAATTCTGATGTTGAAAATTTAGCTAGTAAATTACTCCTTATGCTTATACACAGGGTAGACTGACTTCGAATGTCTTACAGGGTATCTCGGTTACCGTAATAGTTAGCGAAAAACTGATATCTATTTCTTGGGCTATTTTTTTAAAAGAAAACGCCTATGTAATCAGAGTATTTATATTGCTTATCATTTTGGCACTACAAAAGAAAAATTAAATTTCATGGTTTTTAAAAATTTACTATAACTTCTTTATTTATTAAAACAGAACAAAATGTTATCAAGGTTTTTTATACAGGTTTTTATGCTCAATTTAAAAACAAATTACCTAATTTGTTTTTAGCAACCTTGACTTTCAAGATATGAAGAACTTATATTTTTTTAAATGGAAACCCTAGTTGGCCATGACTTTATATGAAAGAGAACTTTTTTAGCTTTTTATTAAATCTATAGTTTCATATATTTGTTGCAAAAAATAACCGAGATATGGCTAGTGTTGTCAAAATGTCCTTATCAAAGTTTGCCATGATTTCGTAAACAAGTGATGTTTGCAATTATTATTAAACAGCCAAACATCATTTCCAAGTAAATTTTGCATTTTTATCACTTACAATGTAAACATTGTAAACTTCTAACATATTAAACTTTTTAAAGTGTTCCAATTTAGCTATGTTCACAATACCACAATAAACAGTAATAAAATACAAAAGAATTTACGGGTTTGCTTAAAAGTTCAAAAATGTATGTACTTGGAAATGACGTTTAGTTGTTTAATAATTGCAAACATCACTTGTTAACGAAATAATGGAAAACTTTGATATGGAAATTTTTACAAAATTAGCCATATCTCGGTTATTTTTTGCAATAAATACACAGGGTGTTTGTTAAGTATTGCAAAACAATTCGGGAGGTAATTTCTTATCAAAAACTAAGAGGGGTCTTTTATATAAATTTTTTCCTTAGACGTCTCCTTTCGGAGTTACACCCCCCTAAAGGGGAGCGGTAAAATTAGGTTTTTATTTTATTTCTCAAATTTGGATATACACTCGGGTGCAAAAGTATCGAGCCACCTCGCTTTTCCGACTTTGAAGACATTTTTTTCAGGTACTACTAAGAATTAAAAAACGAAACATGTATCATTCAAAAGGTTATTTCATTGCCCTTAAAATGAGATAATTTTATTTAAGATCTTTATAAATTGATAGTTCCAAAATGAACCGACTTAAATTAATCAACAATTCGTCAAAATAAATTAGAGAAGTTAAGAAATACAAACAAAGCAGTACGAAACTAATTTTAATTTTTAATATCTTGTGTTACCCCCCCTTGCCTTAATGACCTCCTCCATTCGTTTTTTCATGGACCTAATTAATTTTATCACAAAATCTTGAGGTATACTGTTCCACTCTTCTAGCAGTGCATTTTTCAACTCGAGGGTGGAAGAAACAGCAGGAACTCTGGCTCGAATTCTTCTTTTGAGCTGGTCCCACATATGCTCAATTCAGGTCGGGGCTCCGTGATGGCCACTCCATGACTTGAATTTCCACGTCTGCGAGGTAATCCCGAACGATTCGAGCACTATGTGGCCTTGCATTGTCATGCATAAATATGAAATTGTCGCCGATAAATCCGGCGTACGGCATGACATGATCTGTCAGTATGCTGTTTATATACCGTTGAGCAGTCAGACCTCTTTCTTCTCGACCTCTGCCCTCCCTGACGATGAAGACAAGATCGGTTCGTGCTTCTAGAGATATTCCACCCCAGACCATGCATGAACCGCCGCCGAAGCTGATGCGTTCATCGATGCAACATTGTGCAAACCGCTCTCCAGGTCGCCGATACACTCGTCCCCTTCCGTCGTTGCCGTAGACACAAACCCTGCTCTCATCAGAGAACAAAACGGACCCCCATTGTTCCAAAGTCCAGTCAACATGCTCCCGTGCAAATTGAAGACGTAAACGGCGATGAGCTGGGGTAAGTTTAGGAGCAGTTGCAGGCCTGTGGGCTACAAAGTTTGTCTCCTGCAGTCTTCGCCTCACTGTCCATCTGCTGACAACCACTCCCCGGACTTCACGAAGCTGCTGCAGCACTTGAACTGCGTTGAGTCGACGGTTGCGCAAGGACGTCGTCGTCATGTAGCGGTCGTCCCTTTTTGACGTTGACCGTGGTCTTCCTGATCTAGGTCTTGGAACGAACGCACCAGTCTCCTCGTACCTTTGGTTGACCCGCTGTACCGCTGACCGGCTCAAATTTAGTTCTTGAGCCACTTCACGCTGACTATGCCCTGCTTGAAGTAATGCAACGGCTTGAGCAGCTTTTTCTGGCGTGGTTTCCATTTTTTTAATAATTGGATTAATACAAAACGTTGCTAATTGACAGCTTATTGACAGCTTTTAAGCCAATGATATGCAATTATTGAATGCATGCGTATTCATAACCTAAAAGGGCTGCATACCTGCATGCCGGCTAGCTAGCATATTGTGGATGCTTTTGTTCTAACAGCCAAAACTTCTGAGCAAAAAAAGGAATTTCCGACTATTTGGTCTCATTTTAAAGGCAATGAAATAACCTTTTGAGTGATACATGTTTCGTTTTTTAATTCTTAGTAGTACCTGAAAAAAATGTCTTCAAAGTCGGAAAAGCGAGGTGGCTCGATACTTTTGCACCCGAGTGTATATAGAAGAATGACATTTGGTAGATGTTTTATACTTATTAAAAGGTTTCCCATAATATTTTTAATCATCTCCCACCTTCACGGGAGGCTAAAAAGTGCGACCTCTGGCTTTTTTATCAGAACTTTTTGGTGGGTTGAAATTTTGCAATTTAAAATATTTTTCTTAAAAGCTTGATTTATTGTAAAACTCTTTTTATTCCTTAACTTCTCGTAAAATCTACAGTTTTTGAGTAAAAAATAAAATAAGTAAACATGATCCATCAAATATTCCAATATAAAACGATTCATTTTAGTGGTTGCCATGGTTTGCTCATATTCGGTAGAATTGACGGGCGTAAACGTCAAAATGAATTACACCCGTCAATTCTGCAAAATATGAACATAAACAAGCCATGGTAACTCTGAAAGGAAACGTCTAAGGAAAAAATTGTATATGAAAGATCTCCCTTAATTTTTGATAAGAAATCACCTACCGATTTTTTTGCAATACTTAAGAAAAACCCTGCATAAACCTATATATTTTTGAAAAACTAAACAAATTCGCTTTCATATAAAGTCATGACCAACTAGGGTCACTATTTTAAAAAATATAAGTTAACCTTAAATATCAAAAGTCAAGGTCGCTAAAAAACCTATTTTGTTTTTAAATTAAGCATAAAAATCTGTGTAAAACACCTAAATAACATTTAGTTCTACTTTAATAAATAAAGAAGTTGTAGTAAATTTTTAAAAATGATGAAATTTAATTTTTCGTCTGTAGTGCCAAACAGGAAAGCGATATAAAAAATCTGATAACTTGGTTAAATTGGAAAAACCGAAAAATTGTCCATAACGCCTTTGGATTATAAAATATTTTAAATGTGTAAGAACATTGCCTAAGGAACTTTCTTAGCCAAATCAGATGGTAGTCACTAATTTAACCTAGGTTGATTCGTTATTGTTAACAATATGTAATAAATATGTAAATAGCAAAAATTGTGCTCATAAGAAAAAATAAAGTCGGTTATAAAACAAAAACGAATCCACCTAGGAAAAATTAGTGTTTACCCTCCGATTCGGCTTAAAAAGTTGCCTAGGCAATGTTTTTATACATTTAAAATATTTTATACTCAAAGGAGTTATTGACGATTTTCAAAAATCGTATTTTCCTGTTTTTCCTTATTTTCTCGGATACAATTTGAGATATTTTTAATTTCTCTTTAAATGATTATTGAGCACGAAATTTAGCAATTTTGCCAAATTTAAACCCATGCACTAGCTATTATAATAAGCGAGATTCCCATTTTTAAATTCAAATTTTAAACACCCTGTATACATTTTGAAAATTATTGTTAAGGTGTTGTTGGTCTGATCAAACCACATATGGTAAAGTCAGGTGCCCTTGTGATTGACGTGGGTACAACAAGAATTAAATTACCCAGTGGTAAAACCAAGTTAGTTGGAGATGTCGATTTCGATGGTAATTATATCAGTTACTATATAACTTTGCAAACAGTTTACTAATAATTTTTTTTAGGTGTATCCAATATAGCAGGCTACATTACACCTGTTCCCGGAGGTGTTGGGCCAGTTACAGTAGCCATGCTCATGAAAAATACTCTGAAAGCTGCCAAGAGCCGTACTAAAACGGATTAAGTATTGTATTATAACCTGTGGTGGGATTTTAACTTAATAAGTATTTATATGTACTTAACATTATTTTATTTTACCTAATTATTTAAGTGTTTTAACTTAATTTAAGTAATTTTGTAGACCTTGATTACTTATTTTTTGTTTGTTACTTTTATGATTATTGTATTATGTGTTTGTATTTTATTCTGCAATACTAGTGATTCTAATTTTTTTGTGTTGTAAGTTGTAATACAGTATTAAACGTAATTATTGCAGTATTTGTTTAATAAAGGAAGATAGTGTATGTGTATTTGACTTTTGAGATTACACTTCGTAAGATTTAGGGAGGGTTTGTATTTTTAGCAATCAGTAAAGCAAAATTTCTACAAAAACACATTCAAAAATAATTTCTGGTGGCTTTTAAAACAAGCCTAATGGAAGAATTTTTAAAGCTTTAAACAGTTAACAAAACAAATTTGTTAATAAAGCCAATGTTATTATACAAATATGGTTAAAAACAACTGACGCAAAAGAATTTTAAAGATTTGATGCAAGTGAACGAGTTATTGATGTGGACACTAACAATTTTTTTTTTATTTTCAAATTAATTTATCATAAAACTAATCTTATGCAGAAAGCCTATACTTTGCAAATAAAATTAATGAAATATTTTTTTGTCACGAAGTTGAAAATTGGTTTTACAATTTGAGGTTATATTTCTTCACATTGTTAAATTTTGTTATAACTTTATTAAAAATTCTTATTTTGCAAACATAATGCTGACAATGAAAAGCTGAGTATTATTTATCTTTTAGAGTCAAAACTATCTAGCTACTTCGTTTCGTAAATTTAAAATACTTAATTTATGTATTTGTAATGGGTGCTGCCGATTTACAAAATTTGAAGATTGTTTTAAGAATATAATTGCTTTATTTCTGAACATATTGGACTCACTGTTATTTAATGTTGCTCCCCAGCTAATAAATTAAATTCAATTAGACTTGATAATTTAATACAACATATTTGTTTTATATTATTACATTTCAGAAGCACACATATCTTGATATTTTTAGCGCAGAATATGTACATCACGATTGTTATATCAAAAATTTGTAAACTCTAAATCTTTTAAACTTGAAAGCTGGGCCAGCTATTTCAAAACCTAGTGAAATAATTTAATTCAGCTGTTTGTATTACGATCTTATTACCGGTTTATGAGTAAAAATTATAATAATGTTAGATCCCCTCATATGTTACAAAAGATTGTTTTTTTTAACAATTTTTCCAGGGGGCCCTTGGTGGGCCTTAAGACGGCTCTGCCTTGTAAGTCTAATCTTAAACTTTTCAAATGAAAATAAAGTGTATTTCAATGTTAATTAGCAGTTGATATTAAAATATAGTTTGAACAATTTTTTGTTAGTATCAATAATCATTGGTTTATTAATGTTTATATCAAAAATGTTTGTTGATTCTAAATCCAGTGCATTATCTGTATTTCAAACAATTTATTATTGCATATTTGTAACTTATTTTTATAACTGATAACTGCTTTTATATAATCGCAAATAAGCTAAGACATTTTGCGAATATGTCCAAACCAAAGGTTTACGTAACAAGAAAAATATCTAAAGAGGCATTTGCTGTGTTACAAGAAAAGTAAGTAATCACATTTTAAAAAATCACTCGAAACCTAAATGGTTATTTTCATCAGCTGTGAAGTATCAGCGTGGTCAGAGACGGCTCCAGTACCACGTGTCGAGCTTTTAAAAAATGTTGCTGGAAAGGACGCCCTATTTTGTCTCTTAACCGACAAAGTGGATAAAGAACTTCTTGATGTGGCTGGACCCAGCTTAAGGGTTATAGGAACTATGTCAGTCGGTTATGACCACTTGCAAATAGAAGAAATTAAGAAACGGAATATAAAAATTGGGTACACGCCGGATATTTTAACTGATGCTACAGCAGAATTAACAATAGCCCTATTACTGGCAACAAGTCGTCGTTTATTAGAAGCAAACGAAGAGGCAAGAAACGGTGGTTGGCAAACGTGGGCTCCATTCTGGATGTGTGGACCTGGTTTACGAGGTTCGGTTGTTGGAATTGTTGGATTTGGTCGAATCGGCCAAGAAGTAGCCAAAAGACTAAAACCTTTTAATGTAGCGGATATCTTATACAGCAATCGATCGGAAAGGTCGGAAGCAAAAGAAATAGGGGCAACAAAAGCATCACTAGATGAATTATTGCAAAGAAGTGATTTCGTTATCGCCACTTGCGCGTTAACACCTGAAACAAAAGAAATGTTTGATGAAAATGCTTTCAGTAAAATGAAACCAACTGCAGTCTTTGTAAATACAAGTAGAGGTGGCATAGTAAAGCAAGATGCATTAGTTAAGGCTTTAACGAATAAAACCATATGGGCTGCAGGTTTGGATGTGAT
Source organism: Elmis aenea (assembly GCA_947652605.1). Taxonomy (NCBI): domain Eukaryota; kingdom Metazoa; phylum Arthropoda; class Insecta; order Coleoptera; family Elmidae; genus Elmis; species Elmis aenea. The sequence goes on from OX393582.1 coordinate 30,019,947, forward strand.
GAACCCCGAACCGTTACCGCTGGATCATCCATTATTTAAACTGAAAAATTGCGTCATTTTACCACACATTGGTAGTGCTTCATTCGAAACTAGAAACCAAATGGCTTTATTGACTGCTAATAATATTATTAACGCACTAAACAAAAAAACAATGCCTGCCGAATTAATTATATAAATTATTCCAATTATAAAAATTATAGTTTGTAGTGCATGTCTAAAAATAAAGAGTATATTAATATTGTCAAAAACGTAATTTTACTTTAAATTATTTCTTTAATATGGAATATAAAAAACTAGATTATTTTTTAACTTTGTCCCATTGAGCCAAGTACGATCCTGTTCATTCTAACCTAAAAGTTTGATGTTTATTCATAATGAAAAATGTAGCACAATATAAGCAAACAATTATATTAATCTGTAAGTGTTTGTAAAATGTAAAGCAATTTCAAGTTAACACTGTAATTTTTTAGTATTTTTCTTCATTGCCATTGTAACTGCTCTGCAAGAACACGAAGATGAAACTGCAAATATCGTCACAAAAGATCCCGAAACTGAAATACACATAGCAGAAACTTTAAGTAATAAAACTGAAAATGTAAGTGAGTTTGAAAGCTTGCCTAGCTATTTATCAAATTTAAATATCACTGATGTCGTAAATGAAAACATTACATTACAAAATACTACTACGGAAAGTAATATCACGCAGAAGTATGTTTCGTGTTTACCTAATTTAGGAAGTCTAGAAGTACAAATTGTGAATGATACGGAATTGGTGAGGATATTGATGCCTGATACGAACATAACTAACAAGGAAATGGCAGCGAATTGCGTGGTGGTTTTATTTTATTCAAAGTACTGTCCATTTTCCAGTATGGCAGCTCCTCATTTCAATGCCTTGCCAAGAGCATTTCCTGACATTAAAATGGTAGCCATAAATGCAATGATATATCATTTATTCAACACACAAAATGGAATAGTTGGAGTACCGTCGCTCGTTTTATTCCACAACGGACGTCCAGTAGCAAAATTCAACGAATCAGAATATACTCTAGATTTATTTTCAAAATTCGTAGCGAAACACACGGGAATAAATGCTGAAGAGAAGTCCTATGTCACCTCAGCAGATTTTAGCGGTCCAGTTTCGAGTGTTCCTTCAAAAGAAACGGATATATTTTTGGGACTATCTTGGGCGTTTATTTTAATTTGTAGTGCGTATTATTTTAGTAAATCAAAATATTGGAAATGGATTGTTGAAACAGTACAAAACATCTGGAGAGAATCTGAAGCTCAGGCTCAACATGAACATAATGAATAAATATTTACAAATTGTTAAATTGGGTAATTATTGAAAATGAACCAATAATTGTGCAATTTATTTAAGCTGTAATTACTTTTTTATTAGTATAATAATAATTAGTATTTAATTTAAAAGACCTGCAATAATATTGTTTCAATGAGTGTTAATTTTCTAAAGGAATATAGTGATTAATTTAATTGTTACAGTATAGAAACATGTTTGTAAATGAATGTGCGTAAAGTTAAAGATTTCTTCTGTAAGTTATTTTGTTGTAAAAATAAAGAAAATTAAGAATATTTAATTGTGTTGGTGTATAATTTTCAGGTACATTTTTGTTTTATGTGTATATTTAGGAGATAGGTATCAGGGACGGCCCAAGGCATGATGCAACTGATGCTAGGGTTGCCAACACTATCATTTTGACCTGAAGACTTCGGGTTTGGCTATCAATCTTCGGGCTTCGGGTTTACAATCAAATTCTTCGGGTTACCGCGGGTTTATACTCATGTACGCGAAAAGCGGCATCATTCATTGGCGATTCTACCCCAGCGACTAAAAGTAGAAACAAATTATTATCCCGTTACGTCACCTCACTTGAGCTCAAGCTTTCATCAAATGTGTAAGAGTAAGTTAAACAATAAAAATCTATTGTTTATCTCGCACTCACACATTTGATGAAATTGTGAGGTGACGTGACGTGATAATAATGTGTTCCTACGTTGATGGCTGGCGTCAGCCGACAAGCTCAATTCTTATTTCATTATACCGTTTGAATTGAGACAGTCGCTTGGTATTCAGCATTTAAATTTAGTAAAAGCTGGACTTGCAATAAGAATTAATTTCAACATTAACTGCGAAAAATTTTAGCCTTATTTCAAAGCTCCAGAACAGAAATCGTTGGTAGAAAGTGCACAATGTGATAAAAAAATAGAATTTTAGGAAGGATACCTTGCCAGGGCAAGAAACCGGTTAAAAAAACCTCTTACCCGTTATTTTTTGTCTATAAAAGTGATTTTTAACCGAAACCGTTATTTTTAATAGCAAAAAAACGGTAACCTTTAACCAAAATAATTAAAAACCGTTTTTTTAACATCTTTTTTAAATAAAAATTACTTTAAAAAAATACAGAATCTGTATTAAATGTGATAAGTTTACCAAAAGTCATTACTGAGCGCTTGATTGTATAAATAGATAATTTCTTTTTATACTTTGCATTCCAAATTAAAATAATGTCAAAAACCATTTTTTTTTTAACCGGTCTTTAAAACCCGGTTTATAAGTTAAATAGGTTTTTTTTACAAAAAACCAGTTTATTACGAAAAAAAACTGTTTTTTAGGCAAAAAAAAACGTTATAAAAAATAAAGTCCTCGCTTTCGGTTAACCGTTAACCAATGTTTGTTTCGGTTTCGAGCATTGCAGAAGTTTGTTTTATAATTTTTGGAGTATATCTTCAAATTCTTGAAAACTATTTCACTCAAAAAAAAATCACCGCTCCCCCCCTCCCAAATTATTTTTCATCGGGTCAGCATCGGCCCAATAATGGCAACCCTAACTGATGCACAGCATAAGGGGGCGCCTTACAAGATTATTTCTTTAAATAAAATGTATGCTATTTTTAAAATTTTAAAATGTCAACGAAATTTAATGACAAAATGAATTTTATTTTAAATAAGCTAGTATAAAAATAAATTTAAAACACATGCCAGTATGGATGAGGCTTCCATTCGACAAATTACACAAAAAATAAATTTGAACCGCGCGCCAACACAGAACTCGGCTAATCAGAGAGTGGGCAAAGCTCTGTGATTTCAATTTAAATATAAGTGATGTGAGAGGACAAGGCTACGATAACGGCGCAAATATGACAGGTAAAAATAAAGGAGTTCAAAAGCATATTCAAAATTTAAATCCCAGGGCTTTCTTTATTCCGTGCCTGCGCATTCGTTGAATTTAGTTGTGAATGATGTCGCAAAAATGAATGTCGAAACAATTAGTTTTTTTGGCTTTATTCAAGAACTTTAATTTTTTTTTAGTAGTTCTACCAAGAGGTGGGACATTTAAAAAAATAATTTATCAAAATTAACATTAAAACCTTTATCTGCAACTAGATGGGAATCTAGAGTTGAAGCACTGCGACCATTAAGATACGAAAATAGAAATTTTTGAAAATAATAATAACGACTACAAAGTCGACATGAGGCACAAAGTTTAGCTTAAAAAATTAAAAATTTTTAATTTATTTGTTCTACTATTTTATGGTATGAAGTATTTAACAGATTAAATATGTGGTAAGTAAAATGTTACAAGGTGTTAAGCAGCATTTAAAAAGTGCATTAGTTGCATTAGACGAATTAATGTTTCATAAAGGAATTAAAATTAAGAACAGATAAAGCTTTTAATGAAATTTTAAAATCTGCAAAAGAACTAGCTACAGAGTTAGAAATTGCACCAAAATCGATTCCGTCAATAAATGTACGAAGACGTAATATAAAGAAACAATTTAGTTACGAATCTGCCGATGAAACACCGATTGGTCCTAAAGATAAATTTAGAATATCTCTTTTTCAATTTTATTTTAAATACTACAGCACTGAACTCTTTAGAAGAAAGATTTAGCTAACTTAAAAATCACAATGATAATTTTAATTTTTTTACGACATCAAAGAGATAAAAAATATTGACAAAGAAATTTTTAGAAAACATTGTAACGATATCGGAAGTATGCTTACGGATGGTACAGACAAGGATATAAGTGCATTAGAATGATGAATTAAAGGTTTTAGGTGGCTTTGTAGATCTTAATACTTATTAAGATACAATTGACATATTAAATTTTATTTGTGCCATCAATTTGGAGTGTGTATTTGAAAATGTAACCATTGTCTTACAAATTTTTTTATAAATAAATAAAGAAATTATTGATGAATTTGCTAGCATAAAAGCCAGAAAAGTAAAATTTTAATATTATAATGTTTGCTTATAAATTTCATTTTGTTAAGAATTTATAATAAGAGTAATAAGAGTAAATCCGTTTTGTTTTAAGTACCTATACTACTTAGCAGGGCCGCCCTTAGGTATGGGCGATATGGGCCTGCGCCCGGGGCCCTGCGCTACCAGTTGTTCGCATTTAAAAAAATCGTGAAAAGCTTTGCAGAAAATTAATGTTTATAAATTAAATGTATACAGGGTGGTCCACTTTTTTGTAGCCGGACTTTAACAGTCGATAGAAAACTTACTATTTTAAAGTGAATATTCCATATCAACGTGGGTACATAAACGCTTCATTTTAAAGATACAGGGTGTTGAAAAAAAAACGATAATTTTTAACCGTTTCTCGACCAGTAGATATATTTAAACCAAATTTGGTATACAGCCCCACAGGTTAGGTATCACATTCGGTGAGAATGTCAAGCCCCACAAGCAACCAGTGGCGAAGTTGTGGGGGTTCAGTTACAATAAATTTTATAAAAAAACTGGTACAGCTCTGTTCAAAATCAAACTCGAACTATTTTTTGGGTAGAGCATTTTATTCTAAACAAAAAGTGTTTCTTGACTTTTCTTCGTATCTGCCACCGCTTAGCGCGGAATTTGATTTATTTTACCATTCTCCGGAAAAATTAGCTCATAAATTCCATCTAAAAATATCTCTAATATTCGAAATAAAGAAGTAATAACCGAGTTTTTCAGTTTTTAATAACAACCTGCTAATAATAAAGGAATAAGTTCTATTAAATTAACGCTTAATGATCCACATTTTGACCATTTACTCTGCAATTTGCAATTTTCTGCTTTTCGCGATATTTTTAGATCGAACAGGAGCAAATTTTTCGCGAGAATAGTGAAATAAATATAATTTCGTGCCAAACGGTTGCAGATACGAAAAAAATCGAGAGTTTGATTTTAAACAGAGACGTACTAGTTTTTTTTAATAAAATTTATTAAAACTGAACCCCCACAACACCGCCACTAATTGATTGTGGGGCTTGACATTCTCACCGAATGTGGTAACCTTTAAGGTGGTGCTGTGTACCAAATTTTGTTAAAATCTACTGGTTGGGAAACGGTTAAAAATTATCGATATTTTCTCAAAAATTTCAACACCCTGTATCTTTAAAATGAAGCGTTTATGGAGCCATGTTGATATGTAATATTCGCTTTAAAATGAGTTTTTGTATCGACTGTTAAAAGTCCTGCTACAAAAAATTGGACCAACCTGTATAACAAAACCATTCTCCTTCAGAATGAAGGTTTTATGATAATTTTGAACGATATCAAAAATAATGTAAAAATTATTGCCCAGGGCCCCGCAACTTCTAAGGGCGGCGCTGCTACTTAGTACCTACTTATGTAGTGTTTTATGTAATTAATTACATTACATTGTATACTAGGTTAGAGTCCTGCAGTCGGGTCCGGACCCGCGGGTACCCGCGGGTTACCCGCAAAGCGGGTCGGGTTGCGGGTCTTTAAATAATGAAGTTTGCGGGTAGCGGGTCGGGTTGCGGGTATAACATACTGAATTTTGCGGGTAGCGGGTCGGGTATCGGTCATTCGTACACAATAAAGCGGGTATTCGTTCTGATACTATTTTTTTAATAAAATGGTACAGATCAAGTGAAGCGAGTTTTTTATGGAATTTATTACTATTTTTAAATATGAATGAACTGTACAATATTATCGCCTGCTTATTATATTTATTACCATGTTTAAAACAACAAATACATAATTTGGAAAACAAATATGATTAAAAATGTATACGAAGCAATTTTTATGTATTTACACGAATACTATCGTACAAACGCACAATGAACAATACAAATACGAAATGCTTTGTAAGCAAGTCGAACATGCTGTTTCGCATTTAACTCATTAAAGCCTGCCACACACAATCTAACGTGCGATTCAGCAAGATTGAACCGATTTGGACGGCAGACAAACAAGTCTGCGAGTCGGGTGAAAGTCAAACAAATTACAATAAAGCGGGTAGCGGGTCGGGTACGGGTAGCGGGTCGGGTGCGGGTAGCGGGTCGGGTGCGGGTCTAATAACTTAGAATTATGCGGGTAGCGGGTCGGGTGCGGGTCTATTAAGGGTGTAATGCTAACGAAATAAAATTTAACTACGAGAGAGTCAACATAGTTCTGAATGAGATGAACTTATATAAATCGCGTTATTGACGTAGCATAAGTATACGTATCCATAGATGTTAGGAGGTAGATGTTTCTTTGTTGGATTGACAGCTTAATTGCCTGAATGAGTTATGGACACTGTTTTTAAAAAAGCGGACGACTCATAGATTTTATACATCAATGCATGTTACATTCCCCGCGTATTAGTCCCTAGTCAGCTAGTCGATAAGAAAACATTTAAATACCTAGTTTTACAGTGTAGCTTATCTTAATGCCACAAAAAACAACGATACCTTGCAAAGCGCCTGATAGTTAGGCAATGTGTATTTGATATTTTAGCAAAACATGCACTTGTTACATAAGAATTGCAATGTTATTTGTAAATATATTATTTACAGGAAAACTGATTTGTAAAGTAAAAGTTTCAATGTAAGCATCTATGTCCTCATATATTCATTATTTACAAATTTTTACAATATTACTGAACTATCAAAATGGGCAATTTTAAACATTTTTTTTGCGCCTTGTTTAAAAAAAAAATAAATTTTGAATAACATAGGTACATCAATTAGTTCATCGACATTTGAAGGCTTTTTTCCTCATATGATTACCTTTTTTAATAAACGAGTAATTTATACCCTACAACATGTCTCATAACTAACACGAGCATTACGCCCTTAAACCAGAATCGTGCGGGTCGCGGGTCGGGTGCGGTATCAACATCAGCTTTGCGGGTCGGGTGCGGGTCCGAAAAATTGGACCCGCGCAGGACTCTATACTAGGTACCTACTCTATAAAGATTTATATTAAATTAAATTATTAATAACAATATTATATTTTTATTACCCGAAAATTAGCCACTTTTGTCTTTAAAAATATATAGGGGGGGGACGCTATAAGAGTACTTCGCAGCAGGGCGCCGACTACCCTAGGGCCGTCCCTGATAGGTATTAACAGTTCCAAAGAATCTAACTTTTAAAAATATAAAACTGACTTTTTTTTTTTTTGCTAAAAGATTATACCTAAGAGTCCTTAAACTATGTTGAACGTACTTTACATTAATGTTTTTTAAATAAAATATTTAATAGTGCTTGATCATATACGTTAATTTTCTTTTTGGTTCTTGGGTGTATTTTCTGTGGTTCTTGGCAATGTGACAATGTGAGGCTAGTTTAAGTAGGCCCATTTTAATGAAGCAACATTTTTTTTTCAGTTGACTTATACAACTAGTACTGAGTGATTCCAATGACCGTCCTAAGCAAAAGCCGCCCCTGTTTTTAAGTCAAATACGTCATATTTTTGTGATCGCAAGACGTGCCATTTTCGTATGGCATACGTAAGCAACCCATTCTTTTATGTAACTTTCAGTATCATTTACGAATGTTTTCTAGTTTCTGTACTTTATACACCTCGTTGAAAAATACAATTTATAGTTGGAACAAAGATTTTTATTTAGTATATTCATTTCTTAATCAGTTAATGTTATATATTACAGTTTTAAACAATCTTAAATAAGTAATTCACAACAATGATTATCTAGTTATAATCAGACTTCCGTACATTTGAAATCTTTAAATACACCAACAATCTAATGTAAATAAATGCAAAATGATTTTATAAACGAACTATTATTTACACATCGAAATTAAATAGAACTAACATAAAAAAATACATTAAACAATAAAAAAAGCAACTGTTTTTACCTTTTAACACAGAATTTGACAAAAAATAATTTATTAAATATATATTCAAACTGCAAAATATATCTATTAATATTTAATATAAAATAATTTGTATATTTGCATCTAATTGTTATATGATGTACATATAGGCAAAAATAATGTGAATCGGGACCTCTAGGTATTATTACTTCAATACATAAATTAACTTTGTCTAATTCTACATTAAAAAATACAGTTTTGTATAAACAAATATTTAATCTTTTTTGTTAATTAGCAGTCTTTTCTATTTTAAAACCTTTTAGATCATTCTGGCCAGTTAGTTTTAAATTCTGTTCGCTAACTAAATGCAATAGAGCACAAAATGCAAGGGGGCACGTTAATTCTTCTTCTTTGCAACTCCGGTAAAAATCAAAATTTTGCAATTCCGGTTAACAATCAAAATTTTGCAATTCCCGTTAACAATAAAAATTTTGCAATTCCCGTTAACAATAAAAATTTTACCGTAACTTCGACCGATAATAACGTTAATTTTGATACCTACATACTTGTATCATCTTTATTAAATATTAAAACCAAAGAACCACAAAATTTTACTAATTGTGTAAGTCAGAAGGTTACAGTTGACAGTTGCCGAGTGCACGTGGTGTTAATAGCGTGCAGTTTTGTGCGTTTTTGAAGAGTTTTTCCGGACTTTTTACGACGCAACATGGAAAAACGACTTTTTCCACGGCTACTGTAACTTGTGACCTCGCGAAAAATGGCCAAAGACAATAAGTAAACGTGATTTTAGTGACGCTTTTGCTGCAACGCTGTGAACTAGTGGTACCTGATTCAATCGAAACAAAATATTCAGCAGGAATTAAAAAATGTCAGCAGGAATTATTAAGTGCAACAGGAATTTAAAAAAATTCCGTTCGCCGTATGCTAAACGCCCTGTTCCATAAAATTCAAGCTATCCTGCGAAATACAAATTTTATTTCGCCTTAAAAACTTTCCGATTCATCCCTAAAACTTTTTTTTAAACGCTCAAAAGGCTAAACCCTTGATGATTCGATAACTTCGCTTATTTTATGCTTGTGGATACTTTGTAATATAAAATTGTGAAGCCATAGAAGCCATAGAAGAGCCATAGAATAGACGTGCGTTATTTAACTGTGTGCATTCGTAGATCAACGCTTGTGTGCCGAATATTTTTGGAAAGCAAAAACGCCTATGAAAAGTGCATGCCTGCTAAATTGGAGGCTGAAATACGCTGCGTTTTTTTTTTAATAATATCACAATGTCAGATGAATGGAAGCAGGAGAAGGGCCCAGACCCGAGGTCCAGATACCGAGACGGCAAATTCAAAAAAAAACCTCGAAAGGCGCCCAATAATGAGGTGAAGCAGCCGAGAGGGCCGGGCGGCCGCTTCGCCAAAAAAATGCCCCCAACGACCCTGGTGCAAGAAGAGAGCGTCGCCGACGGGGATACCGCTCATGGAGGATTACTAAGAAGCGAGTTAGCATACATAAATTAACTTTTTGTCAAATTCTATATTAAAAAATGCAGTTTTGTATAAACAAATATTTAATCTTTTTTGTTAACTAGCAGTCTTTTCTATTTTAAAATCTTTTAGATCATTCTGGCCAGTTAGTTTTAAATTCTGTTCGTTAGCTAAATGCAATAGAGCACAAAATGCAAGGGAGCACGTTAATTCTTCTCTCATTTTTTCTGTAATTCGAGACGGTAGTTGACTGTAAACCTGTGAGAATTGGATTTCTTTAGTTGGGAGCTTTTCATTAGGGATCTGTAAAATAAATTACAATAAACGAGTATTATTATTTGTTGGTTCAGAGACAAAAAAAAAAGAAAGTTAAGCCCAAATTATTTAAATGCCAGAAATGGAAATAAAATATTTTAACATCCACAGACAAATTCTGTTGTGATTGATTAAATGTGTTTCGCAACTCATTAAGGGTTAAGAATCGATCGCCGCTCTAGCAGATGACTCTTTTGTTTAAATGTTTTAGTCGAATTATTAAATACAGTAGACTCCCGTATAACGCGAGTTCCTACAACGCGCTAAAGATATTGCGACGGCTTTTTCATACAACACGGTTCCCGTACAACGCGCTGTATATTTTTTACATACATAGCTTGTTATGTCCACCGCTAACGATTTATTTTGTTTTACTTTTACTTTCGCCATAGGTGTGATCAAAGTATGTATTGCGACCGCGAAAATGTTCGAATTCCAGATTTCAACGCATTTACACGTTTAAAGGTCCCCTGTACCCAGTGATGTGAGTCGTAATTTACGCCGTAAATTACCACATTAATTACCGTAATTTATCGGTAATTTAATATTTTAAATTACCAAATTGTTATCGCATTTTTAGATCTAGGGCAAGATTTTTTACAAAAAAATAAAGAAAATGGCTCTTAGACCAGTTCATTCTGCTGCAAATTTACTTGGCCCTAATTATATGAGTAAAAACTTAAATAATGATGAATATGTTGATGCACTTACTTATATTAACAAACTATCGTCAGATTTAATTAGGGGAAGACATATCGGTAAAGTAATGGCTGAGGTGGCTCTGTACAAAGCAAAGGAAGAACTTTTTGCAAAAGATTTTTTATGGGCCGCGTTAAGTTCTGGTATATTAAGTTCTGTATTGTGGTGGAAGTTGCTTTGCTCAACTAAGGTTTAGGCAAAGTAGCTGTAGCTACAGAAATATTGAATTGTCCTGCAACAACGTATGCCACAGAAAAAAAAAAATTCTGCTTTTGGCAATATTCATAACAAAAAAAGAAACAAACTAACAAATGAAAGAGCCGTAAAGTTATTATTTGTTCATTATAATTTAAAACTAAGTGAACCCAAAACTTTATTTCAACATGAGGAAGAACCTTGCACTTACTTCTCAGGAACCAAATTCCTTTGCCTTAGAAAAGTTAATGTCAATAAGTGAATATGAAACCGATTGTGATTTGAATCCGAATGAAAATTAAACAGAAAAAGATTTTATGTGTTGAAATATTAGGTGTTTTTTTATTTTTTATGTTATAATTAGTTTTACGTTTTGTTATTTACAATAAAAGTTTTTGATTTTTTATTAATTATTTTTAGTTTAATTACCTACATATTAAATATACAGGGTGAGTCATTAGTGGCGGATCGGTCGATTGCGGCTAAACGGTTTGAGATAAAAAGTTGATTCAAACGGTATTCCATACAGTTTTTTCTTCCGAACACGATAAAAATATTTTTAAATATACAGGGTGACCGCCTTCATTTTAGCTTTACATCGATATAAAATAGTACAGGTTTTTATGCGACCTTGTCACTAAAAAAAAATATTTTTCAAAATATTTCAAGGTTTTAAGTCTTTATTTAAAAAATTCTCCTGAAGTCATTTTTCGAAACACAGAGTTGTAATTTGGTAAGGACATGCAGAAAAAATTGCTCTATTAGCTCGATACGAAAAAGTTTGAATCACACATATAGGGTGTTCATAAATAGGTGGCAACCATGATTTTCAAAAGCTCGTAACTCAATTTTTTCAAATACAAGACCCTGTATTTTTTTATGTCATCAAATTGGTCTTTAAGAGAACTTCATTTTTTGTTAAGTATGTCCTATACCCAAAACTCATACTTTTCGAGATATTCGACATTTTTTCTTCTAATCATTATTTAAGCAAATAGGATGCCGTGGAAATCGAAAAAGCTGACTGTTCACTCCACTAACGTCAAAAACTTATCATTTATTTCTTGAATTATAGCATTTTCACAATTAATTTCACTTTACAAGAGCAAATTGACATGGTTTATTCCAGGGCTGTGGAGCCGGGAAAAAAAAGTCGACTCCGACTCCTGATAATTTTAGTGGTCCGACTCCGACCCCGACTTCAACTCCGACCAAATTAAATACTAAGACATTTTATGGTGTGTAATATAGGGGGAAAAAATAAACAAAAAAACAACTAGTTAGCCTGTAAGTGCATATTAATCAAAATGTGCGTAAATCCTTGCCGCCAGCAAAGGATTTCTTTCGCCTTCTCTTAAGCAATAAACCATATCTATCAATTTGCTCTTGTAAAGTGAAATTAATTGTGGAAATGCTATAATTCAAGAAATAAATGACAAGTTTTTGACGTTAGTGAAGTGAACAGTCAGCTTTTTCGATTTCCACGGCATCCTATTTGCTTTCATTACGATTAGAAGAAAAAATGTCGAATATATCGAAAAGTATGAGTTTTGGGTATAGGACATACTTAACAATAAATAAAGCTCTCTTAAAGACGAATTCGATGACATAAGAAAATACAGGGGTTTGCATTTGAAAAAATTGAATTACGAGCTTTTGCGTGATTCAAACTTTTTCGTGTCGAGCTAATAGAGCAATGTTTTCTGCATGTCCTTACCAAATTACAACTCTGTATTTCAAAAAATGACTTCAGGAGAATTTTTTAAATAAAGACTTAAAACCTTGAAATATTTTGAAAATTATTTTTTTTTAGTGACAAGGCCGCATAAAAACCTATACTATTTTATATTGATGTAAAGCTAAAATGAAGGCGGTCAAGAATATTAAATAAAAAATGGGGTGTTGTATTTGAAATATAAAAGTTGCTATTGGTTCCAGAGAGGTGACTCACCCTGTATATTTAAAAATATTTTTATCGTGTTCGGAAGAAAAAACTGTATTGAATACCGTTTGAATCAACTTTTTATCTCAAATCGTTTAGCCACAATCGACCGATCCGCCACTAATGACTCACCCTGTAGACATCAAAAGTGATAAATTACGATTGTAAATTATCAATCACGACATGAAATACCAGAAAATTAAAAATGGTAATTAAAAATGGTAATTAAAAATGGTAAATTACCACCGTAATTTACCAAAATTTTAAATTATGGTAATTTTACATCACTGCCTGTACCCATTTTGGCTATTTTCGTGTTGACGCCCGTGTTTTAAGTGTGCAGGTGTGCATGTGCCAGACTTTAATTTTTTTTTGACATTAGTTATCTGTAAAGCCATAAAAAATATATTACAAAATGTGTGCATTTTGTTGATTTTTCAAATAGGTAATAACTAGGGTTTCTTTCCCGGGATCCCGGGATCCCGGGATCCCGGTCCATTTTAAGCTATTTTATATTTCCCGGGAAATGCTTTTTGTCCCGGGAATTCCCGGGATTTTAAAAAAGTGTTGTTTTCGTTTATTTTGTGCTAAGATATTTGTAATACTATCATAACTTATCAGAATTTCATGCTTAAAATGTCTTTACTAATAGTAAATTATGGAAAAACTTCAAAATAATTTTTCTCCTTTAGTATGGCGCAAAGAAGCCCGGTCTCCATTACAAAGTTATTATCTTCAAAATACTTTTACAGTTTTATTTTTGTGTACCCTGATAATTCAAAGCAAAATAGCTTATAAATGAAATTTTATTGATAATAACGAAGTTTCTTTGCTGCTAGATGCGCTCAAGACAATTCACCTACATCAATAGAGACAGAGCATTTTATGCAGCAGGACTTTTTGTTAATAAATTAAGAAAAAGACTAATTGACTGAAGCACAGATCACCTTCGTTTTTTTAAATCACATTACAAAAGTTCATTGTAAAAATTATATTATTGTATTCATAAATATGAAATTGCAATAGAAAGGTTATAATTCCCAAATGTATGTTTCTCTCACCAATATTATTGAATTATTTGTAATAATCATAGAGCAAAATGTATTACATATATGACTTGGAGTTGTTTTTAAGTAATAAACCGCTCCCTTAATTTTTTGGGTTATTTATTTAAAAATATTGACATAATTTATTACATCCCGGGATCCCGGGAAATCCCGGGACAAAGGCCGATTTCTTCCCGGAATCCCGGGACAAGCAAAATGGTCAAATATGAGAAACCCTAGTAATAACTAATATACAGTGGTTTAAGTTGTAATGTTAATGCAAAATTACACGAAAATGTTAACAGATAAAAATATTCTGTTTATGTAGGATTGTAGGCTTATGTCGACATCCAAAAAAAAAAACTATTTCTTTTACCTCTTAAAATTACGAAATTAGTTGAAAAATTAAAAATTTAGAAATTTGTCCGTAAATGGCTAACATTTTTTTTCTTTCATTTTACTATATTATAGTTTATTTTTCTTCGTTAAATGCTTTTTTCACCTCTCTTTAATTTCTGCAGAAAAGGTTAAGGATTTCTTTAAATTTAAATTTTTTGTTAACCCTTTAACTGGCAAATTAATTTAACATAGTTTTCATTAAAAAATGACATTTATTTAAAAGGGCGTATCTTTTAAACCGTTGGGGATATCTAAGTTCTGTTTGTTGCAAAAACTTCGTTAATATTTAGTTACAATTTCGTCTCGATAAAGTAGTGACCTAATTATAAAAATAAAAAAAGTTTTCGCATGTGACATTTTACGCTGCACGCACTTTCCAAACTGTACGAGGTCGCGCTTTAAACTTATTTTACAGAGTTATAAAATCTCGTGAAGAATAATTGTTTCACACAGTGCGATTTAGCCAATCAAAGAGAATAATTTAATGAAAAAATCGCCGAGATACGATAATAAATAAGAAAGTTATCAAGTTTTACGCATAAAAAAAAATAAAAAATGCATATTTTTCAAATCTCATAAAATTACGTTTTTCTTTATTTTGGCAACACTGCACTACTTTAAGCATCTAAAATTCGGATCCGGAGGATGATTCTGCCATAGAGTCTGTCAAACATTATTCTACCACTCATCTCCCCTAGGGGACGCTCGCCCGCCCATACCCGATTTCATACAACGCGTAACGTATTAACCGCGTTATATGGGAGTCTACTGTATTATTAAATAAAAAAGGAACAACCATTAATCTGATTGTACAAACACTTTTCAAGATATTAAAGAAATACCAACTTTAATTGAACCTTATGATAAAACTTAAGAGTTTGGTCATAATTAGTAACTTTCAACTTACCACTTCGTTTGGGTCATCACCGACAATCGACTTCCATACAGCACATTTTAATTTCTTCATATCCATTTTTTTAGCTTGCAATGCATATGGGATGTACGTTTTCGGTACCTACATAAAACAAATATTTATGATTATAAAAATGTTACAAAAGGTTTTTGAATCAATTGAATAAAGGACATATTGCAACTTACGATAAAACTGGATCTGATTTAATAACACGTCATGGAAGTGCATGGCCAACAAAGAATAACAACCATTGCACGCACGCAGCTTACGGCTTACCAACAGATTACAATTTGGAAGAATAACAAATCTTGTAGTACAAAGTGACTTGGGCACGAAGAGGAGATGGATAAAGGCAGTGGCAAAAGATAGGCAACTCGAAGTCCAAGCACTATTATATTATACAGGGTAAGTCACGACGGACGCCACGGAGTTTTATGACCAAACGGTATATAATTTCAAACTTTTGTCGCTGTTAGATTATGTAAGTCAATAAGGGCTACATTTTAAAAATATTTGCAAACATACAGGGTGCTCCAAAAAAGAGTGGCATATCAAAGTTATACTTTTTCTTATGGAACACCCTATATATTTTTACATTTTTGGATTCCTCTTTAAATTTACTTCAAAAAATGTATAAAGTTATATGGGTCTAAAATCAACCGTTTTCGTGAAAATTTCATTTTCATGAAAATGCAGTACTTTTCAAAATTTTCAACATTTAAAAACTTTTGAGAAGTCTGAAGAAATTCGCTTGGAGATAATGATTGACCATAGATTAATTAACACTTTGCACCACCTACATTTTTAAAATATTATACAGGGCGTTTTTTACGCTTGGTCAAACTTGTGAAACTTTAAACATCGATAACTCATTTTTTTTTTAAATACAACACCCTATATTTTTTTACACCGTCTTATAGGAAATTTAATTCTCTTTCGAAAACATAATGGCTGTTTTTCACCTGAAATTAATATTTTCCAAGATATCGCGATTTTATTGTTAATTATTAGGGGAAAGTAATATTTTCAAGTAGGCTATGAAGGTGGACAGCGGTAATTTAAAACAATTGAAAAAAAAACAGGAAACTTGTAATTTTGTCGTTTGCCTACACATTTTTGACATTTTTTTATAAGAAAGTTGTAGTTTTACCATTCTTACGTTTAAATAGAGATTTCTTATCAGGGCCACAATATTTTTCATATAATTGAGTTTGATCGTTTACCAAGTCTTAAAAACTGATTGGTAATGTATTAGGTACGCGAACAAAACGCTGATTAAAAAAAAAATTAATACTGACTTGTCTAATTTTACATTTAAAAAAAATAATGGTTGGTACTGTTTTCGGTAGAACCAAATGTCGAATCGTAAACATACAAAAAAAGGTTTATAGGATTTAGTACTTATCTTACAACACTGGTCCAATAAATAAATAATTTTAAGAAACCTCTATTTAAAAATTTAAACGTAAGTATGGTAAAACTACAGTTTTTCTATAAAAATATGTCAAAAATGTGTTGGCAAACGACAAAATTATAAGTTTCTTGTTTTTTCTTTCAATTGTTTCAAATTACCGCTATCCACCTTCATAGCCTACTTGAAAATATTACTTTGCCCTAATAATTTACAATAAAATCGCGATATCTCGAAAAATATCAGTTTTAGGTGAAAAACAGCCATTATGTTTTCGAAAGAGAATTAAATTTCCTATAAGACGGTGTAAAAAAATATAGGGTGTTGTATTTTTAAAAAATGAGTTATCGATGTTTAAAGTTTCACAAGCTTGACCAAGCATAAAAAACGCCCTGTATAATATTTTAAAAATGTAGGTGGTGCAAAGTGTTTCATAATCTATTGTCAATCTTATCTTCAAGCGGATTTCTTCAGACTCCTCAAAGTTTTTAAATGTTAAAAATTTTTGAAAGTGCTGCATTTTCATGAAAATGAAATTTTCACGAAAACGGTTGACTTTAGACCCATATAACCTTTTACATTTTTTGAAGTAAATTTAAAGAGGAATCCAAAAATGTAAAAATATACAGGATGTTCCATAAGAAAATGTATAATTTTGATAAGCAACTCTTTTTTGGAGCACCCTGTATGTTTGAAAATATTTTTAAAATGTAGCCCTTATTGACTTACATAATCTAACAGCGACAAAAGTTTGAAATTATATACCGTTTGGCCATAAAACTCCGTGGCGTCCGTCGTGACTCACCCTGTATAATTACACGCGAGGTATGATGGCTCCTATAACTGCTCAAGAAAAGTCGCATCCAGGCAAAATAAAATAAAAAACAGGAACTCACTAGTTCTGGAGCCTCTATTAGATTGTCGCCCAGGAAATTACTTTGTGGAACGGTAATCTCTTCTTCATCTGGTCCATCATCTGGTCCATCGTCCGGTCCATCATCAATCGCCTAAAGTATGAAAATAATGAAATGAAGCATGACACAGAAAAAAAGGCAAAAGAGATGGTACATCAACAGAGTTAATATTTATTTACTGTATATTAGTGGGTTATTTCTGAGAATTCCTGCCCGGGAATTTTTGTTTGTTTCTCGTTCACTGGGAAAAAAGCAAAAATTTACCGGAAATTGAAATCCCCTACAAATTTATACATATTATAATATGAACGGCAGTGCGTCTCAACAAACAACAATAAAAGATAAAATAATATTAATTTACAAAACAATTAAGCTCTTTGATCATGAAACGCATTTGAGTGTGTATATTGCGTTTCTTTATAAACGTCACAAAAAACATTTTGTCTGAGCCGCTACTCTGCAGTTTGCAGTATACTGAGGCGTGTGTGCTACGTGTAGTTTAGGTTGGTAACGACTTATTCCTCGACTGTCTGTCCTTTTTAAAATGTTGTTTTCTGAACAAATAATAAATGAAATACAAATGTGTTAATTTTTGTTTATGTTAATAATTTACTGTACGTTTTTTGATTTTGAATCGAATTACATTTTTTGAAAACATTTTTATTCTTTTTCTCGAAATGTTTACAATGTTCCCTTCTAATTTAATTTTTATATTAATAATAATTTTAAATTTCTTGTTTCCCAGAAACAAAAAAAAAAAACATCCGGGAAATGTTGCCCACTATTGTGTAAGCGATGAAAATGGTTAAAGTGTTATTTTACTTACATGCTGAACGCAGTATTGTGAATCGTTCAAATTTTGATAGTTATAAGGTTCGACTTCACTGCAGATCACATCTTCAGTGTTACCCGATTTATTGTTGAGCGGGATATAAACATTTTTACTTAGGAGTTTTATCTGTTCGGTATCTTCTCTTAGACATTTCTGTGGAAGTGTGTGCCTAAAAATAACAAGTCCTTATTACAATTATAAATTAGAGCACTTGTCAAAATTTGGAAAAAACTGTGCCCGATAAAGGATTAGGTGAAAAAAGAGGCAACTTTGGGTTTTTTATTTTCAAAAAACCTCAGAATTTTTTGGTTACTTGTTAAAATACTCAAAACAAAAAAAGTTTACGTAATAATACCCCTTATTATTACTCCACAAAACCAGAAAGCCCAAGGATGCTAGTTTTAAAGGTAAAAACACACCAAAAAGTTTTTAAACAGTAATTAAAAACATATATACCTGTTAGATTCAAAGCTGGATGGATTTTTCAATGCCTTACTTCGCACGATCCTCTTATTCATGTCGAATTCAGCTGTGGCGGGCTCCAGAAAGTTAATCAAGGCCTGTTCCGTTCTTGCTCTTCTCTGAGGTTTGATGACTTGCCTCTCTTGTTGACCCGAAAATCTACCCACTTAAAAATTTTAAAATGCAGATTTTTATACCAAAGAGATATAATTTTATTTACTTGATCGACGGAGATGTTTGAGTTTCCAGTGACTAGGTCCGGCCCAAACTTGTGTGAGGAACTTGTTAGCCACAGTACGAAATGCGCTGGTGTACGAGTATTCATTTGGTGGCAAACAATTATTACCAGGCTTGAAAGCAACGATATGCGAAACTTCACTTCCTCTTACTGTTGCTGTTTGCACGCAATATTCTTCTTCATTATTAGAATCGGAACCGGGATCATCTTGACCTGTATCAAACAAAAATTGAAGATATTGAAATGCAAGAAGATGCCATATCTAATGAACAAATAATGTGTTTTGCAGAAATGTGGGCAACGGAAGAAGAAATAAAATATTTAAAAATTCGACAATACCAATTGGCCAATGCATACTTCCGCGAGGATAGTGTTCGAGGAGATGCTGCGATATTTATCAAGAGAAATATTATGTATGAACAGCTGACTGAAATAAACCAATTAAATAGTGAATTCGACTTTGAAAGTACGGCAATAACAGTAATGGACCAAAACTTAACGATAATATATATCTATAGATCTCCTGCAGGTAATATGCAATTGTTCTTTGATAAATTATACAGCATGCTAGACATATTAAGTAATAATATTAATTTTTTAAAGCATAAATTATTATTATGTGGAGATTTTAACATAGATATTTTAAACTCGAAGATAAACAAATGCATAGTAAAATTTTGAACTTTTTTAATATTTTAAATAATTTTAATTTAAAGTGTCTTATAAAATCTCCAACCAGAATAACTAACAAAACTGCTACCTGTATAGACAATATCATTGTAAATGCACCTCTTTTCCGTGTGAATACAGAACAACTAATGCCTATAGCGGATCACAATGTGATTGTAGTTAGTAATATTGGATCGGCACCACAAACAGAGGTTAATGAAACTATTCGACCAATAACACCGATTGGGCTACAAGATTTTATGGGTGCTATATCGCAAGAGAATTGGCAAGAGATCTATCAATGTAATGATGCAAATGTGGCATATGGAATATTTCATGAAATATTACAATACCATTTTAATACATGTTTCCCAGAGAAAAATATAAAAACCAAAGGGCTCACCTAGATGGATTACAAATGGCATAAAAATATCCACACAACATAAAAGAGAAATTTATGAAAATATTCAATATCAGCGGTCAATGATGATAGATACAATAAATCTGGAGCACCATTACAAGAAGTATGTAAAGATTTTGAGAAAGGTAGTGAAAAATGCCAAGCTATTTTACCACGATGAATTACCATCTTCCTCTCAAAACAAATCAAAGAGCTGTTGGACTATAATCAAAAAGATGTCAAAAACCTTCAACGATAGCCAGGAAAAAGAAATTTCAATATTAAATGAGAAGGGAGAGCTGTTAACAAACGGAAATGAGATAGTAAATGAATTCAATGAATATTTTATAAATGTTGCAAACACATTGAGACAAAATAGTTCCACTAACAGGAAAAGTAATTACGTTCAAACAAAAAATTACAAAACCATGTTCCTATACCCGACTGATGCAGCAGAAGTGGACACTATAATTAAAAACCTGAAAAATACTAAATCTACAGGATGGGATGGTATACCAACCATAATTTTGAAACATATCAGCAGCTACATAAAACTACCATTGAACTCGATCATCAACTTATGCTTTCAGACCGGAGTTTTACGAGATCAGCTGAAGAAGTCAATAATAAGACCGATCCATAAAAAAGAGGACAAGAAATCAAAAAATAATTACAGACCTATCGCATTGCTTTCGAATATTGCTAAAATATTTGAAAAGGCTATTGCCAAACGACTGACTAATTTCATACAACAATATAACATAATACACGACGGTCAAAACGGCTTTATCAAAGATGGAAATATTAATAAGGCAATTTATGAAACTCTAAGCCATTTAACATCTGGATAGAATGAAAAAGTATCGTCCGTAGCTCTTTTCTTAGACTTAATTAAAGCTTTTGACTGTGTGGACCATGAACATCTACTAAATAAACTAGATCAATACCAAATTAAGGGAAACGTTTTTGACCTCTTTAAGTCTTATCTAAACAACAGAAGTCAATCTACACAAGCATGTTTTATACAAAATGGAACGAAAACAAAAATTAAATCAAAATGGCAAACTATTCACACTGGAGTGCCACAAGGATCTATATTAGGACCTATTTTGTTCATACTGTATACCAACGATTTTCCAAATTGTGTACAAAATAAGACTATAATGTATGCCGATGATACAATCATCTTGCTGGAAGCAGAAAATCGACCAGAACTTGAATAAACCTTGATGAGTCTAACAAGGATGACACAATGGTTTAACGAAAATGCCCTAATAATAAATGTAACGAAAACACAAGCGCTAAGGTTGGGAGTGTACGGAGAAAAAACAAATGAGCTTCGTTTAAAACATCATTCGAATATCAACATTCAGGGAGAAATCATGTTCTTAGGAATCACCAATAACCATAGACTAAGCTGGAAAACTCACATTGAGCAAACGCTAAAAAAACTGAACAAAAATATATACTTAATACGTCAAATGGTAGGCATGGTACCTCTTAATATAATCAATGTGCCTTTATTCAGTGTAGATTAACTTATGGGATCATTTTTTGGGGAAACTCACCACATGTCAAACAGTTACTACTGTTCCAGAAAAGATTATACGACTAATTGCAGGAAAAATCAGTTTGAAGTTTATTTAAATCAAAGCAAACAGTCTATTTAACATAACAAAAAACGATCAAATCTTAAAAATTTTACTATAACTATCAATGCAAATGTATTAAAAGTCAATTTTTAATAAAAATAAAAACAAATAATGAACGTCGACATAAAAAATTAGACGTTAATTTCAATCAAGCAGTTACAAATAGAGGACGCGAAGGGCGGTCAATTTTTTAAGTCGGCCTTTATTATTTGTTTTTATTTTTATTAAAAATTTAATTTTTAATACATTTGCATTGATAGTTTTAGTAAAATTTTTAAGATTTGATCGTTTTTTGTTATGTTAAATAGACTGTTTGCTATGATTTAAATAAACTTTAAACTGATTTTTCTCGAAAATTTTCTTATGTATGCATACTTTTTTAATACATGGTAGGATTCAAAATTAAATTCTCTATCCGAATCAACAAAAAAATGTATACTATGTAATTTGAAAAAAAAAACAGTTGCCTATCGCGGATTTGACATACGTCATCGTAGAGATAACAAATGCACATCATTTAATAGACAATTTGTCGCTGTTTACAAAAATATAAGGTTTGTTGGGGTTATTTTCAATAATTAAAAAGTTATAGGGGTGCGACAGTCAAACTGAATCACCCAGTATATTATAGAATGCACTAAATTTTACCAAAACAATGTGAACTACTTTGAAGTGAGGTCGGAAAAGCATAAATATAACACTCGGGGAAAAGAAAAGTTAAATCTGATGCAGACAAATATTACATCTGTACATAATTTCTCTTATAACAATATAGTAAGAATATATAATAAAGTACCTAAAGAATATAAAACTCATACTAATAAAAAATGTGTAAGGGAATTGAAAAGATATCTGGTAGAACTAGCTCCGTATAAACTAGAAGAGTTTATAGACGTAAAGTAGGCAGTAGTAGGCTTGTTTGTAAAATTTTATTACTTGTGTGACATAGGTTTTAAGTTAGTTTTTTTTTTAAGTTTTTAAATTCGTTTTAAGATCTGTGTAGTGCATTGACCTGTTCTATATCTGAATGATACCACGGAATAAAGAGTTTATAATTATATTATTATTATTATCTTTTGATAAATCACACTTAAATAAAACATTTTAATGTACCATATGACACGACAATAAAAAAAAATGGGGTTTGGTACTGTGAGAGCTGGGAAAGTACTGGCCAAAAAGTACTCGTCTTAAGTACTTATGAGAAGTACTTGGATTTTAAGTACCAGTACCGCTATTTTTAAAAGTACTGATTCTTAAGTACAAGTACTTGCACAAAGTACTTAAGTATTTCTCAAGTACTTTTTGCAGATATTATTTATTAAATTATTGTATAACTATTTCTAGCGATTGTGTCCAAGAAAATATTTAAAACAAAATGTAATAATAACGCATATGTAGGTACATAAAATTTTCTTATACAATTTGCTTTCTAACTACAGTCTTTAGATGTAACCACTTGTATTTAAAGTTTTATGAATTAAGTGCTATCTTTTAACAAAAGTTGAAATATACATATCTATTTATTAATAACAAGCAACAACAATAAAAAATATTCCTGTTTATGGTAAAGAATATATAAGAAATTGTTATTGATAAGAATTTTATACTGTATTGTGGGTTTTGATTAAAATTTAAAATTGTTTTCTATCATTTGTAAAATTTCGATTGAAGTTAAAATTTTTGTTTAGTTTATTATTTTAACCGTGGTCACATACAAAGTGAATGAATTGCTATAGTACCTACATATAAAACAAACAAAAATAATATGTCGAAATATAAATTTAATTTTTATACAGGGTGTGTAAAAATTGGCGGAAGCGCTACACGTGGCGATGTTCTTCGTAAAATTCTAAGTCGAAAATCTTAATACTAAAATGTTGTATCATGCTTTCTATGGCCTCGGGAACCATTTAAAGAAAAAAAAAATTGGCAACATTGCATACATTGATTTGCGTTTGGACATTTTTTTATTAGCAATTTTTACTTAGATATTTATAATATTTGTTCGATCTGAAAGCCTTCAGTTCGTAAACATAGCTGCAAACTTTTGGGTATCGTAAAACACAAACTAGAAATAATTACGAGAAAAACAGAGATGACAGCTAATGACAATGTTGCCATATGTATTATTTTCATTTAAATCAGTGATTTACATATTTTCAACACCAATTTTTGAAAGGAAGAACACAATATCTAGGAAAAAATACTATTGGAAATTTATTTTTATTCCAAATTGCAGCTTTTTCATTTGCAAGTATTAAATAATAACGCTTATTAAAAGACTAAATGTCAAAAGTTTGAGAACCTCTTGCAGATACAGCAAGCATGGTACAACATTTTCGTATTAAGATTTTCGACTTAGAATTTTACGAAAAACATCGCCACGTGTAGCGCTTCCACCAATTTTTACACACCCTGTATAAACAACAAATAAAAAAGTGGTACATAATAAAAAACATATAGATAATTTTAATTTTTACATGAAAGTACTTGCGAAAAAACAAATGTTATATAATATTCACATCTCACACAAAATACAACATATTTTTGAAACATAAACGAAATGAAATGTTATGTAGGTACCTAGATATTTATTATTATCGTTTGAATATCTTTTCTAGTTAGGTTAACATTGTCTTCTATTGCACTGAACCATCTTAACTTAAAGTTTGATAATGTCACTGTAGCAACAATTGCATCGTTTATTTCTGCATTTAAATTAGTTTTTAAAAAATTGCGTAAACTGTTGATAATACAAGCATTTAAAATTATTGTTGTATGTTTTAAATTTGACTTTAAGTTATACTAAACTTGATAATATATACCGAGTATATTGACTGTTTTCTTTGCAATAGATCAATTGTTGCTGCAAGAGGTTCCATGATTAAGCAGTATTCTTCTAAGTATTCGATATTAATATCTTTAATAGCATTTTTAATTTCTAATTTCCCGAACTAAATTTTTGGCGTATTTTTGGGTGAGTTCAATAAAATATTCAATAAAACTGTTGTCCGTATTACTACACACACACTACTTTTTTAACTGTAGCTATTCTATGCACTCCAATGCGGGTTGTGTTTAAAAACTTTAGACAAGTTGTAACACCTTGAAAACCACAGTTCCTATCTTATAAAACCTAATATCTTAAAAAGTACTTGTGTCTACTAAAAGTACTTAAGTACTTTGCACTGTACTGCAGTATTTTACAAAGTACTTAAGTAATTTTTGTGGTACTGACGTACTAATACAAGTAATAAGTACCAGTATTTTCACCGAAGTACTTGAGATTCAAGTCCCAAGTAACTAATTTTAAAATGTACTGCAGTACAAGTCTTAAGTACCGGAAAAATACTTGAAAAAGTACTGAAGTACAAAAATACTTAAGTAATGCGCAGCTCTGGGTACTGTATCAATTTCTAAAGTCTTGGTCATGAAAGTGTGAATAGATCTTAAAAAATACTTGCCCATGTTCTCAAATAAATCGTGTACCGATCCATCCAACTCTGCAACCGGAATCCCTTTATCATCAAACACCAATTCTTCATTGAAAAAGGGTTTTTCTGCATTTATCCTAGCAAAGACAAACAATTTCAAATGATTACTTGATTATCCAGTAGTCAAAAGTTGTACCGACCCAATCCCATTTTTAAATATTACTTACAAGTTATCTTCCTCTTCTGGATCCCACTCGTCAACTTCAAAACCAGCAAATGGCTCACATATGCGTAAGTTACTTATTGGCTGAATGTCGAAAGGATATTTATTGTTATTTTCTTCCTTAAACGTTGGGTCAATTTTGTCGTATGATGGCCAGGCCAACTCTTTGGTTCTAAAAATTTTAAAAATCAACAACAGATACACCAAACATGTTGCCGTTGACATTAAAAATGCACGATTCGTTACTTACAGCAGCATAAACTTGTACGCTGAATGGTCCATTGGCAATCTGTTGGTAAACAAATTATCAGTTGTACTTGAATCCGTAGCGGTGCGATTTTGGAAAAATGCTGATTCTGCTTTCGTAATTTCGCCCAATAACGATTTGGGATCTTTGGCTATAGTACACTTTTGACTTAACGACATTCTTCTTTTCTTCTTTTTAGTTTTAACTTCTTCATTTTTATCATTGTTGACAGCTCCTTCTCCTGCATCTTCATTTACATCTGTATAATAATGAAATATCTCTTAATTAATTGTACCAAATAGCAATTTCAAAGTACAGGGTGGTCCAAATTCGATGAGATTGCATGGGTATCTCGGTTAATATTCATGATAGAGAAACGGTTAAATTACCAAAAGTGTGCAGTTTTTTGAGACAAACTCAGAACCGTTTCAAAAATATTTTATCATTTCCAGTTTTTGAGTTATTGAATAAAAAGTGTTTTTTTGTCATACTAATAATGTGTCATATCTCCGTTATTGTTGTAAATATCGAAAATATTTATGGAGATTATTTTTAGATATTTTTATGTTTAATTTGATTATACTAAAAAAAAAAAATTTAAGCTCGCCGTTTAAAAGTTATGACACAAACTTACCTTTTTTTAAATGGGAGCGATAAATGGCTATGACCTATTTAAATTTCTAATTCTTTTCTCATTCCAAATACATAAGGGTCGATGTATTTATTTTCAATAATACGCAAGTTATGAAGGATTTTTAGTTTTTTTTCTAAAAAAATCATAGTAGGCTGTGAAAACAAAAAAAAAACAAGGTTTAAAACCTTATAAAACTCATGTGGTACAATTTACCAAGGTTTTTAAATTTGTTGTAGAGATAAACATCAAAAATTTTTGAACTTAAGATAAACAGCAATAAACTACATTACTGCTGATTCCGACTATGTTGTTGGTATCTTATGTTCAAATATGTACAATGTTTATTTCAACAACAAATTGAAAAACCTTGGCAACTTGTACCACATGAGTTTTATCAGGTTTTACACCTAGTTTTTTTTTTGTTTTCATAGCCTGATTTTCTTAAAAAAAAAAACTAAAAAACCTTCGTAACTTGCGTATTATTAAAAATAAATACATCAACCCTTACATATTTGGAATGAGAAAAAAATAAGGAATTTAAATAGATCATAGCCAACTATCGCTCCCATTTAAAAAAAGGTAAGTTTGTGTCATAACTTTTTAACGGCGGGAGTAAAATTTTTTTTTTAGTGTAATCAAATTAAACATAAAAATATCTAAAAATAATCTCCATAAATATTTTCGATATTTACAACAATAACGGAGATATGACACATTATTAATATGACAAAAAAACACTTTTTATTCAATAACTCGAAAACCGGAAATTATAGAATATTTTTGAAAACAGTCCTGAGTTTGTCTTAAAAAACTGCACATTTTTGGTAATTTAACCGTTTCTCTATCTTGAATATTAACCGAGAT
This sequence comes from Elmis aenea, assembly GCA_947652605.1. Lineage (NCBI taxonomy): Eukaryota > Metazoa > Arthropoda > Insecta > Coleoptera > Elmidae > Elmis > Elmis aenea. Next base: position 30,047,026 of record OX393582.1, read on the forward strand.
ACCCATGCAATCCCTTCGAATTTGGACCACCCTGTATAAACTAGTAATTTTATTCAAGTGTTTGTTTGAACAGTTTATGGTACGGGAAAATGTCAACCTTGATCTTTGGCGTATTTCTGTCCAACTCGTGCCATACTACTGGCTAGTTTTAAACCATCAGAATGTATATCATCAACTCGAATTCCATATACCTTGGCACCAACATCTAAGGAAGTGCCAGCTATCTGCAAAGAATCTTTTGCCATTCCTTGTGACTGTAGTACTGTTTTCATGTAATCTATGATACGTAAATTCCACGCATTTTTGGCACTGATTTTCTAAAATGTTTTTATTTAAATGTAAAGCTCAACAATTCAATTTATTGCATTACTTACATTTTCTGCAAACATCTTCACACAAATTTGAAAGTGATCTTTAATTTCCTGTTCACCTTGTAGACGGGGTGAATCGGGCCCCGAAGATGTGATGTTTGAAGCTCTTCTCTGGATATCAGCTTGAAATCTTCTGCTTAGCCGTTCATTTTCGTCATCAATTTTATCCTATGAAACAACACAAAGATTTAAAAAATATACAATAAGAAATTTAATTGCTTACTTCTATAATGGTTGAACGTCTTTTTAAACTTCGGTTATTGCGCCTTCGTAAGGGTGATGGGTTAAAATCATTGCTCAGACTTGGCCTCTTGAAGGTATTTTCAGGCGTTACAGGGGTTATCTCAGTGCCACTCATTTTGAAAACCTATTTTACCTTCGACTTCGTTAAAATTAACAAGTGTACCTGTTGCGAATTGACTTCAAATAAAATCAATTCATATGTTAAATATGTTGTTTAAGCTTATTCTAAACAGCTTAACGAATCACCAAAACAATTAAAACATTTCACCTAACGCACTGGTGATCATGCTGGTGATGATTGTTGTTTGACCGGAAGAGCTACGTACAGGTTATAATTTTGACGGTTAGGAAGCGTTACTTTTGAAAATTAAATTAACGATTTCCATTGGTTAACGGTGCAGTGCATAAAAACTAAATTTGAACACTTGAACTAATGACGACGTTTTAGTTTGTAATTTACACACTATATGACAGCATGAACTAGCTGTTATGCCACGGAAACGCCAGTGACGTGTTAGGTACTAGAAACGCCACCATTTATTATCAATGTCATTTTAGTCGACGCAACTTCATCACGGTTGTGAAACGGTGTGAAGCTGTGAAGTGTTAGTGTTTGCTATGAAGTTATTTGTTAGCCATCACTTAAGAATATAGCAACAATTAATATTATATTGAGAAGACAGCTTAATTCGTATTTTATGCAACTTGAGGACGAAGGAACAAGTAAGAAACAGGGAGTCAGCAAATAAAAATGGGCACACTCCAATTAGAATGCCCATTATGTTGCAGTGAAACATTTCCTTCTCATTCATCCCTGAAATATCATTTATTAAGTATAATAGACAATTTAAATTGCCCTGCTTGTGGTTCAAAATTTAATAATATACATGACCTTGCTGAACACTTAGAAAACGATTGCCAAACTGAAGAACACCATAATACAGAACCAACCAGTCATAATTATTCAACAAAATTTAAATCCCCATCAGCGGGAAGTCTGGTAAAAAAAAATGTAAAACAAAATTCAATTTCTGGTGGTTCATCAGTAAATTCTACCTCTGCAGCTGTTACGATATTAGTTAAAGAAGAATGTGGGGACAGTGATCCAGCTGAAATAGATATAGACGAAAGCCAACTAGAATCATTTCTAGATAGTAGTACGTTAGCAAAAACTCTTATAAATAGCGAAGGCGATAGTACTGGGAAAGATCAGGAAGAGTACACTACGACAGAAGTAACTGCAGAAGATGAAACCAGTGATGAAGATCTGTATCATTGTTCGAGCTGTGATATTAATTTCACATCAGTTGAAGAACATTTACGGCAATATCATGAAGGACATCAAGTTTTTTTAGAGGCAAGTATTATTTTGTAGCTCATGAAAATGGAAGGACTCGTTAATATCAAAATTAATAAATTTCTTACAATATAAAAAAATAGTGTTATACCTTATACCATTAAGAAATTTTTATTTAATGATAATTAAATATTTTCAGATTTCTAATTATTTCTACTATGAAAGCATAACTGGTTAATTTGTATGTCTTTTTATGTTTAAATTTAGCTATATCACATTAGCAATACCAAATAATAATTATTTTATTTCCAGTAACATTAAAATATTTTTTTAGAATGTGGACTCGTGTGATGTGGATAAAGCTGAATTTGTTAAAGTTGATATGGACTATCACATGGATGAAAACGAAGAGGTTCCAACAATTGAACTAGACGATGATGATATTGAAGATAAACTAGACTCTTCCATAATCCCCACCAAACAAAAAAACCCGCAAGTTCTTAACACCGTAACACAACAAGAATGTTTTGATAAAGATGGTCGCTTATACACAAGAAAAGTAGTCAAGATTGAGAAGTTTTGGGACGAACAGCCTACCAGAGAAGATCCAATAACGCAAAAATATATATTAATAGGGAAGGGAAAGGCTGAAATTGCTACAGAAGAAAAACTTGCCAAGCTGAAAGATAAAAAAAAGCTGCTAGAAGTTCATCAGTGCTCAAAATGTTTAGTACAATTTGCTAAATTAGAGCATTACCATCGACACGATTGTGAAGGGAATCGCGATTTCAAGTGTGCACAGTGCGAATCATCGTTTTACAGTTCGAAATCGCTTTGCGCTCACATGAAAGTGCATAAAGAAACCCATAAACTTGTAAATTCTGACAACAACGACCCGTTAGGACCTTTTATCTGTGAGATCTGCAATACGGAATTTCCAGTGTTCAAATCGTTGCGGCTACACAGACGAATGCACGACCCAATTAAAGTAAAAGAAATCGAAGCCCCAGTAACATACGGCATGTTAGGGGAAATCACGTCGAACGAAGCCCCAACGGAAATGTTTATCTGCGAGGTATGCAACAAGACTTATAATAAACAGTACGAAGAGGCACACAAACGATTCCACAGCAACGAAGCGAACTACGACTGCGAAATATGCAATAGAAAATTTTACACAAGCGAAAATTTGGAGATGCATATGCGTGTGCATTCGAACGGAAAAAAATTCACGTGCTCCTACTGCAAGAAAGGGTTCCTGACTTACGAAAGCCTGCAAACCCATATTACAAGCCAGTGCCAGCAGAGGCGGTACGAATGCCAGTATTGCGGGCGCCGCTTCGCCCGTCCACACGAAAAAGTCAAGCACGAACGCATCCATACGGGAGAGAAGCCCCACAAATGCGAAATATGCGGAAAAGCGTTCCGCGTAAGCTACTGTTTGACGCTTCACATGCGTACGCATTCTGGTACTCGACCGTATCAGTGCCAACACTGCGGAAAACGCTTCAAAGCGCACAGTGTTTATAACCACCACCTCTTGACTCACTCCGATGTCCGTGCATACAAGTGTCCGTACTGCCCGAAGGCTTTCAAGACAGGCGTGCAATTAGCAGGGCACAAAAACAGTCACATAAAACCGTTCACCTGTACCGAGTGCAATCGTCCGTTTGCTTCGTTGTACGCTGTTCGTGCACATATGGAAACGCATCAAAGACAAAACAATTTGAAGTACAGCTGCTGGTTGTGCGGCGCTTCGTACGCGAGGGCGTTTGCGTTACGGGATCACGTTAAGGAACAGCACGCTGACGAGGAGCCCAAAGATGATAACGTTCTGGAGCCGGATGACGGCAAGGCACAAGACGAGTTGAGCAGTCACGATATGCTTCCTGTAGAAGAAGATACTGAGATTTTGATGGAACTCGACGACTGTGAAACTGAAACAGTCGAAGATGCGTCGGTTATTGAAATATCTGAAAATGTCGAATGAAAAAAATTAAATAATTAAAAAATTAAGTTCTTTCGTGCAACTTTTTTTTGAGTTATTGCATGTAAATATTAATGTATTATAATTAAAGTACACTTAGAACGAAAAAATAGTTAAAGGTATTTATAAAATGGCATGAAATTTTTGGTAATATTATACTTGTACATTTTAAATAAACTATTTAACAATTCTTTTTGTGTCGTTAAAATTTAAACTAAGTAAAATAAAACTATACAGGGAGTCCCAGATTACATTTCCAGCATGGGGATCTCGCTTATTATAAGAGATACAGGTTTGTTTAAATTAGATGAATTATCCCTTAGTGTGAGAGGAAAATTCCTCGTACTTCAGATGTTATAGGAAAATGTCGAATTTCTTTTTTCTCTTGTAACTTTTTTATCTTAATCATTAAAACAATTTTATTTGTACTTTCTTGAGGTACTTTTTAATGGAGAATGTAACTGTTATTTTAGATTTTTTTAACACCTACCATTTTTAAGATACTACCCCTAGTTTCATTTTTTCTTATGAAATATTTGAATGTGCTTTTTTCTCTCTTTTTAACGAGATATAACTTGCTATACCTATTTTTATAAATAAGTCAAAATGAAAAAAAAATCGTATTTTCGCCCTCACTTATCCAGCTATTTATAAAAATAAAAACAAAAAACTAATTAAATGTCAAATGACAGTTACTATTTGTCTGCGATATCATTTATTAGAATTTCATATTATTGTTGTGTATTCGATAGTCTTTGGAATAATTGTTATAATGATGGCTACATTTAATAATAGCAAAAAATTTTACATATTGAGATGCTACATTCTTTACCACAATAACTGTAGAAGCTGAGCGAATATACTTAGAGCTATATCCCGAGAAAAGGCAACGAAGGGTGGGTAATCACAGAAATTTGGAAATAAATTTAAAAGAATATGGTTTTTTCGAGAAACCAACTAAAAATCCAAAAAAAAATCAATAATTAATAACAATTATTTCTGCACAGTTTCTATTGCAAAGAATGTAGCATTTCAACATTTAAAATTTTTAATTAGTTTTAACTTCTAAATATGCCCATAATTATATGATAACAAATTTGCTACAAAGACTATCGAATTACACAACAATACTATAAAATTCTAATAAATCATACCACACAAATAGTAACTATCATCTGACATTTAATTAGTTGTTTTTTGTTTTATTTTCATAGATAGCTTGATAAGTGATGGGTAAAATACGATTTTTCTTCATTTTGTGACTTATTTATTAAAATAGGTATAGCAAGTAATATCTCATTTAAACGAGAGAAAAAAGCAAATTTAACTATTCCATAGCCAACTTCGCGGCCCATAAGAAAAAATGAAATTAGGGGTAATATCTCGAAAATCGTAGGTGTTAAAAAAATCTAAAATAACAGTTGCCCTCTCCATTAAAAATTACCTCAAGAAAGTGCAAATAAAATTGTTCAAATGATTGAGACAAAAAAGTTATGAGAGAAAAAAGAAATTGGACATTTTCTTATTTTTTGCTATAACGTTTGAAGCACGAGGAATTTTGTACTTTTAAAAATTGATTGTGGCTCCTCTCATACTAAGGAATAATTCAACTAATTTAAACAAACCTGTATCTCTTATAATAAACGAGATCCCCATGCTGTAAATGTAATCTGGGACACCCTGTATATTGACATCTGAAAATTAGTGTAGCTATAAAGCATTTTAGTTTATGCACTACATTAATTAATAAGGGAAATGTGAGAAAAAAAAAACATGCTAGATGAACACCCTGCAGATATTTCATATTTAGTTGTTCCATTAGACCAGGGCATCTGTGGAAAGATTCATGGGGTCCGCGAGCTTGGATGGAAAAAATCAACTTATTATCTTTATTTTTATTAACCTCTTACTGAAATCTAGCATGTCCTTCACTTAAATGTATGCGTTGAATTACAATAGTATTAGCTTTAGCTGTATCTGTGGCCACGAATAGAAATAACAAATATTTTCATATCGAATTACAGTTGTTAAATATCTCGGGGAAAAAAAAACTGTTCTGGGGAGGGGTCCATGGCTTTCACCTGACTGATCAAAGGGTCGTTGGAACAAAAAAAGTTTAAAACCCCTGCATTAGACACTGCTAGTACAGGATGGACCAAATTCGAATGTTTTACAGGGTACATCAATTATTATAATAGTTGAGGAAAATCTGGTATTGGTCTTTTTGGCTATTTTTTTGAGATAAACACGCCTGTGATCAAATTTTTTGTATCATTTTCCATTTTGAAACACCGACGAAAAATTAAATTTCATTGTTTTTGGAAATCTACTACAACCTCGTTATTTTTAAAAATAAAACTAAATGTTATATAGATTTTTATAAACATTTTTATGCTTGATTTAAAAACAATTTTTTTAACGACCTTGACTCTTGAGAAATGAAGTAAACTTATATTTTTTGAATGGAACTAGTAGGCCATGGCTTTATATAAAAGATCATAATTTTTTTACCTCTTCAAAAATGTATACTTTTATTAACTTTTATATACATGTAAAAAATAAAGTTTTTTATCATATAGTTTGCCATGATTTTGTAAACAAGTGATTTATTTTTTATTTTTAGTTGTATGTTAATTGCAAACATCACTTGTCTACGAAATCATGGCAAACTAATAATAAAACTTTTACAAAATTAGCTATATCTCGGTTATTTTCTACAACACATATATAAAAGTATATATTTTTGTCAAGCTAAAAAAACGCTCTTTCATATATTCATGACCTATTAGAGTTTCCATTTAAAAAATGTAAGTTTACTTCATATCTCAAAAATCAAGATTGTTAAAAAAATTGTTATAAAAAAAACTCAACATTTAGTTTTATACATATAAATTAAGAAGTTACAGTAAGTTTTCAAAAACAATGAAATTTCATTTTTCGTCTGTATGCCAAAATGGAAAGTGATGTATAAAATCTAATAACATAGCGTGTTTATCTTAAAAAAATTACCCAACAGACCAGTATTCGATTTTTGCTAACTATTATGGTAAAGAGATACAGAATAAAACATTTGAATTTGGTTCACCCTGTACAAACAAAAATAAAAAATTATAACGAAATTAGATAATAAAAACTGAAAGCATTTAATTCTGCGAAGTATAATAAAATGACACAAATCCTGTAGGTATATCTGATAAAACCATATGGTGCATTAACTAGGATATACCCCATGATATCAGAACTAAATTAAATACTTTTATTCAGTAAGTGGCACTCAAACAAAGTAAATAGTCTACCATTTTATACTTAAACACCATCAAACGAATAACAACAAAAAAGCCACTTTATTCCAATATTAATTTTGAGAATACATTATAATTAAGTAAAGTGTTTTTGTCAAATATTTTCCACAAACTTCTACAAGTCCATGAAGTATGGTTTATAAATGGTTCTTGTATTACAGCAACATGAATTTTAAAGGTATTTTAGCATAAAAAAGTTCTGACAGGTATGTGTTTTGTTTATTTATTTTATTTAAATGTTTCCATGTTACAACTTGTATCTTTAAAAATAATTAAGAGATTATTGGACGGTTGTGCAATAACAATTTATTAAATTTTTGAAGACTTTTGTAGAATAAAATTTTAGGGTTGCATTAAAATGTGTTTATCGAGTGTCTATACAAATAAACATCTTTATAAAGCTTGTGATAACATGATGCAATATGGAATGGGTATACCAATTAATTGTACGACAGACTTACATATACATGGTCGACCAGAATGGGATATTCATAATAAAGACCATCCTGAAATATATAATGATCAGTCAGATGGTGGATCGGTAAGTATTTTGTATTTTTTTGGTATATAGAAAATTAAAATATGGGGTAGGCCATGAAAATAACAAAATAATACATTAACAGCAATTTAACCATTTGTTTGTGTTTGATAATAAGTGAGATACCTATGTAATACTGTAAAATTTGGACCACTCTCTACAGTATTTATACAAAACTTTCAAAATAATAAAAACATTTGAGAATCATCAATATTTAAAAAACAATTGAAAAAATAAACAAATTGTGTATGCCTTCAAAATTTGTGTTTTGTTTTTTATTTATTAATAATTGTTAATCAAGTACATTTGTTGTAAATTTTTAACATAATAAAGTATTTTTCTTGCAGATCGATCTCTCAAATATAAGTTTCATAAATGACCTTTGGATTGTCGTAGACGCATCCCAAATTGTTATTAAAAGTTCGGCGTTTTTACCAGTTGTATTATGGGGAATATTTGGTAATATAATGTTGCTGCATATCATTATAACGAACAGACGTTTACGTTCACCGACTAATTTGTTAATTGCGAATATGGCTTTCGCTGATTTGTTGACGTTGTTGATTCATCCTTGGGTTCTGTTGATGTACGATTTTTTCCAAAATTATCAGCTTGGAAAATTTGGTTGTAAGGCAGAAGGAGGCGTCGAATGTGAGTAACAATTAAAATTGGTACTGAAACGGTTGAATCATAAAAATAATTATTTCTGTCAATCAAAGATTTTTCAACTGATTTTAAAACATTTTTTTTGCGTTTTAGGTGCTGTATTATTAGCAAGTGTAATGAATTTGTTGGCAATAAGCTACGATCGTCTGACTGCCATTGCATTACCCAAAGAAACAAGACTTACTCACAACGGTGCAAAAATTTTCATGACCGTCACTTGGATATTGGGTTTTGTTTTAGCTTCTCCTCTATTTTTCTACAGGACTTACAAGGTTCGTCTGTAAATTTTATTAAATATAAACTTCGTTGATAATTATCAGGTGTCTTTTTTGAAAAAGTTATTTCAACAGCATTCGACAACAAAACATATTGTATTAGCTTGAATCCGGGCCTCCTTTGCAACACCGGGGCCCGGAAATGTCCCATCTCTCCCGCTCTGTGACCGGCCTTGATGTGAGGACTTCACTTTTAAAGTGTTGCCCTTTTTTAATATATTAGGTGCGTTCGGGACGCACGCTCCCAGATTGGAGTGGATTGGACAGGATTGAAGTGAGATTGTAATCACGTGGTCTCAGAGCCTCCAAGAGTAAATCTTGTGCGTTCGGGACGTGTAGGTGCAGAAAATCAGCGCATATTTCAAATATAAAAGTAACGTAACCTCACTATTTTGTTGTAGACCGGTCTAATCAGAATCAGACATCATTGTAAGTAAAACAAGCAACAAACTGGAATTTGTTAGATTATTTGGTTATAAAATTAATGTAGAATGTCATGATATGAAACCATTTAACTTAAGTTAAATAAAGTTAGGGTTAAAATTGAAAATGCTTTTGCACTGCTCAAAGGCAGATTTCGGCGGTTAAAGTTAATAGAAACAGTTCGTTTAGATTTGGCAGCGGTAATTATTGTCGCAGCATGTATTTTACATAATGTTTGTCTAAATAATGGTGACAATGGTAATTATTTAGAATTAGTGGAAGAAGATCACCTAGAAATTTTAAATGCAACCCCTTATAACGAAATCAATATTGGGGCCATCGAAAAAAGAAACAACATTATGAATTCATTACCAGCAGTAAATTAATGTAATATATAAGTATATAATTGTTATGTGCAACATTTTGATAACTGAAATAAATAAATAAAAAAAAAAGTTTGTGAAGAAGTTTTAATTTAAAAAAAATAATGTACAATCCAAAATATATTTTAATAGAAAAAAACATATACAAAAAACATTAAATAAATAAACACATATTTAAAAAACTAAGTATGCAATAAATATTTAACATAACAAAAAAACTTTAATCTTCCATAACATAAACAGTAAAATATATATTTTAAAAAACCTATTAAATAAATAAAAACATACAAAAAACTTGTATGCAATAAGTATTTAACAAAAAAACTTTGGTATCCTACAATTATTTAACGAAAAAGATGATAAAATAATTAAATATTTACAATATTAAAAAAAAATATCTTTGGTATCCCATACAAAAACTATTCTTAAAATATATCGGGTGATTCAGTTTGACTTTTGCACCCCTATAACTTAGTTGTTGGAAGATGAAACCTAAATGATCCTTATATTTTTGTAAATTGCAGAAAATTCTTTCACGACATCCAAATGTTTTTTCGTTGCAGAAAAAACATTTGATAGGGAATTTCCTGCAATTTTCAAAAATATAAGCGTTATTGGGGTTTCTACAACAACAAAGTTATAGGGGTGCGACAGTTTAACTGAATAATCTGGTATAATTAATTAAAAAAACAATCATTCAAGAAAAAAATATCCCAAAAATAAATATGTTCCACAAATAAAAACTGGTATTGGTCTTCCATACAATAGTATTTATGGCATCTTGTCAATAAACTTTTCAAATAATTGATTAAATTTATCAAACCTCGCCATTTTGTCCTTATGCCTTTTTTCTGCACTACTCACTTTAAGTCTCCTTTTTTTACCAAAAGAACTGTTCTCATTATCACTATCATCATCAGCTGTAAATGACGAACCTGGCGATTTGTTATTAATTAGCCCAGTTAAATTGCTACATGTAGCAACTGCTGTAATTTCAGGTTTATTATGCATCACTTCGTTAATGCTTTCAAAATACACCCACGTTTCTCGTTGATGTCCAGACGATTTGTTCTGTGCTACTACTGCTTTGTATTTTTTAAGAAGCCCCTTCCACTTAGTTTGGCACTGTAAACCGTTAATGTCCCTGTCAAGTTCAGTCTTGAATTTTTTAGACACTTTCTGCCAAAACGGCTTTTTGTATCCAGTATTAAATTGTAAATAGTTATCTTTCATTTCTTGGATCAGAAACAAAATATTTTCATGGGACCATAACTTTTCATTATTCTCCGTTTGCGGTACGTTTTCCTTTCCTTCTACACTTAATTGAGAAAGAATGTCGTTCGTAGCTGGCATATATTCAAGTGACTGTTCTGCAACAACATTAATAAAGTTTTATAACCAATTATTTAAAATAATATAATACACTATACCTTCTATGTTCATTAATAAAATTTGATTGTTTTCTATCGTTGGACTTCCTACTTCGTCTACAACAACGGCGTATTTTTCTTTATTAAACATTTTTATTTAACACAAACAACTTGTACACAAATGCAACACGATAATACGACGCCTGGATGTTAACTGTATCTTATCTTATGCTGTACCTGCTACCTGGTAATTCAAAGAATTCAAAAGTAATTACTAAACAATCCGTAATGCGCATGTCTTCAGTGGTGCAAATTAGAGTAGATTTATTTACTCCACTCATGCAGTCCCGAACGCCCATAGGAGCGATCTTTTTCACTCCAAAGTCGCGTCCCGAACGCTGTGGAGCAAAAAAGAGCAAATAAATCAAAAAGAGCGTACGTCCCGAACGCACCTATAGAGTGCTCCAAATAAATCACTACTAATACTGTAAAACTATTGGCAACAGAGACAATACCAACATAAATTTTGTTTTTGAAGCCGACTCCGATTCTATTTAACAATAGTTATTTATAGAATTTACTTCACTTTTAAAATTTCACTTAAGATGTGTTAAATAATGTATTTAAAATTTTTAGTAGGTACCATAAATACATTTAAAAATCCAATATGGCGCCTGTAAGAAATAATGAAACTGATGATGATTCATTTAAGATAGACGAAACCTCTGATACAAAATAATTAGATCATCTTGCAGTGAATAAAAAGTTGTTTTAAAGAAGTACTTTTAGGTTTTTGATATCTCTAAAGGAGAGGAATTTAAAGAAAACTGAAAATAATATTTTAATTATTTTAAGTATCTCCATTGCAGTTATTGATACAAAAATTGAGAAAGAAGTTGTAGATACTTTTACGTCGTGTAAGATGGCAATATTCAATTGTTACAAAATGGTTTAAATTCTGAGGTAAATGGTAAAGTTGCAGTTTTTAAAGTCGCAAATATAGTTGGCTTGTACAACTTTGAAAAGAATATATTTTTATTATAGGTATCAGAATTGTTTGAATTTCCATATTTATTTTGATAATTTGTATTGAAATAATTTAAAATTAATAAAACTAGTTACTAGTATGCCATGAAACAAAAAACTAAAGAAAAAAGATAAGCCTACTATAGTCACAATTTTAAAAAGTTTCACTTTGACTTTTATTTCAGAGTTTAAAAAATTTGGAAACAATCGAAAGTCAACATTTTATACAACAAAAATACCTAAAATTTTTTTCTCGTAACAACTGCAATAGGGATAGGGATATTAAGGATTTAAAATCTTTGCTGATTTCAGTTTTTTATCTGTATCTAAGAGGCCATGAATTATTTAAAAAAAATGAAAGCATTGTTGAGAAACTTTCTAAAACAAGGATATTTAGCCTAATTTAACTGAGTTTTTATCTCTTACAATTTACGAGTTCTCACCTATTTGACGCACCCTGTATAATAAACTAATAGAATATTTTTATGTGATTAGCAGCACAAAATTTTTTGTATTAACAACAAATCTTTTAGAGACACTGCATAAACAATTAAATTTTTTCAGGAACGGCAGTGGCTAGATTTTCTTGAAAAATATTGCACGGAAGATACAATTGTTATTAACATTTATTGGCACGTTATTATTACCATGCTAGTTTGGTTGCCACTGGTTATAATGCTTATTTGTTATATTTCCATATTTATCAAGGTAAAACCACAAAATTTAACATACCAACTTAATTTTACACTTATCCCGCAAAATATTTATCGATAACTTTATTTATGTATTTGTTTTAGCTGGATAAATATGAACAGACCGTGCTACGAAGAATTAAGCCCCGACAAGTCAGTTATAAAAAGAAAGTTGCTAAAATGATGTTCATCGTGGTCACAACTTTCATGATTTGTCGTTTTCCCTTTACTGGGTTAATATTTTATAGAAACCAATTACTCAAAAATAATTACATAGCAAAAAAAAATCATGTGCAAAATCAGGTTAGTACATCATTGAATTATTTTTATTTAATGGCCACACTATTTTAGCTGATGGCCACTTTTTATTGTGCAGGGTGAACCAAAATCTAATGTTTTACAGGGCATCTTGGTTACTATAATAGTTAGTGAAAATCTGATATTGGTCTCTTGAGTTATTTTTCTGAGATAAACACGCTCGTGCCATCAGATTTTTTATATCTATCACTTTCCATTTTTGGCACTATACACATGAAAAATGAAATTTCATTGTTTTAAAAATTTACTGTAACTTCTCTATTTATAATATTGAACTGAATGTTATATGTAAATGTTTTTTATAATTTAAAAAAAAAATCCAACCTTGACTTAAGATTTGAAGTAAATTTACATTTTTTTTATGAAAGAGCATTTTTTTAGCTTTTTAAAATATATACTTTTACAAATGTGAATGTGATGCAAAAAATAACCAAGATTTTGCCAATTTTGTGAAAATTTTGTTATCACAGTTTGCCATGATTTCATAAAGAAGTGATGTTTGTAATTAAAAAACAACTAAATGTCATATCCAATTAAACTTTTAAACTTTTTAGCAAATCCGTGTATTCTTTTGTTTTTTATATCTGTTTATTGTGCTATTGTAAACATGACTAGATTTGAACACTAATATTCGAAATTTACATTATTTACTTAATTTGTTTTAAAAACATATGTAACATTTTGTTTTATTTTTATAAATAAAGAAGTTATAATAAAAATTCAAAAATAATGAAATTTTATTTTTCGTCTGTAGTGCTACAACAGAAAGCGATATAAAAACCTGATAACACAGGCGTATTTATCTAAAAAAATAGCCCAAAAGACGGAAATCAGATTTTTGTTAACTATTATGGTAACCGACATACCCTGTAAAACAGGGGTCGGCAACCTTTTTGATAAGAAGGGCTAGCTTATGACAAAGGGCACGTTTCATTAATTTTCCAAGCTAATAGTGCGACAAAGAGCGCGTCATTGGGAAAGTGGTGCGTTTACAAGTTATTTTACGTTAGTGGCGGGCATTTTTAAAATGCTTCGCAGGCACCCAGGTGCCCGCGAGCACCACGTTGCCGACCCCTGCTGTAAAACATTTGAATTTAGTCCACACTGTATAGAAATATAATGGATATATATCCATTTCATCATTAAATTTAAAAATCTTCATATTGTACAGGGTGGTCCAAATTCGATGGTATTACACGGATATATCTTGCTTAATAGTCAAGATAAACGGTTAAATTACCAAAAATGTGTAGCTTTTGGGACAAACTCAGAACCGTCTTTAAAAATATTCTATCATTTCCGGTTTTTGAGTTATTAAAGAAAAACTGTTTTTTTATTATATTTATAAAGTCTCATATCTACCTTATTGTTTTAAATATCGAAAAAGTTTATGAAGATTATTTTTAAATATTTTAATGTAGATTTTGATAGTACTTAACATTTTTTTTAATGTTCGCCGTTAAAAAGTTATCACACAGACTCACCTTTTTTTTAATGGAAGCTATAGTTGGCCATGACCTATTTAAATTCGTTATTTTTTTCCCATTCCAAATATAAAAGGGTTGATGTATTTATTTTCAATAATAATAATATGCAAGTTACAAAGGTTTTTTAATTTTTTCAAAGTTGAGAAACAAAAAGCAGGTTGTGAAAACTAAAAAAAAAAACAAGAAAAACCGGAAATGATAGAATATATTTGGGAACTGTTCTGAGTTTGTTTCAAAAAACTGTACATTTTTGGTAATTTAACCATTTCTCTATCTTGACTATTAAGCGAGATACCCATGTAATCCCATAGAATTTGGACCACCCTGTACAAAATAAATACATAGTACTGACTCGATATTTTGTAGGTCAATGGACTATATCACACCCTATGGTTCGTATCCAAATATTTAATATTCCTGAATGCAGCTTTAAACCCAGTTATATACGGTTTAACAAACGAAAAATTTCGAAGGGCATTTAAAGCGACTGCGATTTCGAAACTCTTCCTGATATCAGACGCCGATAAAAGTGCTAGAGCTACTAGTAAAAATAAAACTGGAACAACTCCCATCGACACGAGCAAAACTACTAAAATTTTCCTCATATTTAAAGGAAAATTTCTTAGTAACAAACCTAAAACAGCAGCGGAGAATAAAAAAAAAGTTGTAACAAATGATGCAGATCTGCAAGAAGTTCAACATGAGAATTTATAAAGAAAATTTAAAAAAAATATATGTTTGATTATTATAACAGTCATATATTCGATTAAATTGAGCCAAAATTGCTTGTTGGTCTGAAATGAAAATTGCCATTACAAAAAAGGTATTAAAAACACGAATTATGTTTTATTTTCTTTGTTGCGTAATTCTTAGTGATATAAAAAAACAGTTTTTGTTCTCAATGTTTTGATCCAATTATATTTTGTGTATGAAGTTTCATTGATTTCAAACCATCATCAGCTTTGTGATTTTTTATGGATCCCATGTTGAATCTCTGCATGAAATCAACATTGCTATGAAAAACAAAAGCTATCTAAAATGTTTCTAACTGTTACCAATAGTTTTTCAGCAATTTTAATACACACTATAGTCACCATTAATTTTAAAATGTGTAACAAAAATACAAAAATTATGGTCGGTTTTATATTAAAATGTTTTTTTGTAAAGCATTAACTCTGCTTTTTTTTTAAATTGAAGTGGATAAATAAGACAATATGATAATCACGTCAAATTATGCTTAGAATAAAAATAAATTTGATTTGCATTCGTAATCCAAAGTTTTTATATTTTTATTTGTGACAAAAATTGTTAGAAACAATTTTATAAGCACACTTCAAAGTTTAATTGTTTATTATTAACACAAAATACTGAATGATATTGCTCTTTTGAGATTATTGATACGACATGAATATCTAAAATCATTGTTGATACCAGGGCTGTGGAGTCGGAGTCGGAGTTTGGGAGGAATTTCTGGTCAGTGGCGTCGGAGTCAGAAAAAATGTACCTACCGACCCCGACTCCGAGTACAACAAAAAATTGCGAGGTGGTCTTTTGCCGCAAAATTTAAACTCAAATTTTAAATATTTTTTTTTTTATATTATACACCATAAAATGTCGTATTTAATTTTGT
The DNA here is from genome assembly GCA_947652605.1 of Elmis aenea. Lineage (NCBI taxonomy): Eukaryota > Metazoa > Arthropoda > Insecta > Coleoptera > Elmidae > Elmis > Elmis aenea. The sequence goes on from OX393582.1 coordinate 30,063,034, forward strand.
CGGAGATGGAGTCAAGCTACTAAAATTATCAGGAGTCGGAGTCGACTTTTTTTTCCCCGACTCCGCAGCCCTGGTTGATACTTGACAAATTTCTTAACATTTTAAATAAGTAGTGTTTGTTTTTCAGAGCGAGGTGATTTATGATAAATCGCTATTTTTGGATATTTTACTCTTATTTTTAAAACTGTGCCAGTAAGTGTGTTATACAGTGCGCGGCATTAAAATCGAAACAATATTTTTTTTGAAAAATCGTTTTTTAAAAACAATTTTGTTTTATATGAGCCTCAATTCTTGATGTTCATTTGTTTTCGAGTAATGACGTCATCGACTTTTTTTTTAAATACTAACCCCAACTTTTTTTTAAAATGTTAACATATTTTTTTTAATTCTAAAAATTAAAAGAACTACATTTTATTATTAATACAAATCAATCAAACACTTCATTGCTAGGTCGCATCTTATCCATCTGGTCAAGAGGTACAAAAATAATTTGTAAATAAGCTTGCTTACTGTCAGGAAACTATTGGATGACCAGTGGTCAGTGGATGACACTTAATTTGATTAGCAACTGTTTTTAATTAACTTTTGTCAAAAATAAACTTAAGATGTTTCAATTTTCATTGTTTTGCTCAAAAATGTTCTCACGTAAGGTGCAAGATTTAAATAATTAAAATAAATTTTTAAAAAATATGAGGTTACCATCTAGAAAAAGGCAATGGCGTCATTACTTGAAAACAAATGAAGATCAAGAATTGATTCTAATAAAAAAAACATGTATTCTTGAAAGATAGTCTTGTCAGGATTTTTCCAAAAAATTTTTTGATTTTATTGAATTTACTCCATACTTTTGCCGCGCTACTGTAATCTTTAGTTCTTCTTTTATTTGCAAAAATCTAGTTTGTAAAAAATAAGAAAGTAGATTATAATCCAAAATAGATCAAATGTCTTGCACAAAATATAATTAGATTAGCACGTAGAGAATAAAAAGTTGCCTCAAAAGTGTTTTTAAGTTTGTAAAATCATTTTCAGGTTTTCTTTTTGCTTTAGATTTGAATCAACACAAATTATGCAACTTTGTGGCTCTTAAGATATATCCCCATGTTAGAGCAACCTGTCTAGGAAAACAAGATTTATAAAAAGTGTTGGTTCCAAATCGTTAACTGTAAATCTCAATATTTTAATATAAGCAAAATGTAGCAAAGAATATACACTTGTAAAATAATTGCAATAACTGTATTATTTATGAAAATTAAAGTTAAAAAAAAAGGTAAGTTAACATTAATAAAATATCTCGTATTTTTTATAACATATATTCCGTACAGTAGTAACAACAATTGGTTTACATAAAATAACATAATAAATATAAAGATATGTTACATACAATTAAAAAATTCAAAATTTGTTTATCAATTAATAATTACACTTTCCTATAATTAATTTAAAAGAGTTAACACTGAATAACACCTTTAGTTTAATTGCAATGTATATATTCAGATATTTGTAAAATATTCATAAATATATCGTATAAATGGTACATGTTTCAGTAAAAATGTTTTTAAGACAGCTCATTGCTACGAGACGCACACAAACTCATTTAATTACCTAATTGCAATAAAATAATACATAGAGCGGTAACTGTGATATATTGGAATTAGATCATAATCCAAAATAACATTAAAATAACACTGCTCCGATATCTAAATGATATTTTGCCACAAGAAAACAAAACAATGACAAAAATAATCTCTAGTTTTGTCCAGTACGATTTACGTATTTTCTGGACCATAAAATACAAGCACATGATACAAAATTCAAATGGAAATATTTTAGGTTCCTTTTGGTTCAACCCTCAGTTCAATCAGTACAAATTTATCCTATGGTATGGCTCACACTGTAAATATTACTGTACTTCGACCGCCCCTACCATAATAAAAGACTGATTATTTGGGCTAAAATGTATTGCAGGTTGTATAAAGAATTCTGGTCACTATACAAGTATACAGGGTGTTGGTCACTATACAAGTATACAGGGTGTAGAATAGGATCACGCAACATAGTAATTTCAATGGTAAAATTTTAGAAGTTGTATATTATCTCCCCTAATTATTTTAGAAAAAAAAAATGCATCTAGGTTTTTTGTAGAGAAAAAATTCTGGGTCCACAAATGTAGTCAATATTACTTTTTCCTTTTCCAATAACTGAAAATTGAGAAAATTGCAAAACGCTGTTTTTACAAAAATCTGTAGTGCCTTGGAATTATGCTATGACAACTGCCCAGCCTAATGTCACTTTGACGTGAAATTTATTCTTAATTGTCATTTATATTTTACCAAAAATTTATTTAATACAAATAGTTATGTTTTTATTAGAATGAAATCATAATCTTGTTACAATAATAAAAATCTACTGAGACTACATGTAAAATTCGCAACAAAGTGACATTAGGAAGGGCAGTCACAGCATAATTTCAAGGCACTACAGATTTTTGTCAAAACGGCGTTTTGCAATTTTCTCAATTTTCAGTTATTAAAAAACGAAAAATTAATATTGATTACATTTGTAGACACAGAATTTTTTTCTCTACAAAAAACCTTCATGCACTTTTTTCTAAAATAATTAAGTGAGATATTATACAACTTTTAAAATGTTACTATTAAAATTAATATGTCGCGAAATCCTATTTTACACTTAATTCGGGCCACTATGATGATCTCGCTCAATACAAAAAACATTCAGTAAAATTAGATAACCATTACATACATATATTAGAGCTCGTATTTTAGCAATATTCAAAAGTTTTGAAAAATTCATAATTTATTTAATAAAAGCAAAAAATAAAATTTTGCGATTTTTTATTTTATTATACCAGTCACCATATTTTTTTAGTTAAGAATTCGGGATGGGAGATCAAAGACAGGGAGAATCAATTTAAAAAAAAAATAAAATCCCGGAAAATGAGTGAAAATTCGGGACATATAGTAACCCTAATTATACAGATTTTTAATTTTAAAATCATGATTCTTCCATTATGTCTAATAAACTGGTGATATGTTTTTTCATAGCACACTTAGTTATGAAAATATCTCTGATTTTCTCGTCATCATATTACCTATTTACTTGAATATAAATTATTTAAATCTCATTCCAATGATAGGCCAGTTGTTATAAATAAACAAATGTAAATATTTACCTACATTAACATAAATATTTTTTAAGCAAAAAAACAATTCCCATAATTTGTTTAAAAAAATAAATTATGCTAATGCTGATGAATAAGTGGCTTTTGTTTTATTTACAACAAAACCATTTAATGGCAACTAATTAAAAAAGTTCTTGTATTGGATTAGATAAAATTTGAATTTTCTTGTAAGAAGTAATATACAGGGTGTCCCAGTTCTGTTCACGATAACTGGGACAACCTGTATTATTAATAAGAGAATTATACAAATACTATTCACCCCAAGAAATATAAAATATAAAGTTCGTAAGAAAATGAAAAGTTGACTGTACACCTTGTAAGGAAGTGTACTATGTAACTCTGCATTTAAAATTTTAATTAGTTACAAAAGCATAAAAATGCAATTATTATTAAAACTAAACGAATATTAAATAAAATAAATTGCAACTCAAATTTTTTGCTTGTATCAAATTAACTAAGCATTTTTCAAAATACAGTGGAACCTCTATATTTGTTAATAATTTGTACCTGAGGGACGGACAAATACTGAATCGAGCGAATATAGAATAAATTTTTTTCATAGGAATGAACTCTAATTTAAATAATCCATCCCAATGATAAAAATTTCACCAGAAGTTTACCTACCGTGTGTCTTACAGTGCACCAAAGCACGACCTGCTGATGGATGACGTAATTCACTGGCGAATTTGTGATTGCTGAGAAAAAGTGGTTAAATGTAAAATACAAGTGGTGGAACCGTGATTGTTTCTAACCTAACTTGACCTGTCGTCGTATAAGACAGTACGGTAAACAATAATAGCTGACTACCCCTTCTACTATCCACCAGAAAAACACCGGCTTCAAGTTCGGTGGATTAAATGGCTGCCGATGGCACCAAAAACTTCCCACCGGTCTAATACAAGGCGGAAGCGATTTGCCCACCACATTTCAACTGGTTGAATGTAAGACAGTTTTTGTCAGTTTTGATGGCACCAGTGGCACCGCCGGTGAAAAGTATGACACAGATATACTGAGGAGCAATAATGGCAAAAGTTGAAAAGGAATTAAAACATCAGGTAATTCCAATTTTGGTGATCGATATCTCTTACACGACGATACACTAGCATTCGATTTAGCAAAGAATTTTGTCCAGTGTCTGTGTGGTATTTAAAATGCCGTGACGAATATTGTATTTTTGGACGAATATCGAAGCATTTTATTGATGAAAAAATGTGGCGAAAATTGGATTTGATGAATATAGAGGTTCCACTGTACCTGAATAGCACTATAAATTGGGTTCTATTATACATAACTTTCTGCTAATTTAACAGAATTCCTATCTTTTATATAAAGAGAGATCCCCATAGTGATCCGAATTAAATGGTACACAATCGTATGGTATATAAATGGTACTAATTTTATTTGGTCTTTTAAATTCAGTAATCATTTATGCACCCTGTAACATTGTTTTAAAATATCCAGAAACAACAACAAAAACAAAATTGTAAAACACTTGAATTATTAAACAAATTTTGTTTATTGGAAAAAGTTGTGCAGCAGGTGTAACATTCCAAAAAAATAAAACAACTGAATTAACAGTCATTCTCGATTTTTTAAATGCATTTTTAATAGAATTTCAAACTCAAGTTGTTAATATCACATCTATGTAGCCCTTACTGTTCAACAGACGCGATGAAAACTTAAACAAGTTACGTTTTCCACTATCATAAATATATTCATGTATAACTTATTATACAGTAGTCCCACAATTACATTAATAATTAATTGACTAATTAATTATACACATAAATTAATTTCTTTATTATTTTAACTGGTATTCAGATTAGGGTTAGATAAAATTGGAATGTTAACGCCTTGAACTAAATTTACCATGTTTTGTTCCGTACCAAACAAAATCTCCGAACCTGGAGGAATAAAATTTGAACTAGAATCGTTATAAAAATAATTTGAAGACTGAAACATATTTTGCTGAACTAAATTAACTTCGTTTAACTCGGCCGGTATCACACTATTACTAATCTCTGTGTTTTTATTCAAATCTTCGGTCTGTTGCAAATTCAAGTTGTTTGTAACATTATTTTGGTATAAATCTGCCGTTTGAATGCAGTTTAAGTTATCTAAAGGAGGTGCCGTTGCTAGAACTTTGTTTTTAGTGAAACTATCCGCAAAACTATTTTGGTTTTGATTTAAAAAACCGGCGTCTTCTTGCGTGCCGTCAGGAACCGCAATATTGTAAGGGTTTCCGATGTATTCGGAATATAATGACATAGGCTGGACATCCAGCATTACCGTAGATGCGTTGTATAATATTGGGAACGTATGACCCTGACTTGAAGGTGTGTTTGCAAGCAAACTTGGTGTGTTTGCGAGCAAATTTGGCATGTTTGTCATGTACGGTAGAGTTGGCTGTGACGACGGTGACGTTGGTCGGATTACGGGCATCACTGAGTTAGATGCTGGTGTAACTGGTGTTTGTACAGTATTTTGTGGAGGTGTTGGCAGGTTTTCGATCTTTGGTGGTAATATTGGCACTGGTTGTTGCAGAGATATTGGATATGGAGTTGGTATGTTTGGTAAATTACCACTTGACAATGTTGGTGCACCAATTGGCGTCGATACCATCTGTAAAAACGAAACAATTGAACCATACACTGAAATTATCAACTTCATTTGTACATCATGATACATGGTGTCCTAGCCAAGATGAATTTTTCTATAGCTCCTTAGTTAGTAAGGAATTTAAAAAAAGTTTCGAATAAAAGTTAATTATGGTCATTTTATACACAACCCATAATTATTTTCAACTATGCAGTGTTTTGTTTTTGGCAAGCGATGCATAACTTTGTTTTTTTCAATTGAACAATTGAACAACCTTGTATATTTTGTAATTTTTAGATGTAAAATTAAATTATCTTTCAAAAATAAATAAGGCTTTTTGTACCTAAATTAATATTATTATTAAACAACTTGGCAATGTCAGAACGAATTCTTTTAAAATTTTATTCTACAATAGTGTCATAGCGATTGTTGACTAATTTAAATATCAAAATAATACACGCCGGACCATTTGGCTTAACTTCGAACACGAATAAGTAAATTTTTTTAAATGGAACATCCTATATATTTTTAAATTTTTTTATCAATAACTTATTTATTTATTTAGTCATACGTCTCTCTACCGTCACGTGTAGAACAATTATCTTTAAAAACAATTTTTCTAAGTATTTCCAAAGCCTGCTAGTTTCACTTTATTAAACATTTTGTTTGTGCCCGAAGATAATAATGAAAACTGCAATTATTACTTGAGAAATAATTATTTTAAACATAATTGACTTTCAATAGTTTTTAAACATGATCAAGTTATCGACAATTTTTTTTACAAACATACAGGGTTTCATTAAAAAAAATTATTTCGTGTTTAAAACTTAACCCAATAAACCAGACATAACAAGCACCCTGTGAATTATTTTCAAACTTTAACTAGTCCAGCAACCACTATGACACTATTGTCAAATAAAATTCGATCTGACTCTTCTGACAATGCTAAGTTGAGAAATATTATTATTTGTTATAGTTCTGTTGCGGTTAATATTTCTATAAAAACTTAAATAACTCAAAAATCATTGACTTAAGGTACATAAAACCTTGTACAGGGTGGCCTATTTTCGATGCCCATACAGGGTATATCGGTTATTATCAGAGATAGAAAAAAACTAAGTACGTAGTCTTGATTTATTTTTCCGAGAGAAAATCATTGCCGTTAACAGATTTTTGAAATCTTTTTTAATTTTCAAAATATAGCCAAAAACCGATTTTTGGCACTTTTCAAATATGTTAAATATCTTGCAACAAACAGAGAAAAACTTTAAAGACATTTTTGGCACGGTTTTTTGTCCTTAATAAGATAGCGAAGTTCAATTGTTTTTTACTCATATCAATACCGATATATTACACCTAACTTTCTTATTTTAAATGGCAACCATAAGCAAATTATGTATTTTTGAAAAGCGCAAAAAATATGCTTTCGATTCATGTCAAAGCCAACTATGGTTGCCACTTAAAATAAAAAAGTTAGGTGTAATATATCAATATTTGTATGAGTAAAAAAAAAATGAACATCGCTGTCTTATTAAGGACAAAAAAACATGCAAAAATGTCCTTAAAGTTTTTCTCTATCTTTTCGTTTAAGCGAGATATTTAACATTTTTGATATCTTTTTTAATACTTGAAATAAAGCAAACACCATTTTTGGCACTTTTCAAAAATGTTAAATATCTCGCTTAAACGAAGAGATACAGAAAAACATTGAAGACATTTTTGGCATGGTTTTTTGTCCTTAATAAGATAGCGATGTTCAATTGTTTTTTACTCATACAAATATTGATATATTACACCTAACTTTCTTATTTTAAATGGCAACCATAGTTGGCATTAACATGAATTGAAAGCTTATTTTTTGTGCTATTCAAAAATATACAGGGTGTATATAAATTGGCGGAAGCGCTACACGTGACGACTTTATTCGTAAAATTCTAAGTCGAAAATCTTAATACGAAAATGTTGTACCATGCTTCCTATGGCCTCAGGAACCATTTAAAGAAAAAAAAAATTGGCAACATTGCATACAGTGATTTGCGTTTGGACATTTTTTTATCAGCAATTTTTACTTAGGTATTTACAATTTTTGTTCGAACTGAAAGCTTTCAGTTCGTAAACATAGCTGCAAACTTTTGGGTATCGTAAAACACAAACTAGAAATAATTACGAGAAAAACAGGGAGGACAGCTAATGACAATGTTGCCATATGTATTATTTTCATTCAAATCAGTGATTAACATATTTTTAACACCAATTTTTTAAAGGAAGAACACAATATTAGGAAAAAATACTACTCGAAATTTATTTTTATTCCAAATTGCAGCTTTTTCATTTGCAAGTATTAAATAATAACGCTTATTAAGGGACTAAATGTCAAAACTTTGAGAACCTCTTGCAGATACAGCAAGCATGGTACAACAATTTCGTATTAAGATTTTCGACTTAGAATTTTACGAAGAACATCGCCATGTGTAGCGCTTCCACCAATTTTTACACACCCTGTATAATTTGCTTATGGTTGCTATTTAAAATAAGAAAGTTAAGTGTAATATATAAAACAATTGAATATCACTATCTTATTAAGGACAAAAACCATGCCAAAAATGTCTTTAAAGTTTTTCTCTATGTTTAAGCGAGATATTTAACATTTTTGAAAAGTGCCAAAAATCGGTTTTTGGCTATATTTCGAAAATTAAAAGAGACATCAAAAATCTGTTTACGGCAATAATAATAATAATAATAATATCCTTTATGTGGTAGAACATGATATCAACCTATCTATATATTTAAAAGTATTTAAAATTTGTAGCTTAAGTCACTTCCTAAACTTATATTTAAAACTTTTTTTTGTTAAGTTATCACAACTCAAAATATTGACGTCTTAAGCTGGGTCCAAATTTGCGAGCAAAAGTGAGAGCCGAACCTAGCGCAATCCATCATTTCAGCGAGCCTGCCTCTTAACAGTTTAATACGACCACAAACTCGAGAGTGCAACAAAACCGCAGTCAGCCAAGTGTTGGTATTTAGCAGGCTCGCTAAAATGATGGATTGCGCTAGGTTCGGCTCTCACTTTTGCTCGCAAATCTGGACCCGGCTTTACGTTATATTTTGTTCACACTGTACAAAAAATAATGACATAATGTTTAACATAATAGAGCTGCTTTTGTTTTATTTCTGTTTTACTATGAATATCATTGTTTCTTATGATTAGTATAACCCAAAAAACAATTGAATGTTTAACATGACAGAAAGCTGTGTTTGTTTTACATCTGTGATTATCATTGCTTCTTATGATTATTCCAACGTGCAAAACGCAATTAAAATATAATAAAAGTATTTATTACAGTCTTTTATTTGTACATTTCACTTATATGATCATTTAATTATTGAGCTGAATTGTAAACTTAAAATTACAATTAAAATCTTACCTGTCCGAGGTGAGCAAATAACGGTGATGCTATGTTTTGTTCAGAACAAGGTGGTTGGAGAATTATACTAGAACGGGTGGCATTTTCGATATTGTGCTGCACTACGGTTACAGGTGGTAACTGCTGCTCTGTCTGTAAAAACAAAACCATTTTCATTCCTCACAGATCTTAAAACTGCTAAGAGAAAATGACAATACCATCATTAGGGATAAAATATTCTTGAAGCAACATAACACAGACGACTATTACATTTTTTAATGTAAAATTACCTGTAATTCAACATTGTTAAGTGCGTCGCGTTCCCTGAACAAGTCCTCTTTCATGTGTGGTAAGAACATCCCTATTCGTTCCCAAGTCACCATCCACAGCTGCCCGGGACCTTCTTGGCCCTCGAACACTTTCGCCGAATCCATGACTAACAGCATATTTTTCAGTGATTCCGGAATCGCTTCGTACAACAAGTCGCTACGATCCGCGTACATGTATTTGTCCATGAAGTCCAAAATTGTCAGCCACAGAGACATGAATGTTGGAAGGGATAACAACGGTGTTAAATGATGAAGAAATACCTGCAAAAATTAAGTTTTCTAACCACTTGTGCTACCCTCAAAAGACCACAAAAACTATTCGAAATAAAGATGAAATTATACAACAAAAACCATTGGAAACAATTTTTTTAAAATTCTAATTGAAATAAGGTGACAATATACGTTATAAAATATACCTTAGATAATACTGTGGCGGCTCTCATTCTAGTTTCTTCCATAGCCTGCGGGTCATGCGGACCAATCGGCTGTAAAAGTAGCATTAAAAGCGGAAACAGAACCCTATGGAAGCAAGCCTCCCATTCCGGGCCGTTAAGAGTCTGCAGGTCGTGAACGAGCAGCGCTCGTTGAAGGTACGTTATAGCACTCATTCGAACCTGTGAATCCAAAAAGTTTCATTAAATATTGCTTTAACTATAGATTTATCAAGAAACTTTACATCATTTAAAAACTTTTTTATCTTGCAGAATCCAAAACTATACAGGGTGCGCCAAATAGGTGGGTAAGTGTAACAAAAGCGATTAAATTATACGGAAACTGTTTTGTAGAACACTATTCAATTTAATTTTGTGAAACAGTCCATGGATCACTAAATACAGATAAAAACTAAAATTGGCAAATTTAAGTGTTAAAAACAGGTATGCCTTCCTAATTTTTGCATGTTGAATGTTTAGGACAGGGGTGGCCAACCCGCGGCCCGCGGGCCGCATGCGGCCCACCTTGAACATTTTTCCGGCCCGCGAGATTCATCACACTTTTACAAAATATATTTATTTTATAATGACCAAAGTAGTGAAAACCAATGTATTTAAAAAATACATTATTAGCGCTTTTGGTTCAACTTACACCTGCGAACCGTTTTTTTCGAAAATGATATTGACCAAACACAAAACACGCTCAAACATAACGGACGCTAACCTGCAACACCAATTACGATGTGCAAATACCCAAATTGAGATCGATTTGCAAAAGCTAAGTGAAAGAGTGGAGAAACAAATATCGCACTAGTAAAATAAATATTTTTTAATGATTTCATTTTTTTAATTTCATTTATATTTATATATTTTTTATATTTAATTTTAGTGTTATATATTTCTTTACAATGTACGTTTAGTATCATTATTATTATATTATATATGTTTACATGTTAGAATAATAGTAAACACAATAATAATAACTGATAATGTTTCAATTTTTCACTCCAAAAAAATGTCTATAGTGTATCTAAATCTAATATATGGGGATATATAATTTTATGTGGCCCGCGGAGTTATGATGCATTTTCAAAGTGGCCCGCAAGATCATTTGGGTTGGCTACCCCTGGTTTAGGACATAAATAAAAGTTAAAACCAATTATTTTTTTATATGCCTTTCTTAATATACACGGTGTCACATTTATCGTGAACAGCATAGGAATCTCGTGAATTGTAAAAGATACAGAGTCGGTTAAAGGGATTAAAATTATCTAAACCCCGTCACTCACGATCCAATGCCGCAGTACGATTGTGTTGGATGTGACGAAATTGAAGTGTTTATGAATGTGTGTGGGTGCGATCCAACACATTGAACAGATTTGGACGGCAGACAAGTCTGTCTGCTGCAGTATGAACGCATCCAACACAATCGTACTGAAAGAAAACCTTAAAAAAATTAATAGTTTTTGCACTATTGATTAAAAAAATGAGGTTTTTAATTATTTTTTTTTAAATTGCTCATTTGAAATCACATTTAAAATATTTTTCAACATTATTGGGACATTTTTTGGCTTAGATTTAAAATTTGTTAATAAATTTTGTCCATCTTTATTTGTTTTTGGTATTTTAACATTAAGCGTTTTTCAAATAAGAAAACAAAAGAAGATAAGCAAAATTTATTAACGAATTTTAAATCTATGCAAAAAAGTACCCCAATAATGTCAAAAAATATTTTAAGTGTGATTTCAATGAGCAAAGTTATAACAAAAAATTAAAAAACTCAATAGTGCAAAAACGTTTCATTTAGTTTCATAGATTAAGTGGCTCTTAAATCTTAGATCATTTTGATACATTTAACCAATTCTCTAACTCTTCTCGTTTACGAGATATTCATGCTGTTCACGATAACTGGGACATCTTGTATATTAACCCCTTGACTGGTCTCTACGAACTGAATTCGGGCGTTCTTTTCGCGCTACTACCGAGGCTCTACGATTTAAATTTGGGCATTTTTAACGCTTTTGCACCGTTGACCTTGTTCTAAGAACTGGGTTCAAGCGATTTTATCGCGTTTGTGCCGTTCTGTACGATTTGAGGCCTTGTACACGCGAAGCGGATTACTTCAGTTGATCGCGCGTTAGAGCCGGTTTTATGCACGCGACAGTATCAAGGCGTCGTAGGCAGATTTTTTTTAACGTGCATTCTGTGTTGAAGCTATAAGTTGGAAAATGACAAAAATTAGGTTGGTCTTTGTCACCAACGCCAAAAGTCTTCTTTTTTCTTGACACAAAATCTTATCCAGGTAGATTTGGGTAAGTTGGGTTCGGGCGGTTTTTGCGTGTGATTTTTGTAACAAAAAATTGAATTTTTTTGAGAAGCTAATAGAGAACAGCCTAATTGTTGTGTTTTTCAACTCACAGCTTCATTACAGAAGGGAACATAAAAAAAGGGTAGCCTCTGCCGCCACGACATTGTCGAATGCATAAACCCAGGAATTTAATGTAACGTTCAAGGGGTTAAGGAACACATAAAAAAAAATTCGGTTATACAAAAATTTGTGGGGCACCCTGTATATCTGTGTGGCAGTTGGTGATAAAAGAAACTTTTAAAAGAAAAAATTGAAGATATTTTTATCTTGTGTAGATGATGACATTCAATTGTTTTAGCATTATTTAAAAGCCTATATTGATGGCAAAGTTGCATTTTTTAAATGTAAATCAAAAGTGGCTGTGACATCATCAAAAGCAATTATTTTCGTTTTTCAAAAATGTGATGGTTTCCATTTTTATATTGATAGCTTGTCCTAAAAGAACTGCGATGAAGATTTGTGATTTAAAAAGTAAATGAATAAGCAAAGTAAAAAGTAATAAAATAACATATTGAATCTCTTTTTATTAAATATTAGTAAGACTTTTTGGTTTTTTGTCCGTTTATTTTGACATAAAAAGTATAAATGAAAATCCTTAATTTTGAATCTATTATACTTTAACAAAATAAACACATAATCAACGATTTATTAAAATGTTTAGCAGTCACATCATTTTATTGTTTTTTATTGACTAAAAATTAAAAATTCATGTTTCATAACCTGATTTATATAGCATTTTTTGTTATACATTTGTAAAGGTCAACTCACACTGGCGCGATGTCGAAGCGGTCGCGGGAGCGGGCGCGGTCACGATAATTAGTAACCTGGTTACGTAAGTAAGTAAACATGGTTACCAATTATCGTGACCGCGACCGCGCCCGCTTCGAAATCGCGCCGGTGTGAGTTGACCTTAATGCTTCTTAAAAAAAAATGTAAACACATAAAAACATGTAATGTATAAAATACTAACAAACAGGTGGCAGGTAAGTATGTGAGTAGGGGAAAATAGATAAGAACCAGTTACGTTTATTTAGTGACCAGAGAAGGTAGATCTTTTTAAAATGTTGAATAAACATTATGGGAATTAACATGTGTGTATTATTTTAACTACCAATAAAATAATAAGAGTAAAACACTACACAAACAATTTTTGGTTTCAACTGTTATTTCATTACTTTTGACCCTAATTTATTAAAATCATGACGGATTTTTTTCTTATTTTATCAGACAATAGTTATTAGAAGCATTTTAACTGTTTTTAATTTATTTTGAAAAAAAAAACTATCAGAATGCATACACAAACATTAAAAATATTTTAACTTTGCCATCAAATGAACTTAAAGAATGTTGAAACAATTGAATGTCACCATTTTACTACACTATGGAATTATGGAAAATGATCCATATCTTCTTTCAAAAAGTTTTTTCAACTACAACGCAGATTTTTAAGATTTAAAAAATTTGCTAATTTTAGGCTCTTATGTAATTAAAAAATTAAGATATTACTGAGTAGTTTTTTAAAATTCAACTTTTCCGATTCTTACCGTTTACAAGATCCTAATTTGACACACCCTGTATACCTTTAATAAACGATTTTAATCAGTTATAAAACAAATCGTTACGTACCTGTTTCCTTGTATCACAGCACAATCTCGCGATGCCCTGTAAAAGTGGGCACCATCCTTGGGTCCATAACGACATCTCTTGTGCAATTTCGCCCCCTTCTTCAGCCCACCATCTGAATATTTGTGCAGTTCTCGTATGTAGCGTGTGCATTAAATCCAACAACTGAAAAGAAAAATAGATTATGTATGCAAAATTATTGAATTTCATACAAATACATTCATACATAATTGAAATTTTCTTGAAACTCTGAAAATACTTTTAAATAAAATCTTACTTGTATTGATATTTGATGGTAAGCACTAGGGAGGTGTTCATCGTCGCTCTCGTCTTCGTCAGGGCTGCTAGTAGCTGGACTGCGATGTGATGTTTCACGTCTTCTATTCGCAGTTTTTCTGCGAGTTCGTGGATCCCTACTCGATCTCTTAATTTTCTTACCTTAAAACAAAAAAAATACACAATTCATCGATTTATAAAGTTTCGGTCGTTTCTTGCCGTATTGACGCTTAACAATTTATTACATAAATATACTCACTACCATGGAGACTCGCTTCTACAAAAGTTCGTATGCAGTGTACGCAATTATCGAAATTGTAAGGTGTTATGTGTGCTACGTCCCTAACCAAAAATGCCAAACTTTCGCAACATTTTACTAATCCACTTGGATCGTGGGGTCCTAAATTTCGTTCCAGTGAAAGACTGTACTGATCTGCAGGCAAAGTCCTACCCAATACTGGCTGAACTTCACCTTCGTTCCCAACCTTAAAAAATAAATGAGTGTAAATGATAATTAAAAACAATACTTTTTTCAAACGGTGAAAGTAACAAAAGATTTTAAACATTTGTCAACTGATGTCCAAGTGGTCCAAATCCGATGAGATTACATGGATATCTAATTTATTATTAATGATAGTATTAATGTCAAAATTACCAATCTTGGCTCTTGGGCTTGGGTTATTTTAAAAAAGTATATCCAGTTATCGTGGACAGCATGGATATCTCGTAAACGGTAAGAGATACAGAGTTGGTTAAAAGGGTCAAAATGATCTATGATGAAAAAAAAACTTGGAAAAAATTCATCGTTTTTGCGCTATTCATAAAAAACAAATAATGACGTTATCGATTTTTGCTAATAACTTGCTTAATTAAAATCATCTCAAAATATTTTTCGACATTATTGGGACAATTAGAAATTTCTTAATAAATTTTACCTATCAGCATTTGTTTTTGATATTTTAACATCAACTTTCTAATTTTATATATCGGTTTTAGTTAGCTATAACACCATTTTAAAGTTTTTTTTCCTTTGATTGATGTATGGGTTGTTAGGTTTATCTTTAAAATTAAGCAAGTTATTACAAATTATTGTACCTATTAAGTTTAATCAAATCGACCATGAAAAAAAAACAGACATAACATTAGTAAGCTAGCTGTACTTAATTAAACACAAAAAATGAAAACTTGGATAATTTAAAATGTTTTTTACATTTTATAATATGATAATTTCAGATTTTTTACTATCAATTATAATACAAATTTGAGATCTGTACTTTGTAGATAATAATGTTTACCTAAGCATATTTCTTTTTATTTGATGAGCTGTTCTTAAAATAGCTTACCTATCTTAATTCATTAATTGTATTATTCAACTCTCTTAAGATTCACTGTTTTAAGAACATTTCATCAAATAAAAAGTAATATGCTTAGAAAAACAGTATTATCTGCAAAGTACAGATATCAAATTTGTATTGCCCATGGAGAGACGGCTACACTTTAAACGCATGTTATAATTTAGACTAGCACGTAACCCGTCCTAGGACGGGAATATTGTATATCTTAAATTTAAACTATTACTTTTTATAATACCGTGAGCTGCAAGTTACACACTGTTATGTTACCCATGAGTAAAAATTTACGGTTCATTAGACACAACTCAGTTGGTCAAATGAACCTGTAGCAGTTTACTGCGTTACTATATTCATGCGTTACAGATAGAGTCA
The DNA here is from genome assembly GCA_947652605.1 of Elmis aenea. Lineage (NCBI taxonomy): Eukaryota > Metazoa > Arthropoda > Insecta > Coleoptera > Elmidae > Elmis > Elmis aenea. Next base: position 30,078,989 of record OX393582.1, read on the forward strand.
CAGAGTCACAGACAGAGAGAGAGACAGAGTCAGGCTGGACATTTATATATATTTATTCAACAGTGATAGTAAGTGAAAAATTGTAAATTATTATAAAATGTAAAAATATTTTAAAGTTTTTAAGTTTTCAATTTTTATGTATTTAATTAAGTACAGCTAGCTTATTTATGTAATGTTTGGTTTTTGTTATCAATGGCCACTTTGATTAAACTTAATAAATACAATAATATTGTAATGACTTATTTACTTTTAAAGATAAACCTAACAACTCATACATCAATGACATGAGAAAAAAAAACTCTTTTTAATGGTGTCACAGCCAACTATACCCGTATTTAAAATAAAAAAGTTGATGTTAATATACCAAAAACAAATGCAAATAGGTAAAATTAATTAACAAATTTCAAATTGTCCCAATAATGTCAAAAAATATTTTGAGTATGATTTTAAATAAGCAAGTTATTAGCAAAAATCAAATTTTTTGTTTTTTTATGAATAGCACAAGAACTGTTACTTTTTTCAAGATTTTTTCATAGACCAGTTGCTCTTAAATTATTGATCATTTTGGCTCATTTAATTAACTCTGTAACTCTTACCGTTTACGAGATCCCCATGCTGTTTACAATAACTGGGACACACTGTACACATATGTATATTTTTGTTCAATATCTCCATTACTATTGTACAGGGTGGCCTATTTTTGATGCCCATACAGGGTATCTCGGTTATTATCAAAGATAGGAAAAAACTAAGTATGTAGTTTTTAGTTCTTTTTTCGAGAGAAATTCATTGCCGTGAACAGATTTTTGATATCTTTTTTAATTTTCGAAATATAGCCAAAAACCGATTTATGGCACTTTTCAAAAATGTTAAATATCTCGCTAAAACAAAAAGATAGAGAAAAACTTTAAAGATATTTTTGGCACGGTTTTTTGTCCTTAACCCTGGAGTAGGTGTGTGGTTGACATGTGTCACCCAGTTGTTTTCAAAATAAGTTATTTTTAATACGGTCGCATGTGGCATTTTTGGATTATCAGTACCTGCTCAAAACACATTCCGCTTGGTTTTCAGTTTGCAGGGAACTGCTGTCTTGTACGGTTGTGTAAAAAAAAAAGTGTTATTTGAAGCGGTTAACGGTTTTCACCCATAAGTATGGATGCTAATGTTTGAATGAAATGTTTTGAGGAATACGAATCAGGCACTGATGATAACAATGATGAGAGTAGTGAAGATGAAGAAACTGATAATGTTCAACAAAGCGAAGATTTTGTGTAAAACGTGGACAGTGGATGTGCATAGAGCATTTGAAGGACGTTTGTGTTAGGTGCTATGAATAAAAATTAAATATAAGTGTTCTTATCAAATTAAGGTCTTAAAAAATATTTTATGTATTTTTTTTTAAATTTTAATAGTTAAAATATGTTTATTATTAATAAAACTTTGTATTAAATAAGTTTATTTCAAACCTTAACTGTCAAAATATGCTTAAAAAAGTTGGGTGACATTTGTCACCCACTCGCCCGTTCTTGTTTGTTAATGCCACACGCCTAGTCCAGGGTTAATAAATAAGATAGCGATGTTCAACTTTTTGTTACTCATACGAATATTGATATATTACACCTAACTTCTTTATTTTAAATAGCAACTATAAGCAAATTATATATTTTTGAAAAGCGAAAAAAATAAGCTTTCGATTTATGTCAAAGCCAACTATGGTTTCCATTTAAAATAAAAAAGTTAGGTGTAATATATCGATATTCGTCTGAGTAAAACAAATTGAACATTGCTATCTTATTAAGGACAAAAAACCATGCCAAAAATGTCTATAAAGTTTTTCTCTATCTTTTCGTTTAAGTGAGACATTTAACTTTTTTGATATCTTTTTTAATACTCGAAATATAGCCAACACCATTCTTGGCACTTTTCAAAAATGTTAAATATCTCGCTTAAACGAAAAGTTAGAGAAAAATTTTAAAGACATTTTTGGCATGGTTTTTTGTCCTTAACAAGATAGCAATGTTCAATTTTTACTCATACAAATATTGATATATTACACCTAACTTTATTTTAAATGGAAACCGTAAATGGCTTTTACATAAATCTAAAGCTTATTTTTTGCGATTTTCAAAAATATATAATTTGCTTATGGTTGCTACTTAAAATAAAAAAGTTAGGTGTAATATATCAATATTCGTATGAGTAAAAAAAAATTGAACATCGCTATCTTATTAAGGACAAAAAACCATGCCAAAAATGTTGTTAAAGTTTTTCTCTATCTTTTTGTTTCAGCGAGATATTTAACATTTTTGAAAAGTGCCATAAATTGGTTTTTGGCTATATTTCGAAAATTAAAAAAGATATCAAAAATCTGTTTACGGCAATAAATTTCTTTCGAAAAAAGAGCTCGAGACTACGTAATTAGTTTTTTTCTATCTCTGATAATAACCGAGATACCCTGTATGGGCATCGAAAATAGGTCACCCTGTACATATAGAAATATTTTATTAAGGTTTATCATTTCCTTTTGTATATGAAATCTAATGATGTCAATGAATTTTTTTTGTTACCAGTGTTAATGTTGACATTTTTAAATTTGTTAAATTTTCTGTTATCAAATATGTAACGATTAATCAGTTAAATGAATAAAACAAATGCAATTAAGAATTAAAAAAGATTTATAATAACATAATAAGTTTTTGTTGTTTTATGTATGCAAAGTAAAATTTTGTGTGACTAAGTAAGTTAAATTTTACTAAAAATGTATTAATAGTCTAGTTCAAAGTTTTGAATTATAATTTTTAATATCTAATCTAAAATAAAAGTTGTAATTGTTAACTTACGAGTATCCAACCGCCGGTGTTGTTGGGTACACTAAGTTGTGAAGTCGACCCAGAAACTGGCAACACAATCGCGCTTTGAGATCGAGACGCAGCACTGTGTCTAGGACTTTTTGTTAATTCCGAATCTGACGTATAACCTCTATCTGTACTGACAGTTTCATCTTCGCTGCTTGCGGGCCCCTCGCCTTCCGATTTAGCTCCTGAACATAACAATTACAGTGATTTAAAGTTAAACAACATGCGTTATCGTACCCTGATCGGCTTGATTATCATCTACCATCGGTTTCGGGGGCTGCGCACCGGCACCAACACACTCCAACAAAGTGAAAATGATCGACCAATCTGTACTCGTATGAATATTCTGGGCGGACGTTTTCAACAGCTCGTACAATCCATACGAAATCTGTCTCGATATGCGGAACAATGTCGCGCTCTTCAGTAAAAGCAGCATCCTCAACGATTGCAGGACGATGGGGCTCATTTCTTCGTTTCTCATAAGACGTATTGCCAATCTTAATAAACCTATGACGGATCGTTCGAGCAGATATTGGTAATCGCAGTGAGAAGCGTTCATTACCAAAGTGTACAGATGATCACGGACTATTTGCCAAACAGTCATAACTCTGTCTCTGAAAAAAATAATTATTATTTACATTAAAACATTGATGACACTTCAAAATTAAAATATTAAGGTGAAAACAAATTTTAAAATGGCTACAGGCCAATATACAGGGTTTTTGCTTAGTGCATATTTCTTTTGTATTTAGCGTCATAATTATATTAAAAAAATAGAATAAATTGAAAACAAAATTGAAGATAATCAGCTAATTACCTGTGATTTTCTGCGTTCTAAGTTCCTCCGTATCAATATTTAACTTTGTTACCTTGACCGAAACACCCTGTGTTTTTTTATTTTTAATTTTTTTTCTTCTAAAAGCGACATCTACATAACATTTCTTTGCTACATTTTTACAAAAGCTTTAAAGTAACATCTCTAAATGCTCTTTTTATTCTGTCTAGCAACTGTTGGATGTTTTGAGGCACTTTCATATTAATAAGATTTTTTTAAATTTCACATTGCATTTGTTTTTAATTTAACCGTATATAGAGTGACAGAATAGTCTAGCAATGGTCAAAATAAAACAATGGAAGTCAGTTATTGTTTTTTTCCATGGTTATGTTTGTTTTTTGTCTTAGATTTAACAATTTTTTAGTTACATCACTTATTTGTGTAAATAAACATATTAAACATTATATCACTGAAACAATAAAAATAATAATCTTTTTATTTAACGTTCTTTAAATATCTTGCACGGTAATTTATAAAAAAAAAAAAAATACTATCACCATTTTACAGCTAACAAAATCTAGCAAATTTTTGTGTATCAGCAACAACAGCCGAGATATAAAAGTTAAAAAATTTTGATTTTTTTGTTATATCAAGCAAGCTATGGTTGTTTTAAACAAAACAATATCTTGTTTAAGTTACACATAATACATTTTTAAGGTTTTGTTTCCTTCAATATTTTCAAAAAAATATAAAAGACTCGAAAACAGTTTTTTTTGGGTACACGAACCTTTAAAATTTTGGAAAGCAATATTATACAGGGTGTCCCACAAGGTATGCCTTCGCTAATTTTTTTATATATCGAATGTTTAGGACCTAAATAAAACGTTTTTACCGATTATAATTTTTTTTATGTGTCCCTTCATATACAGGGTGTCCCAAATATAGCGAACAGCATGGGGATCTCGTAAATGGTAAGATATACAGAGTTGGTTAAATGGGACAAAATGATCTACGATTCAAGAACAACTGTTTTATGAAAAAAAACTTGAAAAAAAATTAATAGTTTTTGCACTATTGATAAAAAAACAAAACACATCAGGTTTTTAATTTTTGCTCATAACTTGCTTAATTGCAATCACACTCAAAATATTATTCGAGCACTTTTTTGCGTAGACTTGAAATTTGTCAACAATTTTTACATATCTTCATTTGTTATTGTTAGTTTAACGTCAGCCGTATATAAAATAAGAAAGTTAATATTAAAAAAAACAAAAACAAATGAAGGTAGATAAAATTTGTTGACAAATTTCAAATCTACGCAAAAACTGTCCCAATAATGACGAATAATATTTTGAGTGTGATTTCAAATAAACAAGATATAAGCAAAAATTAAAAACCTCGCGTGTTTTGTTTTTTATCAATAGCACAAAAACCTTTTTTAATTTTTTTTTTTCATAGAATAGTAGCTCTTAAATCATCATTTTGACCCATTTAACCAACTTTGTATCTCTTACCGTTTACGAGATTCCCATGCTGTTCACTATTTTTGGGACATCCTGTATATAAAGGGACACATGAAAAAAATTATTATCGGTAAAAATGTCTTATTTAGGTCCTAAACATTCGATATATGCAAAAATTAGCGAAGGCATACCTTGTGAGATACCCTGTAATAATAGTACATGGGTCGTTCAATTTGAAAAGTAACAAAATTACTTACTGGGACAAGAAAACAAATCACTCAGTATAGTTGGAAATAATTTTAGATTTAGTAGCTAACGATTTCTTACAACTTTATCATTTATTTTATTTTTTAATTTGATTAATAAATTATATATGAACAAAATATGCACTAGGTGCTGTGTTTTTTAATCATAAAAATTTCTATTTAATTTTAAAATATATGTCGATCAACTTACCGATTTTGTATAACAATTTTGAGCAACAATTCCAAAAAAAATATCGATACATTTTCGTTATAATTGTATCCCAACGATTTCTGGATATCCGGACCCCTAGACAAGTCAACCAAAGCTTTAATTAATTCCAGCAGCGCATCTTCGTGCAAAAATTTCGAATCGGTAATGAGTTGCTCCAAGTTGCAGTCCCTCACACACTGTTTTCCGACATCTATCAGTTCCTGCTCCTCGGGTGTCGGTATTTTCGATAAATTCTCCGAAGACGACACCATGTACGAATACAACGAACTAAACAAGCCCGTGTCCTGCTTCTGATATTGCACCGTTTCGCACACCATAGTTATCTTTCCGCTCGGCTCGATAAAATCTTCGGCTTCCATGTACGATTTCGGCAAAAAGTTGTGGCTGTACAAAGAAAGGATGAGATCGAAAATATTCTTCCAACCTTCGCGTATGTTATCCCCATGCTGGTGCGTTAAATTGAACAGCGTTTTCAGCGCCAACTGGGCTTTGACGTTCGATCCGAACTGCACCGCGCCGTACGTCTTGTTCTGTTGGTTGTGGAACAGAGTAAACTTACACAAACCCAATATCAGCATGTCTAAGTTTTTCGTGATACCGAAATGCGACGATATAAATGCACATCTTTCAAAACCTCTGACGGCTCGTTTGTAAACGACGGGGTCCTCAGATTTATCGAAAACAAACGACAGTGCTGCTATAATGGGACCCCAGATGAGTGAAAATAAGTCGTAGTTGTAGATGTCGCTCGAAACATGGATGTACACGCCGTCTTTGGACACGCCTCTTCGGAGGAGAACTTTCCATAAGTAATTTTCACGGACTAGACCTGTCTGTTCGGCTGGCATGACGATTTCCTCATTTCTGTTAAACAAATAATTTTAAGGATAACATAAAATTTTTGTAAATTTTGTACGCAAAAAAATCACCGATTTCATGCAAAACAAACAAAATTTTACTTACTTAATCGCATTATACATATCGTCCAACATATCTTGATCGAAATCGTTTCCTCCGTTAACTTTCTTGAGGTTCTTTTTAAAATCGTCGGCAGTCATTGGAACGCTTTGTTTCTTAACATTATGATTGTGCTGATCGACGTTCAACATAATGATGGCGTACGCTAGAGTAAATGCTGCATCTGCGTTAGCAAACGGTTCTCCATTACATTTCTAGGAAAAAAAAAATTTACACCAAACAATACAAAAATTACAAATTATACTATTTTTTTACAGGATTTACAAAATCGAAATGTCTTTTTTTAGATTTACATTTCAAAATTCCGGGTGTTCCAGTTTGGTATTCGCACCCCTATAAGAGCTAAACCAGTGGTTTCCTAACAACCTTTTTGTACCTCCGCCCCCTTTAAAAAAAAAATTGCGCCCCCCGTCACCCTTCATAGCAATCTAATACTATAAATATTTTGACGTTCTACAGGCACTGTTTTGATAAGAATGCAGTGGCGTAAACAATTTTTCAAAAAAAAAAACGAAATTCGAGTTGTGACATAAAGTTGTATTTTTTTAAATAGAACCCATAGTTGGCTATGACTTATTTAAATTCCTAATTTTTTTGTCATTCCAAATATACAGGGTTCTCGTTTTTCGAGGGCCACTATGGGGATCTCGTAAACGGTAAGAGTTACGACTTCAGTTAAATTAGGGCAAAGTTGTATATTCAGGTGCTTAATAATTCGATGCAAACAGAACTTATCTAGCTCTTTTGGTTTTTGAGATATAGGGAAAAAAGTAAAAACGTGGATTTTTGTTTTTTACCCGTAACTTTTTCATTGCCACTTTTTGCAATCAGAATCCCCAATTATATTTTCCGTGCAACGTTTCGTTCTTTTAAAACCATCATCAGGTCAATTTTTTCTAATGGACGCTATATCTGATTTTAACGCCAATTTGTAGAGCATTTTTTTCTGAATTCGACAATGTATAACACTTGGGACTTCTTTGAAACAATTGTTGTTAAAATGGCAAAAACAAATATTTAATTTAAAACAAATCCTAATCGGCATGGTAAATAATTGTCTTTGTCCCTTTTTCCTTGAAAGCACGTAAGTAAACCGCATGAAATTACTATTAAAGGGATTTAATTTAAAAAATAGGTAATAATAAATATGTTAGGAATGCATTAACATTGTTCACTCATTAGCAAATATTTTTAGAATATTTTCTTTGGTTAAGTAATAAATTTCTCTAAAATGTGTATTTAATCCTTACTTGGCATACAATTATTTGTAACAAAAGACGATAGCCAATTTTAGTTTTCACCATCAACTTTTTATCGAAAAAAGAGATCAAGGATGCGCGGTCCGTTTTTTGATACCGAGATTCCCTATGAAAACATCGAAATTTGCCCACCCTGTACAGCAATATAACAACTTGAAAGAAAAATACAACGGATTAAAAATTTCTAACAAAAAAAACAACTTTAAAGAAAACTACAACGGATTAAAAATTTCTAACAAAAAAAACAACTTTAAAGAAAAATACAACGGATTAAAAATTTCTAACAAAAAAATTAGTCATGGAAGTACTTAAGATGATCATTTCCCTATAAATAAATTTAAAAAATTATAATCAAAATAATGTTATTGTTTTTTTTGGAAGGAAATGAAAAAAGTTTTTAACAGGTAGCCTTTTTTTTTTTTTTTTTTTAAATTTTTAAAATTTCTTTTTGTTTTTATATTTTTGTTTTTTGGATGAAATAAGTGCTAGTGCAGCGAACCGGTTGTTAAATTTTTTGAATCCCACCACTGCTTATAGGGGTGAGAACAATAAACTGGAACACCCAGTATAACTGCTCTAATAATAATAAAATTTCTTAATTTTAAATTCCATTTTTTTATGCATCTCACACAATGAAAATTATAACACATAAACACTTAGTACCACTAAGAAAACAAAAAAATATTTGCAGAACACTTAACATAAATAATTTAATACTTACATGCCAGTGTTCGGCAAAATGTTCCAACAGCAGCGATATAAGAGGGGCCTCCCCAGGCAGTCGAAACGTTTCTAAATACAGACGCAAAGCTTCATCGACACGGGTGTCTGTAAAATCAAACATCTTAACAAACGCCTCTAAAACTGGTAAATTATTGCGTCCGCTGATGTATTCTCCGATCATTTTTTTATCCAATGAAGGATTATCTCGTAAAAAGATCACTACTTCGTTGGGGTCCAATTCTAGCTTCAATACGCCGTGTTCTTGTAGAAACTGTATGCCCTTTTTTGGCTTTAGGTTGAAATATTCTGTGCCAGTTGGTAGCCACTAAAAACAGAGTAACCTATGTCACATATAAATTAAAATTTTTATTCAGTGTGCTTGTTCAGCGTATCCAAAATTTGAAGTTCAACATTGTTCAATTCGAAAGCGTAATAGATACAAAGTCAAATAAATGAAAGCAACCTTTTATGTAGAGCAATTTGATGACACTTTAAAGCAGTGTTTCTTAACCTTTTTGAGCCGTGATCCAACCTAGGTAATAGTTTTGGTTTTACAACCCAAGCAAAGAATAATAAAATAACACATACAGGGAGAGTCATTAGTGCGAGATCGGTGGATTGTGGCTAAACGGTTTTAGATCAAAAGTTGATTAAAACGCTATTATATACAGTTTTTTCTTCCGAACACGATAAAAATATTTTCAAATATACAGTAATAGCAACTTTTATATTTCAAATACAACACCCCATTTTTTATTTAATATTTATGACCGCCTATATTTTAGCTTTGCATCAATATAAAATACTACAGGTTTTTATACGGCGTTGTCAAAAAAATTAGTTTTCAAAATTTTTCAAGGTTTTATGGTGCCCTTCCAAGTGAGAGTAAACTACTCTCGATAGCAGCGTCGCCAAGGATACAGCCAATCGCGAGTTACTCTCAGGGGCTGTATCCTTGGCGACGCTGCTATCGAGAGTAGTTTACTCTCACGTGGAAAGGCACCATTAAGTCTTTATTTAAAAAATTCTGAAGTTATTTTTCAAAAGTACATAGTTGTCATTTGGTAAGGACATGCAGAAAACATTGCTCTATTTGCTCGATATGAAAAAGTTTGAATCACACATAAATAGGTGGCAACTTCCATGATTTTCAAAAGCTTGTAACTCAATTTTTTCAAATGCAAACTCCTGTATTTTTTGTGTCATCGAATTCGTCTTTAAAAATTTTTAAATTATTTTTTTATTGACAACGCCTCATAAAAACCTGTAGTATTTTATATTGACGCAAAGCTAAAATAAAGGCGGTCAAAAATATTAAACAAAAATGTGGTGTTGTATTTGAAATATAAAAGTTGCTATTAGTTCCAGAGAGGCGACTCACCCTGTATATTTAAAAATATTTTTATCGTGTTCGGAAGAAAAGACTGTATGAAATAGCATTTAAATCGACTGTCTATCTCAAACCGTTTAGCCACAATCCACCGATCTTGCACTAATGACACCCTGTATAGGTTTTTAAACAAATTATCGTGTCTTATTAGGATATATTATTATAGATAAAAATATTTTGCGACTCTCTCAATATGCCAAGCGACCTTTGGATCGCGGCTCATAGGTTAAGAAACACTAGTTTAACTTATTATTTTTAAAATCATGGCAAACTAGACTGTCAAAAATCCAAATTGGTAAATATTTTAAATAGCTCCATTTCAGATATTTATTTGTTTAAATATTGTTTCCACACTAAGAAAAATGACAAAATTGCAGTTTTTAAAATGAAAACTATACTTGGCTTTCAAATTTAAAAAACACAGATTTTTCTTTTTTCAATAATTTATGGTTGCTGTATTTATTTTGATATTTAGTCTCTACACGACACAAAAAATTTAAAAGAACATTTTTTAAAACAAAAAAAAATTTAGTATTTTAATTAAAAACAAAAAAGAACCTTAAAATGTTAAAATTGGTGATCAATTTTGTTTTCCAAATTTGTTAACAAATTCAAAATATAAGTTTTCTGGGTAGATTAACAAACAAACTTAGCCTATCAGCAAAAATTACAGTATATAGGTCACTAATCGCTCCACACTTCGATTACTGCGCCAGTATTTTGTTCTTATGCAATGAAGGCGACTTACATAAATTGCAGAAACAACAAAACAGAGGAATGCGTGTAATTTTAAAATCCTCAAGATACACTAAAATAAGCGAAACGTTAAATACTTTAAAGTGGTTGAGTATACGGCAAAAAAATATGTTTAATTGCCTTTTTTTAATATAAAAAGCAATAAATATTTTTTTACCACGTTACATGACTAAAAATTTAATACAAAACTGTAACATCCACAAATACCAGACCAGGAACAAAGACGACTTTAGACTACCGAAATTAACAAAAACAAATACACAGAACGCCTTATACTAGAAAGGGCTCAAGATTTTTAATGAATTAATTGTGGAAATTAAACAAACAACTTCCATACCAAATTTTAAAAAACCATGTTTAGAATATGTGAAAAATAATGTTAAGATTTAATAGTTAAGAAAATATGTACAAATATGTAAACAGGATTAAGATAATGTAAAATTAGCGAAAAGCTAAATAAAGATTTCTTATTATTATAATGTTATAAATTTTAGGAATAAAAGATTACAAAGTGCAGTGGGTTTAATAAATTTTTAATGGGTAAAAACTATTAAAACTAAATGGAGTGTTCCCGATTTATGTTATTTTATTATTATTTCTCGAGTTTCTTATTATTATTTGCTAAGTTTCTTGACAAATGATTGTTTATAAAATTATTATGTATTTGTATAAGTTAATAATCAACCACTTTAAGTAAAAAAATGAAACAAAGTTTATTTACTATTAACAAATAAGCGTTAATATCTATTGGGTCTTAAAAAATTTTCACCTCTAATATTTTTTTTAAATCACTAGCAAATTTTGTTACATTCAGAGTACTCTAGTTGTAAAAATAAAATATAGTAAACCATTTAGCACTGAAAAGAGAAAAATTCAGTCTTTTTAATTTAATGTCAAAACAAAATATGGTTTCCATTTAAAAAGTGCAACTTCGTCATGCAATATTAAATAAATTGAAATAATCGTCAAAAATTTATACAACTTTGTTTACATCACGTTTTTCTCAACAACTGAAAGGGAGATAGATATCTTGTATTTAAAATATTGATGCAATTTTGTTTCTGACTGTATCTACGCCATGGGATTTTTAAAACAACTTAACCCCTTACCGCATATTGTATCAGATATGATACGTACCATATAAAGCGATATTAGTCATAGTTCTCATATAGTAGCGCCTTCTACAGTGTACTATACTAATAATATACAGTTTCACGCGTAATATTTGAAAAATTGCGCCATCTATGTTGAACTACAGAAAATATACATTAAAAAACATCAAAGAGCTTAACATTTCCCGCCTACTACCGCCATTTATGCAAATTGGGTAAATTTATGTTATTGCATTTTATTTATTTACATTATAAATTCGACGTGTAATTTTTTTTTACTATAATAACGTCTAAATCCTTTGTGCCAAATCATTTAATTTTTATGAATAAAAATTATGTATGTAGTATATATGCATAGTATTACATATTAGAAAAAAAAAACAGAAAAGGTAAAAAATTTCGTCTTAAAATAAAAATAAAATTTTTTTAACATTTTTTTAGCATTCTGTAATATATTTTACACATTCAAAAAAATTTATTTGAAAATTTAAAAAGTCATGCAGTAAGGGGTTAAGCATTACCGAGTTATTCTATAATAGGTAATTTTTTTTCCATTTAAACGACCTTGTAACTAGTATCATTTAGAAGTTACCAATGGTGACTGGAATTTCGAACACACAAATTAATCCAATAACTTTATTAATTTAACAACACAAAAAACTTACCCTTTTAATATTTTTATTAGCAAACAATTCTTCTCGTGTTGGTACTCGCTCTGAAAGCTTCAGTCTTGCCGATTTCCGTTTCAGACTGATGATACCATCGCCTTTCTCAGTATCTTCAGCACCATCACTTTTTAAATCACAATTGTTAAGACATATTTCCAATTTTCCTTTCGTTTTTTCTATACAGTGCTCCTCTATACTCTCGATCACCGTAAGCAGAGCATCCAAAGACAACAAATGCGTATGATATATCCCGCTGGACGCGGGAAAAGCGTTTTTGGCCAAAAGTTTTGTCAAATCCTCGTACAAATTTGTACAGTAGATGTCGCAATCGTAATTTAAATACAGTTCCGTTACTAACCCTGGTATCCGCCACAGTTGCACAATGTTATCTAGAGCGATCTCCTTGTGTTCGTATGTTACTTTAAGCGAGTCACTCGTTATTATTTCGATCAACTTGGTGAGATAGAATTCTAATTGGAACTTTAAATGTGTGCGAAGTGACTCGAACATCAAAAACGATACTTGAAGATCAGCTGCGAATACCGAAATGCGTTCCGTGCTCATGAGCTAGAATTTAAAAAAAACTATACTGGTAAACATTACAATAAAGTATCAAGTTCAAAAGAATACAACGTGAAATAGCATTTTATGCACTAAATTTGATATTTTATACTGTTGATTGCGATAGTTTGCGTACAAAATCGAGTAAGAAAGAGATAAAAATGTCGTTGCACATATATGGTCATTGCATAGGATTTCATAACGGCTGGTTTAAGCAATTAAAAGGGCTGCACTGCCTGTGGACCGGCTTTTGGCCACCCCTGCTTTATATTAAAGAGCATTATTTTAGCTTTTTAGAAATATATACTTTTATATACATATGTATTGCAAAAAATAACCAAGATATGGCTAACTTTGTAAAAATTTGATTGTAACAGTTTGCCATGATTTCATAAACAATTGATGTTTACAATTAATAAACAACTAAACATCATATCTTAGTGAATTTTCAAACTTTTAAGCAAATCCGTGTATTTTATATCTGTTTATTGTGGTATTTTGAACATGGTTAAATTGGAACATTTTGAATAGCTTAATATGTTAGAAGTTTACATTGAAAATGGTTAAAATGTGGATGCCGCACCAGAATTTGCTTGGAAATGACATGTAGTTGTTTTTTAATTGCAAACATCACTTGTTCGCGAAATCACGGCAAACTATGATAATAAAATTTTCACAAAATTAGTTATTTTTCGTAACACACATAAAAGTATGTATGTATTTTTAAAAAGCTAAAATAATACTTTTTCATATAGTCATGGCCTACTCGAGTTTTTATTTAAAAAAAAATGTAAGTCTACTTCATATTTCAAAAATTAAGGTCGTTAAATTTTTTTTAAATGTGTTTTTAAATTAAGAATAAAATGTTTAATAAAAACCTATACAACATTTAGTTCTATTCTCATAAATAAAAAAGTTAATATAAATTTTCAAAAATGACAAATTTAATTTTTTGTCTGTAGTGACAAAATGAAAAGTGATATAAAAAATACGACAGGCGTGTTTGTCTCAGTAAAATCACCTATGAAGCCGGTATCAGATTTTCGCTAAATGAGCCGTTCAGAGGCCAAATCGATTAACTCCACAAAGCAAAAAGTAGAGAAAATTGATAAAATAACAAACAGCCTTTTTTTGAAATTCTTTTTTAAATTTACATTCAAATAACCATTGTAGGATGTATTATTAGGCGCGTTCGGGACGGCAGCTCTTTTTACTCTATTTGCACTTTTCTGCTCCACAGCGTTCTGGACGCGACAGTGGGAGAAAAAAGAGCAGCCCCGAAGCGCGTTCGGGACAGAAAGATTGGGGTAAATGGAGCTCATCTATTTACACCAAGTCGAGAGCTAGTGAAAGCGGAGCAGTCATGCGCATTACGGAATGTTTACGTTTGTTTGAATTCTTTGAAATTGGAATTACCAGAATAAGGGTAAGCTAAACATCCTGGCGTCGTTTAACAAGTAGTTGCGAAGTTATAAATGAAAAAGTGTACTCTGTGTTGTGTTCTGCAAGTGATACAAAATGTTTCATTCCGAAAAATATGCCATGGTTTTAGATGGAGGAAATCCCACATAAGAAAGAAAATTCATCAATATTATTATTGAAGATTGAAGGTATCGTATACCGGGTGTAAATGAAGTGTGGTACACCCCCTTTTTTTCTTTAGTTTTGATTTTAAATAAACGAAATTTTAGACATATGATATGTGCAAAACACCGGGCTTTTTGAGTCCTTGCACACATTTGTTTCACTTCCGGTTTCGCCGGAAATGACCCCAACTTTGTAATTTTAAATGGAACACCTTGTATATTTTTATATTTTTGGAAAGAGGAAGTGATTTTTGATACAACTACACTATTTTCGTTAATTTTTATAACCTCAAATTTTTTTTAAAACAAAATTTAGTTTTTTATTAAGAGTGCCGTGACCTGCACAAATTGATTTTTATTGTGTCAACAATTGTCCAAAAAAACGTTTTTGTAAATTTTAAACGATATTTAGGTTACTTTAATCGGCTTTGAAGGTTGCGGAATCGGTTTTTTGACAAAAAGTTAATTTTTTTAAATGGAACCATGCTGGTACTAGCGGTTATTTAAATCAAGCATCTTCTAACGAATCTATCGGTATCAATAACTTGTATTTTTATTAAGAATCTACTTCAAAAATTTCAAATTATTGTGAAAATTTATTAAGAGATCCTTTTAATCGCAGTAATCCAATTATATAAAAATGATTACCAAAATTTTTAGACTTTTTAATTAAATGACTATAGTAGTTAAACATAAAACAACGATCATTTGTTTTGCTTTAGTTATGCACAGGATCTCTTAATAAATTTTCACAATAATTTGAAATTTTTGAAGTAGATTCTTAATAAAAATACAAGTTATTGGTATTGATGGATTCGTTAGAAGATGCTCCATTTAAATAACTGCTAGTACCAGGATGGTTCCATTTAAAAAAATTAACTTTTTGTCAAAAAACCGATTCCGCAAGCTTCAAAGCCGATTAAAGTAACTTAAATGTCATTTAAAATTTACAAAAACGTTTTTTGGACAATTGTTGACATAATAAAAATCAATTTGTGCAGGTCACGGCACCCTTAACCCAAAATTTAATTGTTTAAAAAAAAATTTTGAAGTTATAAAAATTAACCAAAATAGTGCATTTGTATCCAAAATCGCTTCCTCTTTCCAAAAATGTAAAAATATACAGGGTGTTTCATTTAAAATAACAAAGTTGGGGTCATTTCCGGCGAAACCGGAAGTGAAACAAATGTGTGCAATGGCTCAAAAAGCCCGATTTTTTGCACATATCATATGTCTAAATTTTCATTTATCTAAAATCAAAACTAAAGAAAAAAAAGGGGGTGTACCACACTTCATTTACACCCGGTATATTACATTATTTTAAATAAAAGTTTGTAAAGCGGTATTAATGTTGTTGCAGAAAATACACTGGAATATTTTCCATCAACCCCATAAATTCTTTCACAATTAAACATTGAAACAAAAGAAAATGTACCAGCAGAAAGCCTGGATAAATTGTGGTCACACAAGACAATTTTGTTTTTAATTGAAAAAGTGAAGAGTAATTATGAAGAGTTCAACAGTGGTTATAAAAAGTCTTTTTGGAAAAAAGTTTCCAGCAACTTTAAGATCAAATTAAACAAAGACCACACTTCAGTGATATTCAGGGTCAATCAAAATGGAAAGGGCTTATGCGAACATATAAAACGGTCTTTGACCACAAGAATTTATAATCTAGAAAATAAGCACACTTTAACTGTAGAAGTAGCAACTAACTAAATAAATAAAAAATTTAACTCCTTTAAATAGTTATATTTCAATTCTTTTCTTAGAAACTTCTCTCCAAATAAACAACCTATTATAATCAACTGTATTATCAAATAAGTTTAAATAATCTAGAAATTCGTAGCACCAGAACCTTTTGTTTGTTTGACCCTGGTTTGACCTGTGGTAAACATTTTAAAGGAGACCCATGATTAGACCGGTCTATAACAAAATAGTGAGGTTATCTTTATTTAAATTTGAAAAATCAGCACGAACACGTCCCGAACGCTTGAGATTTACCGTTGGAGGCTCTAGAGCAGCGATTTCCAAACTGGGAGGCGCGCCTCCCTGGGGAGGCGCGGACTAGTGCAAAAGGAGGCGCGAAAAGTTTTACAGAAATGCCATGTATAGTAAAAGTTGTTATTATTCTGTCACTGACGTTTTTGTTCTGTTTTTTTTTTGTTTTGATACATTTTTTACCATTTTTCATGCATTATTTTATGGAATAAAGGGAGGCGCCAAAATTAGATTTTTTTTTAAGGGGGGCGAAACATCATAAAGTTTGGAAACCGCTGCTCTAGAGACTACGTGACTACGCTCTCACTCTGCGCCGCTCCACTCCACTCTGCTCTGGGAACAGCGTCCCGAACACCACTATTACAGGTGTATCTTTTATCTCATGAAGTATAAAATACATTAATTAGTATTTCCCAAAAATAATTGGTTTTTTGAAGAAAAAAAGTTTATTATTTGACGGCCAAATGTTTTTTTGTCATTTAGTGGTATTAAACCTAATTTTTAAGCTAAGTTATTTTAAATATAAAAAGTTAAGCATCAATCAAGTGCTTTGGCACTAAAATCGAAAAAAATTCAAAAAGTGGAGTTAATCGATTTGGTAACTGAGCGGCTCAAATATTATGGTAACCGGGATACCCGGATAATATTCGAATTTGGTCCACCTTATACAACTTTTCCCCACTTAATTAATTATCTTTGTAGCATTAATAATAACAGAGATAGCTATGAAATCTGAATGCAGATTGGGACAACATGATTTGTTCATGATTTTAAATAAAACGGTTGCTGCAATACAATTTATTAAAAAAAACTTACCGAAAATAAGTTTCTGCACAATTCGTCTTTTACGAGTGCTAGCAGACTTGAATATTTCCCTATATTATCGGCTCCGACCTCGAATGCTACCGTTAACAACGACAGGCCCAAATGTATCATTGCATCGGTGTTTTGTTTGTCGTACGGATTGCACAGCGTTATCAGAAACCGAAACATTTCTCTTATGCACACAAGACCGTACGGGTGAAGTGCGATGCTTTCTTGGTTTTGCGGTGTAAACCGAATACCTCTCGGATTAACATAATCGTGATGCGTTAGTCCGTTGTGTTGATTGATTTCCTGGATTTCTGAATTTTTTGTCTCGCTTATGTTGTCTAATTGTATCGTCGAAGTAATACTGTATGTATCGCTTTTTTCATTTTCTGTTGTGTTGCTCTGTTGGTTTGCGTATTTCAACGCAATTTCTAAATTTTCACTATTTTCTACACAAGCTGAAGCGATCGGTTTTTCTTGTTGACAGTCTTTTTTTTCCTCCTAAACAAAAGAAAATTTATAAGCCACTTCCTGATTTGTTACAAACAAATTTGATTAAAAATTTAATAAAACAATTTTCATACAGAGTGTACAAAAAGTAACGTAACGGATCAATATCTTGTCTGGAGATAATTTTACAAAAAAAAGTTTCGTATAAAAGTTGTTTGTGGTAATTTACTACATAACCTAAAATTATTTTCAACTATACAGTGTTTTGTTTTTACGTACCGATACGTCACTTTGTTTTCTTAAATAGAACACCCTGTATATTTTGCACTTTTTAGATGCAAAATTAAATTCTCTTTCAAATTGTATACATTTATGTGTCTAAAATCAATCGTTTTTGAGTTATTTTAATTTTTATGAAAATTTTGACAGAAACAGGAATCTAAGAAAATATTGAGATTACACAACATAGCAATTTCAAAACGAATTCCTTTGAAACTTTGTTCGACAATAGTATCATAGTGATTGCTGACTAGCTAAAATTTTAAAATAATACACAGGGTGTTTTTTATGCTCGGTCCAATTGGTTAAACTTCAAACACAGATAAGTAATTTTTTTTTAAATAGAACACCCTATATGTTTTTACATATTCTTATCGATAATTTAATTACCTTTAAAATTTGTTGTAGGTCTATTATGTTTAAAATAAATATTTCTCGAGCTATTGCGGTTTTCATGATAATTAATGGGCAGAAACAAAATATTTAATAGAAATTAATTAGTCGGCTTTGGAAATATCTCGAGCATTTGTTTTAAATTGCAAATAACGTTCTATTTTCATCTTTAAGCTATATGTTTACCTGATTATAAATTAGTTTAATAAAAAACAATAAAATCGAAATTGTTTAATCCACATAAAAGAGGTGGATAGGAATGGCCACCACGCTTTCCAGATTTGTCACCTTTGGACTGCTTTTTGTGGGGATACCTCAAAAATAACGTATACAGGGTGGTGCTTTTTTCGATGCTCACCATTGCTATCTTGGAAACGGTAAGAGATACAAGGTCGGTTAAATTAGAGAAAAGTTGCACATTTTTATGACGATTAAGAATCTGAAAAGAAATCGTGGATATTTTGATTCGTTTTTGATTTATTACAAAAAAACTGAAAAATGTCATTTTAGAAAAATATTATTATCTTCCCTACCACTGATTCTATTTAATTTAAACTTGGTAACTTTATGTTTTTGACCGTCCTGGTTTTGATGACGTTAACAGAAATTTTTTAAGACTTCTAGATTTCAAGTTGCGATAGTCAACTTTTTTATTTCTTATGGCCGCCATATTGGATTTTTACACCATCAGATAGATTTGCTTTTCACATTGGTAACCAACATACCTTTTTTCTTTCAAAAAACTTGTTGAAATTTTAAAATTTGTGTAAATAATTCATAAAATCTAGAATGCTCTGAAAAACAATTGAAATTATGATATAAATAAAACCTACGGAACATTTATTGCTCTAATGATAACGAAATTAAGATTGTTGGAAACATATTTAGAAAATATGTTAGGCGAATTGCCATTATTAACAATTCAAAATCATCAGTAGTTTCAGCAAGAAGGAGCTGGTCCTCACAACGCCCGCATTGTAAAAGGATATTAATTTAGATTTACGCTTTCAAAATTCATGACGGTACGTTTGATCCTGTTCATTGGCCTCCGCGATCGCCATGTTTAACGCCTATGGATTACTTTTACATTGATGTTGTTTATGCAACCCTAACGGAAAATATTTAACTTCTTCGCCGTTAAATCAAAAATGCTTTCGACTCTATTTCGAGACAAACTATCCTAAAGGCAGTGGACGAAATGAATTTGAGGACTAACCACTACATCATACATAACGGCGCGCACTTTAAACAATTTAAATAATTATTTATCTGGTGTTCTAAATTTATTGTCATTTCGTTATTTTATTAGACCTATAAAATGTTGTGTCACTTTTATTTATATTATAATTTCAATTGTTTTTTAGAACATTCACGATTTTATAGATTATTTATACAAATTTTCAAATTTCAAGAAGTTTTTTGAAAGAAAAAAGGTATGTTGGTTACCAATGTGAAAAGCAAATCTATCTGATGGTGTAAAAATCCAATATGGCGGCCATAAGAAATAAAAAAGTTGACTATCGCAACTTGAAATCTAGAAGGTTTAGAAAATTTCTGTTGATGTTATCAAACCCAGGATGGTCGAAAACATAAAGTTACCAAGTTTAAATTAAATAGAATCAGTGGTAGGGAAGATAATAATATTTTTCTAAAATCACATTTTTCAGTTTTTTTGTAATAAATCAAAAACGAATCAAACTATCCAGGATTTCCTTTTAGATTCTCAATGGCCATAAAAATGTGCAACTTTTCTCTAATTTAACCGACCTTGTATCTCTTACCGTGTCCAAGATAGCAATGGTGAGCATCGAAAAAAGCACCACCCTGTATAAAGCAAAATCAAAAAATTTAGATGATCTTAGAAATTGAATAATAGTGACAACCGAACAGATTTCAGATGAGAAGTGGCGGAATATCATATCAACTTTTTATAATAGGCTTGGGTACTGTCAAATAGAAGAAGAAAGACAATTCGAACACCTTATTAAATAATAAAACAATTTTTTTAACATTGTTTATTAAATTAAATAAATAAGGGTTTTCGACCTGCACCTTTTAATTGGGTTAACTTAGCAACATGCAGTTTTCACAATTCAATTTGTAATTTAGTATAGTATCATAAAAATGATTTATTTACGAAAATAGTTCTAAATGAGCAACTACAAAATCGTATATTTTAATGAACAGATAACTAATCGAAGTCATGTTACTAAAAATGTTCTGTTTATAAGAGCAGTTGATAGTTAATATTAATAATATTATTAGTTCTTTATTACTAGGGGTGCAATTTTAGGTATATTGCAAAAACTAATCATACAATATGTATTCTTAGAAGGTTTGTATTTTCGTCACATTGGCCTCAAATAGGAAACTCTTTTATGTCGATTAACCCTTTCACTGCGGGAACCGTAATAATCCGCATTTATTTTTTGTGTCCCATGTGCGGGAACCGTATTATTACGCGAGCGTAACCCACAAACTCCATAAGACCCGAAAAACGCCGCACTGAATGCACGAACTTCTCAAACGAGTGCCACAGTGAAAGGGTTAAACAATTTTGATTTTATTGTTTTTTATTAAACTAAAATAAGGCATACATTTAGGTTAAAGATGAAAATAGAACGTTATTTGACATTTAAAACAAATGATCGAGATATTTCGATAGCCGACTAATTAATTTCTATTAAATATTTGGTTTGTGTCCATTAATTATCATGAAAACCGCAATAACTCGAGAAATATTAATTTTAGACGTAATAGACCTATAACAAATCTTAAAGGTAATTAAATTATCGATAAGAATATGTAAACATATATAGGGTGTTCTATTTAAAAAAAAATGACTTATCCGTGTTTGAAGTTTAACCAATTGGACCGAGCATAAAAAACACCGTGTATTATTTTAAAATTTTAGCTAGTCAGCAATCACTACGATACTATTGTCGAACAAAGTTTTAAAGGAATTCGTTCTGAAATTGCTATGTTGTGAAATCTCAATATTTCCTTAGATTCCTGTTTCTGTAAAAATTTTCTAAAAACTTAAATAACTCAAAAACGATTAATTTTAGACAAGTAAAACTCTATACATTTTGAAAGACAATTTAATTTTGCATCTAAAAAGTGCAAAATATACAGGGTGTTCTATTTAAGAAAACAAAGTACGGTTCGCAATAACAAAACACTGTGTTAGTTGAAAGAATTTTAGGTTATACGCAACTTTTTTTTGCTAAGTTGCCACAAGACGAGGTATTGATCCGTTACGTTACTTTTTGTACACTCTGTATTTATCTGTACCTGTTAATTTTCTAAATAAAAAATTAAAATTAAGTACACTTACCTCTGCATTATTTCCATTCTCCTCGTTTTGTAAAGTTGCATCTTCAACAATATTTTCTAGACTAGAAGGACTTTGCACATTAATCACAATATTACTTTGCAACAAAGTATTTTCTGATTGACTATCTAAATCAGATTTCTCCGAGAAGCTCGAGGGGGACGCCACGTCGGATTCTTCGCTGTATTGTTGGGGCGTGGCCTGTGAAATCGAACCCTGCATGTCAACAATATTACCACCAGGTGTCATCGGTGTGGTCGACAAAGGATTCACTCGCAAAAGATTTGTTGGTTTGGATAATATCGGTGACTGGAAATCTTCGTTTTCTTAAGTAAGAAGAGAATTTTACTTTACTACATCAAATTTTGTTCATATATTACAGCGATAGACTCAGATATTCAAACAGAACAATCCATTGTAAATAATAAAATTTAAAAAAAAGCCTAAATAAACGTGTAACTATAAATTTTGCCTTTTCTTTTGATAATTAAATTTGGAATCATGGTTATAAAATTTTAACTTGAATAATTGAGTCTAAATGATAACATACCAACGGATGTTTCGCTGGCTTGTAGAGTCTTGTTATCGGTGACCTTATTTCGGCCCCTAAATGATGTGCGACTTCTCCTTTTCGTTCTGGTTTGTTCGATAGCACCAGGTTTCATTTTCAACTGCTTTACAGCCCCCATTCTAAAGTCTTCTGGAAACTGTGGAAGACGCATGAATACCAACTGCACCATGTCTTTTAAATAATGTTCAGCCGTCCTTCGTAACAATTCTAAAAAGTTAACAGACTGAGATGAGTTTCATCATAAAAAAATATTGTTTATAATTGATTTTACATTTTCTTTACATACAGACACAATGCTATAACTTTATTATGGCAATATTGAATATAATAAAACTATAAGACTACAAGTCTTTAGTGACACAATTTCTTTAGGATCATTGACCTAGATCTTTCAGCCTTTTTATAGGCATTATATATTTTTTTTAAATAATACTGTATGAAATTAATTACATACCATTTAACCGAGTCTCAAAGCATATTCTAAAACACGACAACATAATTTCACATAAACTATCATTAGTTAGGGCGGCACCTTCAGGTGCCAAGGTTAAAGTACGAAGAACTTGAAGAATTTTCATGAGAACTACACCATCGGATGATTGATCGGTACCTACAAATCTGGCATGTGTAACTGCATCTGCTATATTATCTACTACAGCCGGTACAGAATTATGTGTAGGATCTGAAAGGACACTTGATAAAGTACACTATTATGGATAATTGTTGTTACATACCTATTAAACCGTATGATAAAAATTTGTTAACTGCAGACAATGCTAAGCTCGTTACAGGTCCTGTTGTTTCTTCAGATCTTATGACGTCCAGGAATGGATTTAAATAGACGTTGGGCTCTAAAAGCCTAAGGTCGTCTATTTTATTTAACATTTCTTTTAATTCTTGGAAACATTTCATTAAACCATCCAGTTCTTCATCTTGGTGAGAATGTGACCAACGAGCCCCACGTTTCATTGCAGTCATCAGGATGGCCATTTCGCCTTTCACGACGAATATTCCGTTCCCCGGTAATGCCATTTTTGAAAATTCTTTCAATTTTGTAAAAATATGTTTACATTTCAACTCAATAGATCAAACGTCAAATAATCCAACATCACACTCTTGAATGCGTGTCACATCTGTCAAATTGATCGGTTTAAAAGAGATTGAGTTTACACAAACCGATTAGAAGCGATTTTTACAAAACCATTTAGAAATTTATATTTATTTCTTACCAAACTATTATAATAAGTAGTTTTGTTATTTAAAATGTACTTTTTTAAACATTCTCCTTAAAAATAATTTTTAATTACTGTTTATTTACAGCAATGTATTAAATGCAGACATAGTTCGTGTAAACAGTCCTGACTAATTGATAATTCCAGTTACTGGAGAAGTAAGTTGTCTGAAGTTGTCATTGTGGATTTATAATTATTTCTATTGTTTTTCTTTGCACTCTAATTTTTCAACTTTTTCCAAATTTCAAAATGTAAGTGACATTGGCATTACACAATAGCTTATGTGCATGATATGTTAGACTAAGTGTTCAAATTACATTAAAGTTTTATGACAAGCACAAGTTTGTTTTGCAAGAATTTATTATCAGGAAGTGGTTTTGTAACTGATAAAATAAAATGGGTGTTTTCAGTTCAAAAACAAATATGTCAGCAGCTACATCCACTCTCGTAAAAGAACTTATCGCTAGCGATGTTGTGGTTATTTTCTCGAAGTCTTACTGTCCTTATTGTAAGCTAGCAAAAGAGGTAAGTTATGGCGAAAAGATTGCATAATTCTAATGATTGTAATGCATTAATCAGAAAATACATTGTTTGTTACTAATGTTTGCAGGTATTCCATAAGTTGGATCAAAAATACACTGCTATTGAACTGGATCAGAGAAACGATGGTGAAGAAATTCAAATTGTTTTAGGACAAATTACTGGAGCTAAAACTGTGAGTAAAACATAATATATTTGAATACAACTTACATTTGACAAATAATTTACAAGTATAAAAAATGTTGTTTCTTAAGAAGTCTCGATAGAGTTTTGTGCCGAATACTATCACATATTTTAATTAATTGATAATGTTTTAGGTACCACGGGTGTTTGTAAAAGGTCAATGCTTAGGAGGTGGAACAGATGTTAAGGCATTGTACGAGAATGGAAAACTACAACAATATTTTAAATAATAATCTGTTTATTAATGCGGTGCAACTCATACTTAAGTAAATAAATGTACAATAATTTATATGCTTTGAAATATCATCTTTAAGAACTGTCCACAAAAATGTTGTAATATGGCAATATATGTTATTTTTTAATTTATTTATATACTTGTGAGAATTGTTTAATTGAAATAAATATGTATACATTACATTTGTTTGTAATTAATAATCTGATAGTGGTAGTTTTTGTTACGCTTTTGTTGGGGTGGGCAAAAATATTTTATGTGAATTCTAAATTTGCTATCGAGAGCTCTTGGTGTCGATATATCATCACAGGTATTATACTAAAATTACTGATGTACTGTATAACAAATGTTTATTTCTAGTCAAAAAGATGCCCTCAAATGTTAATTGTGCTCTAAATGTTTTTTGCTTTGAAAAAAATTGTGTTATATATAATTTTTAGTAAAGCCTATTGAAATAAATAAACAATTTTCAACTTTTCTTAAATTGAACGAAAAAAATTGCATATACTTTAACTGTTGCTAACAGGCTGCCGATATACCTAATGACCTGTTTCGTGACGTTTGCGAATCCCTTGGTGCGCGTTATCAGCGTTGTCTGGACCATAATGGTCATCAATTTGAACATTTGCGTACATGATTCTTCAATTACATTTGTCTTCTGTATTCGAAGCCATTCCATTTCACTCTATGTTCATAAATAATGTTTTTCTCGTCATTCGAAGTGTGAGTACATTTTTTTGAGACACCCTGAGATACTGAAAGCTAAATGTCACCATTGTTGATAAGCTTTTACACGAATAATGTTATAGTTCCGTCTACAAAGCTCTAAAAAATATGTTAGAGGTACTATTTTCAGCTTTTCTGAGTTATTGTGTTGTTAAAACGGGGTATTTTATTGTATGCTTATTCTGTCGGTCCGTAAAATTCGCCCAACCATTAAATCTTTCTCACAAATGTTACATTTATACGGTTTCTCACCAATGTGTTATCATATGAACACTTAAATTATTAATTCCATTAAAAGATTTTTGACAAATTTCACATTTTTATAGTTTTGGCCTATGTGTATCCTCATATGAACATTGAGATGGCTCTTACTATTAAAAAATTTTCACAAACGTCACATTTATATGGTTTTTCACAAGTGTGTGTTCTCATATGGTGCTAAATTACCACTTCGATTAAAACATTTCCTACAAATGTCAGATTTATATGGTTATTTACTAGAGTTTTTTTATGAGCCTGTACATTACCCTTTCGAACAAAACATTTCTCACAAATGTCACATTTATATGGTCTTAGTTAGGCCAGTACGTATTCTCATATGAAGACTTAAATTACTACTTTGATTAAAACATTTCCTACAAATGTCACATTTATATGGTTTTTTACTAGTGTTTTTTTTATGAGCCAGTACATTACCCTTTTGAACAAAACATTTCTCACAAATGTAACATTTATATGGTCTTAGGCCAGTACGTATTCACATATGAAGTCTTAAATTACCACTTTGATTAAAACATTTCCAACAAATTTCACATTTATATAGTTTTTCACCAGTGTGTGTTCTCATATGAACCCGTAAATTATCACTGTTTAAAATATTTCTCACAAATGTCACATTTATATGATTTTTCGGGACTCGATTTTTCACCTCTGTGTGATTTGACGTTTGTCACAGAACCATGGTCTACTACACAGGTTAGGAAGCCTGTCAAAAAATCAGGAACTTTTCGACATAAATTCCCGCTAGATGGCGATACGTCCAAGAACCATTCGCCATAAATATCCGTTAGATGGCGATAAGTCTAAGAACCTGTGCTTCTTAGATCATATAAACTACATGGATAACACTACCACAATGCAACTATGTTGTACACATATCCCAGACGTATAATTATACTGCATCTCTTTCTAACACTTATGAAAGTATATTTCTATCTCGCTTTCCGGTCCCACCGAGTAAATCGTGTGCGTTACTATGGTTACACGCGATATTTGCACTAAAGCGTTTATTTGAACTACTAGTAGAAGCAATGTACTCGGATGTTTTCGTGTCAAATATGGGAGGATACAATAACATTAGATCAGACTTAGCAAGTTTTATTGAAGTACAGTACACACCGCTTATTAGAATCAATTGATTCAATTAAACGACGATTTTAATAGCAAAAAATTCTAAATGTCACTCACGCGTCAGTCGCTAGAATAGGCTAGGTATGAAGTACGTTACAGTAATTATCACGGTTGCGCTACGATGACAGCGGGCCCGGGTCCAAAACAAAGATAGCGTATATTGGGCCCACATAATATAGAAAGAGATAGGTTTAAAAAGGCACGTTGGGTATGTCGGCAACATTGTCTTAATTATATTCCTATGGGTCAATCTAAACAGATGAATCTTCTTTAGGTGTAAGCACATTTTGCTGTGGTTACCATTTTCTTGAGATTATGATTGTTATTAACAAAGGTAACCAAAGTAAAATTTGTTTACACCTAAGGAAGATTCATCTGTTTAGATTGACCCATGGTGTTGTGTTATCCATGTAGTTTATATGATCTAAGCTGTGCTTGCACTAGGTGGGATCTTATTTTGAACAAAACTGACTTAAAAATTCTGTGAAAACATTTTAATATACATCCTCTGATTGATTAAATTCGAATTTTTTAGCGAAAGCCTATAAACTCGATGACTATGTCAAAATCTTGTACACGAACCGGTTTTTACAGCCGTATTCATAATCCTTACTTGAGGAATAAGGATTCCTTATTCCTTGTTTCATGTTTCATAAATCTACCTTGACCGAACAAGGAACCTTATCTCAAGGGAGGTCGCGAGCTTCCTTGAGGCTTCCTCAATCCTTAAGATAAGGAAGGACTATGAATACGGCTGTTAGACTTATCGCCATATAGCATATAGCGATAATTTATGGCGAACGGCGAACGGTTCCATGGCCAACTTCATTCATAATCCGCTCAGCTGCTTGCTCGCTACTTATATGGCCGTCCCAATTCCAAATTTTTCATTGTTGTGAGAAGTCAGAATCAGCCGTCAAAATAGTAGGTCAGGTGGCGCCCTCAGTGATGTATTTTAAATGTCATGTTAATACTAATAATGGCAGTTAAATGTCCAAGTTAAGAAAAATTCAAGAAATATTTTCATGAATAGTTATAGCAAATATTCTTCATGATTTAATTCGCAATTTTCACTGAATTTGGGAAAAGTATGAATAATGCTGAAAGCTGCGTTGACAAATAAGTACAAAAGGTTAAATTCAAATGTTCAATATTTATAATACAATTTACAATACGTTTATACATTTGTATACTTGTTATGCACTTAAGGAACTATATTGAAAATATACACATTGAAAACAGCTTAACATGAAACATCGATTAACATAAAATAATATTTCGGTAAAACTTAAAAGGAGTCACTTAAAGCAGTTGATGATAAAGGGTTTTCTTCGGAATCGGGCATTTTGACTTTATTATTACATCAAAAACATTCATGAGTTTCTTTTGTACAGCTTTACTTCTTAAATAAAAGATTCCTTTATGGCTTGTCACCAGTGTTTTCATATGAATGTTTAGTTGGGCACTACTTACAAAAACCTATTCACAAATGACACATTTACATGGTTTATTATAAATGTATTTTCATTTGAGCACTTAAATTAATACTTTGATTCAAACATTTCTCACAAACGTTACATTTATATTTATATTTCTCACCAGTGTGTGTTCTCATATTAATACTTAAACTCTGATTTTGTTTAAATAGTTTTTCACAAATGTCACATTTTTATGGTGTTTCACCAGTGTGTGTTATTCATATGAACCTTTAAAAGCTGATGCAACTAAGAAATTAATCATATAGTTGTTCACCAATGTGTAATCTCATATGTTTATGTAAACTAGTACTATAACTAAAACATTTCTCACGAACATCACATTTATATGATTTTTCACCAGTGTGTGTTCTCATGTGAGTCCTTAAACCACCACTTTCAATAAAGCATTTCTCACAAAGGTCACATTTATATGGTTTTTCACCAGTGTGTGTTCTTATATAAACATTTAGATTGCTCCTATCCATAAAATTCTTTTTGCAAATGTCACATTTAAGTACATGGTTTTTCACCAGTGTGTGTTCTCATATGATCCCGTAAACGATCACTTCTATTAAAATGTTTCTGGCAATTGTCACATTTATATGGTTTTGCACCAGTGTGTGTTCTCAAATGAATTCGTAAAATATTACTGTGGCTAAAACATTTCTGACAAGCAGCACATTCATATGATTTCTCACCAGTGTGTGTTCTCATGTGAGTCCTTAAACCACCACTTTCAATAAAGCATTTCTCACAAAAGTCACATTTATATGGTTTTTCACCAGTGTGTGTTCTTATATGAACATTTAGATTGCTCCTATCCATAAAATTCTTTTTGCAAATGTCACATTTATATGGTTTTTCACCAGTGTGTGTTCTCATATGATCCCGTAAACGATCACTTCTATTAAAATGTTTCTGGCAATTGTCACATTTATATGGTTTTGCACCAGTGTGTGTTCTCATATGAATTCGTAAACTATTACTGTGGCTAAAACATTTCTGACAAGCCGCACATTCATATGATTTCTCACCAGTGTGTGTTCTCATATGAACCCGTAAACTATTACTGCGGTTAAAATATTTCTGACAAACATCACATTTATATGGTTTTTCACCAGTGTGTGTATTCATATGAACATTTAAATGACTACTTTGAATAAAACATTTCTGACAAACATCACATTTATATGGTTTTTCACCAGTGTGTGTTTTCATATGATTATTTAAATGACAAATTTGTTTAAAACATTTTTGACAACTATCACATTTATATGATTTAACACCAGTGTGAGTTCTCATATGGACCCGTAAATTATTACTGCGGTTAAAATATTTCTGACAAACATCACATTTATATGGTTTTTCACCAGTGTGTGTTCTCATATGAAGCCGTAAACTATCACGTCGATTAAAATTTTTCTCACAAACATCACATTTATATGATTTTTCACCAGTGTGTATTCTCATATGAACCTGTAAACTATTACTGCGGTTAAAATATTTCTGACAAACATCACATTTATATGGTTTTTCACCAGTATGTGTTCTCATATGAACATTTAAAATACTACTTTGATTAAAACATTTCTGACAAACATCACATTTATATGGTTTTTCACCAGTGTGTGTTTTCATATGATTATTTAAATGACAAATTTGTTTAAAACATTTTTGACAACTATCACATTTATATGATTTAACACCAGTGTGAGTTCTCATATGAACAGTTAACTGACAACTTTGAATAAAACATTTCTCACAAATGTCACATTTATATAGTTTTGCACCAGTGTGTTTTCTCATATGAGCACTTAAATTACCTCTTCGATTAAAACATTTCTCACAAATGTCACATTCATATGGTTTTTCACCAGTGTGTGTTCTCATATGAGTCCTTAAATTATCACTTCGATTAAAATGCTTCTGACAAACAACACATTTATATGATTCTACACCAATGTGTGTCCTCATATGATTACCTAAGTATTTTGTTTCTGCACTTTCATCTATCATTTCTGTTGTTCTCTTAACTCTGTTTTCATTGTTATCAACATCCGTAATAATGTCATTCGTAAGGTTTTGTAGATAGTCATAATATTCTAATGGTTCTTCTTTTATTTCTATTTTTCCAATCTCATCTACAGCTTTAATTTCAGTGTTTGAAAACTCTTCTTTTAGTTGAAAAATATTACTAGCTGAATGTTCATATTCGTGATTTATTAAATTAATTTGTAAATTACATTCTTCTGGCTCCGACTTTATTGTTTCTCCTTTTGCTTCTCCTACGCACACTTTAAGTTGTATCATCGGCCCTTCAGATTTATAGTAATCTGAGGTATTCAAAGTTGACTCCATTTTTTTTGCTACACAAAAATTGCTTTGGCGTGTAATAAATAACGTTTGTGGTTTGTACGTTCACAATTTGTCGTTTGCATACTAATATTAACCAAACATTTGAGGTAGGTATTAGCAAACTTCAAATGGTGTACACTGTCATGGCTGCTTGGTAGATCAAGTGTACCTTGGATATTTTCGTGTTGATTATGAGTGCTAGGTTCACAACACATCAATTGAGAAATATGACAAAAGTTGGTAAAGGCCTTTTTTTAAATTTAAATAACCCATAATCTTTATTTTCATTAGTTATTAATTTAAAAAAAAGTTATTTACGCAGCCGGTTAGGTTATGTAAAAAAATCGGTAATTCGCGAATAAAGTTCGTTTTTTCGCACGTATATGTTATGGGGTGTTCACAACAGAACATGGTGTTCACTCTCCCATGGCGGCGCAACTCCATTTTTAACTAGGTACAAGTGAAATAGTATTAGAAGCATTATATAAATATATAAACATAATATTGCTAGTAGTTCAAATTTTGCCTAACATAGTCAACGGTACAGATATACATCCTCTCTTTTTAATGCGTCGATTGGACCATTGGCAGCTAATATACATCGGATTGGACAACGTGAGAAGCGTGCGTAATGATCACCTAATTTTTGACAGTTTAAAAATATGACATTTGACGTTGATGATCTACGATTGGTAAAAACTACAATTAATATACAAAAACCTGTTATAAGGTTTGTACTAATTCGCAAATTCACCTCGGATTGTTAAACATTGGTGTCTGCACGCTTAATTTACAAAAATTACGTTTCATAACATAACCTCAACAATTTTCATGCAGGCTCTGTTAGTAATCCTAGTTTTATTTGATTTTCTGTTTGCTGCCAACTGTGAAAAGTACACCTTAGGAAGAGAGGTACACATTTCCATTTCATTCGATCGGCTTCACTTTCCACTAATAATTAATTGTGAAGATAGGGAATGCGCGATATATGTTTATTAGATATATGCCTGGGAACGACGTTTATGGTCAATTGGGACGGCCATATAAGCAGGGTTGTTCTTTTCAATTTTTCGATTGTAATAGATTAGGGAAGAAAACTGTAATAGATTCCTTCAAAATGTAATAGATTTTTTTTTTCACGATACAGATGGCACAATCTACATGTATTGCATGAATAGTACGTACCAGCCCCCTTATTCCGTAACTTTTAAACACCAGCGTAAACACCACGCGTTAGTGGTGACTTCCCAATTCGGGTAGTTGATATTCCGTTTCTTCTGAGGACCAATGATGAACCCTAACCGTAAATGCTAGACGTAATTCGCGTGAAACCGGCTCGACAGCCGCGTTTAAGGCTAAAACCCTGTCATTTCGACTTGTTTACTCAATACTCAATAACATTTAATGATTGGGGGTTAAATGTTATATTTAAGTAAATTTTTGGAGTGTTGTATTTGTGTTGAATTAAAAAAGAAACTATTTTTAACAATAATTAAGTGTGTTGGATATAAGTAAATTTAGGAACGAAGCGACGAAATAGCGCTTTGGTAAGTACAGTAAATCTTTTATTTTACAAATTGATATTAATTTTGTTACATTTTTAAATCCGTAATATTATATTGTGTTCATTCAACAAGTAAATAAATACCTCATGTAAACTAGTAATGTATATTATTCGCATGACAGTATATTGGTATTTTTACATTCTTTCAGAATGATGGCCCATCTAACACATATTTTATGGTGGAACGAAGAAAAGAATAAACGCAACATTAAGAAATATGCAAACGTAACTTGCGAGATGCACAAAATTATATCAAAATTAAGTTTTGTCATATCTTTGTGTATTATTCGCCAATTTTAATTTCACAGTCCAGCTTAATATATAAATAACATGGTATATTTGTTTGTAACGTACATAGTGCAATAAATAAATGAAATCAACTAAACAAAATAGAATTACTTTACCACATCACTGGTCCAATTTAAAAAATACCCATCCAAAGTGCTGACCATTGAAACAAAATTAATTCAGTAAACAAACTATAAGATAAGAAAACTTTACAAAATCGTTGTGTAATATAAAAACAGGAACAAAACGCATCAAAACTTAAAAGAAAAACTACCATAAATTCTTTAACGTAAGACAGAGTGTAGAAAGTTACATGGCGGTAATTTTTAAACAAATACGCGTTAAGCATATTTCAGTTGTGAATGTGCGCAGTAGGATTTTCTGTACTAACTTTCCTAAAATAGTAGATACAGGTTTTAACTTGGGTAAACCCGCCGTGAGTTACCACCGGTGGGTTAGAGCATCGCTTTTCGTAGAAGTGTGTCATATTAACAAGGTAGTAATGAACTTGCATTTCCGTTAAATCCAAAGTTACAGAATCCAGCTGCTGGTCTGTCGCCGTCAGAGTACGCATAGAATTATTACATTTACCAGCCGTTTGAATAAAAGTTGACGATTACTGTAAAGGCTAATACTAATAATTAAAAGCGCCACCTACTGATAAAGTCATAAAGTAACTTTAGGTACATTCAAATAATATTGTTTTACTGTGACGAAAAGAGCGCTAAAATGCAAATTTCAAATTTTCTTATACGTAAAATTGCTCTTTAAGAAACGGACATGGTTGAAAAGTCGAAAACTGTAAATGTAATAGATTTGCTGCTTTTGTAATAGCGTAATAGTTCCATGCTCATTGTAATAGATCTATTACAATTGTAATAGCAGGAACAACCCTGCATATAAGCATATAAGTAGCGTAGCGGATTATGAATGAAGTTGGCCGTGACGGTTCTTAGACTTATCGCCATCTGTGGGATAATTTACGGAACTAGTTACCGGCCTCAGTCGGTTTTATATGGGAGTTTCCCAGCCTGTGTAGTATAGACCGTGCATAGAATATACCATTTGTCATAGTAATAATAACATTAACCAAACATTCACCAAACATTTAAAATAATTAATTTATGTTAATGATTAGGCACAGAACGTAGCCACTATTAGGTTATGTCGCACCACAGTAGTCACACATATCTCATTTGAACCAACGAGTTGAGGCCACCTCACGATTGCTATTGAATTGTCATGACTCAGTTCTAAAAATATGTGTTTTTCCTAATCGTTACCATTTATTGTTTTTTTTTTGGATACAGTACTATCATGTAATAATGGAAATTCCATTTGGAAAGATATCTATGTATTTATTAACTTTTCTGGCATACGTCTACTCTGGTTATGGGTCTGGTTTGTTGGCGAATTTACGAGATGCTGTTATAGCTGCAGAAAACGTGTTTGGTGATGTGGTTCAAAATGTTATATCAGTTGCTAAAAGATTTAGCAATATACATGAAGTATTTGATGCAGCTGTAGAGGAGCATTGTTTGTTTAAATGCCCAAGTGATGGTAAGTTCATGTGTAGGAATTGTAGCTGATAGTAATTTGATTGGTAAATAAAAAGGCAAGTTTTCACAAACGTCTCTCTTTGGTATAACCACGGATGCGATAGATAATATTTTTAATTTATGCAACGTAGAACCACAAATACAAGCAACTTCTTCATAATGTTCACTTAAATTTTAAATTAGTTTTTTTTTACCAAAAAAATTAAACAAAAAAAAGTAGGTTGTTTTTATTGGGGACCCCTCACCCCAAATTGATTATTTCCAGAATCGCAGAGTTTTGCAATCCGTTTCGCTTTGCAACAAGTACTATAAAATAATCGTCAGATATTTCTTTAAGAAAAAAAAAGTTTTTATAAAAATCGGTCCAGAAATGCACTCTCAGTTCATGGGTGTTACAACACAACCAATAATTGAACCAATGATTTTTGTTGTTGGCATTTTTGATGTAAAACAATTGATAAACCAACTCTGTTTTAGGAGTAGTGCCAAAACCGAATCGAAACCATATACCCAAGGCGAATGGATGTGGTTCTTTAGGTCTTAAAATCGATAGTAAATATTTACCGGTTGGTGAAATGACAAAATGTTGTGATACTCATGACATTTGTTATGATACTTGTAATAGTGATAAGGAATTATGTGATATAGAGTTTAGACGTTGCCTATATAACTATTGTGATAGCTACAAGAAGAGTATGGGTGATACAATGGTAAAAGGTAAGTGCTATTATTTTTTGAAAATATTGTCCCATCAAATATTTCGGTAAATAAAATATTGTTATAAAAAAAAACTTACCTATGCGCATGTTCAATTTAACACGTTGACTGTCGCGACAAGTTCCAGGATTTCGGTCTCAGAAGCCAATTTGATTCAACCATATTATATTATTCAAAATCCTGTTAATTTATTAATAATTTTCAGTTCGTGCAAGCCATTCATATTTTTATGTCTTTTCCCAGAAGCCACTTATCCTTAAATACACTTATATTCTATGAATATAAACGTAGCTGCACAAAAATGACAAGTAAAAGCATTACAAGTTCTCCCGTGATTGGCACCCTGGACAAGAACGCAAACCACGAGTTATTGCTTGCTTGGCAGTCAACGTGTTAATATAAATAAGTGACCAAACGTTTTGGATTTGAGTTTGTTCCGCATTGAAAACTGTCTCAGAAAATGTCCCGCATTAGTTATGCAACCTTCTTGTCATATTTATATTAACTATTTATTTTTGATGTTTATTTTAGCCTGTAAAGGAGCAGCCAAAATTTTGTTTACTGGTACTGTCGCTTTAGGATGTAAATCGTACCTCGATGCTCAATCTAAAGCATGCTTTTGTCCAAGTTATGGATGGAAAAAGGAATACACCCAGAATAAAAAGTATGCTAGGGGGGACGGAGAATTATAGATAGTTATAAATGTGTGAAAGGCAATAGCTTAATTGCTTTAATTTATTGTTTTAAAGAAGTTATTGCAAAGCATATACAATTTACCATCTTTTTTTTTCTTGTTGTGGTTACATTTTTGTTGCTAAATTAAAACAATAAAATAGAAACACTTTTTTAGTGGTGTGTTAGCAAAATTAAAGTATGTTTGCAATATTTTTAATAATAAATTCTTTTATTAGCAGTCAGTTATAAAAAAAAAATATATTACATGGTTGTATAAATAACTACCTGTTATTATAAGACTTTTTGTTGTTGAACAGATCAAATTTTTTTTCGAAAATTTAATTTATGTAAAATGAAAATGAAAATATTGTGCTCAAATCAGGTTTATGGTGTTTAATATGTACTTTATATTTATTAGTTAGTTAATTTAACGTAATTATTGTTACTCTGTTAATTTATTCAGTTTTTTAAATAAACTATTTTTAAACAATACTTAGTTTTTATAAAGAAAAGGAAAGGAATGAGCAAATTTAGATGTCAAAATCTAATATGAAACTAAAACATTTGTTTAACAAAAAGAGTTTCATTTATATCTTTATTTAATATTTTGTTTTATTGGTATTGGTAGTTTGACAGGTGAAGTTAAAAATGTGCTGAAGCCAGTGTCATTTGAGCCAAATCGATTAACTCCACTTTTTGAATTTTCTTAAATTTTAGTGCCAATGATTAATGCTTAACTTTTTATATTTAAAATAACTTTGTTTAAAAATTAGGTTTAATAGCACTAAATGACAAAAAAACATTTGGCCGTCAAACAATAAACTTTTTTTTTTCCAAAAAACCAATTATTTTTGGGAAATATTGTTTTATGTATTTTATACTTTGTTGTATAAAAGTTACACCTGTAATAATACATCCTACAATGATTATTTGAATTTAAATTTAGAAAGGAATTTCAAAAAAAGGCTGTTTAGTGTTTACTATTTATCAATTTTCTCTACTTTTTGTTTTGTGGAGTTAATCGATTTGGCCTCTGAACGGCTCATTTATTGGTAAATATTTTTAAGGAATTGTACAGTGTCATCCAAATCCAACGGGATTACACGGGTACATTGCTTATGATTAGAAATAGAAAAATGCTGCAATTACCATTTAGTCAAGTGAAAGTCGGAAGTATTTACAAAAATTAATTAAACTGCAACCACTGTCGGTCTGACATTTTTAAATTTCTTAGTCAATGATTTCAAATATATGTTTTTGATAGTCATTTTTGAATTTAAGAGGTACAACAAATTTCAAATTTTGTAAGGGTATATACAGTGGTGAGCTGTAGGGGGCTCGCGCGAGCCCTTTGTTAAATTATTCCTTAATTTGCGAGCCCCTTGTTCTTCTTGTTAACCATTTTCCCAAGAAAAAATATATCTTAAAATCATTTTCATTACATACATTTGTAAAGCGACGAAGTCATGCCTATCAAGCAATGACGATTAAATTTAGAATAACCCGTTGCACAATAGAACTTTTTGAATTATGTACAATCACTCGATTATTCACGTTTGAATTTAAAATGCCATTTTTTTCCAACATTATTTTTTTGTTTTTTTTAACTATGAGCAAGCCCTTTGTTAAAAATTTTATAGCTCACCACTGGGTATATACAATATGGCCATGGAAATAAAATAATTCATTTACTATATCT
This sequence comes from Elmis aenea, assembly GCA_947652605.1. Lineage (NCBI taxonomy): Eukaryota > Metazoa > Arthropoda > Insecta > Coleoptera > Elmidae > Elmis > Elmis aenea. The sequence goes on from OX393582.1 coordinate 30,116,088, forward strand.
ATAAGCAGTTGTTTTTGACAACAGCAATATTTCAAATAACTGTCGATATTAAAATTTTATATCTATTCAGGGTGTCCCAAATTCGAGTAAATGCATGGGGATCTCGCTTATCTTAAGAGCTACCAGGTCGGTTAAATTAGGGCAAAGTTGCGAAATTAGATGCTTATCAAATAACCGCAAAGAAAATTTTCATAGCTGTCTTGGTTCAAAAGTTATTCAAGAAAAACTGAAAAAATTGAATTTCGTTTTTTTGCCCTATATCCTACATTTTTTAAGATATCGACAATCTGGAAGCACTTCTCCATGGCAACTTCTTACGCTTTACATTTTGAGATAACAAAGAATTTCCAACAACGTTTCGTCTCTTCAGAACCATCATCAACTTCTTTTTTTTTAAATACGGTGAATAAAGTTTAATCTTATAGTCGGATAGCATTTTGTCTTCTGATTTCAATGATATATGACACTTTATATGTAAAATGATATTTTACCACAAAAATTTGAGAAAAACTGATTTTGTTTAATTTTTGAATCAAATGATCTTGCACAAAAAAGGCAAAATAAAAAACAAAACAATTTTTTTGTTGTCTGTTAAAACTGTCACTTTGACATTAATATGATCGTGATTAATTGTATAATTTGCAACCAGCTAGAAATTCTGATATTTGTGCTTGGTTTCGTATTAAAGTAACGTGCTACGGTTCATTTCTTTGCTAAATAGTTCACAGCGGACTATGCAGATGGCAGTCTTACGGTTTTGTTTACTATTCTTTGGTTTTGTTTTGTAACTAGATTTGAATTCTGCTTGTGTATGCAGGGTATGCGAAGTGAGATACATGACCTTGGGCCATAACTTTTTTATTTACATCCGTGCTTCTTAGCAACCCCCGCGAGATGGCGACTTGCAATTTTAGCAAAGAAAACAATCTTTCATCACAAAACATAAAGCGAACCCCAGAAGCGAACCATTTTCAAATTTAACGTATATTTAACGCTTGTATTTAAGGACCTCGCAGACCAACGCGATATAGCGGGAGCGGGAGCGGGAGCGAAAATTTCGTGCTCATGGCGAAAATAGGATATCGCGAGGTTGACTACACCAGCGCGGTTTAGAGGATGCGGGACATGTGTTAATCGCTATACAGATCCCGCGCATTTTTCGCTCCCGCTCCCGCTCCCGCTATATCGCGTTGGTCTGCGAGGTCCTTTATTCCTACATAATAAATTGTGAAGGATTATAACGGTAATAAGTAGTATTACACTTGTTTAACATGTTGATTTAATTATCCTACACCCGTATTAGTGACCTAGCTGTGATATTAAAAGTGAAATGGAGATTATAATGAGTTCTAGGAAATTTAGAGTGGGTCCGCAAATCTGGAAATCAAGAAATCGTTTCAAATGTAACTGTTCGTTAACGAAATTGAAAAGATGGTATAAAAGGGTAAGTAATTTTATTGTTTTTGTTTATTACATTATTGTTTTTGGTGTCCAAAATATAAATTAATTGAACGTGTTCAGCTTTTGGGCCTTATTTCAAAACGTTAATTATAAATAATTTTTCCAGAATACATTCACCAGGATCCAATTGTGAAGCTGATAATTGTCAAAGCTTTTTCATTCCACAACACTTCATGACTCGAGGGGTTCAACAGTCACCCGAGCCTGAGGATTGGGTACCACATTTCGTGCTTGAAACTTTCGATGAAGCCAAACCATTAAAGTTGGCCACGATTGGCTATATTAGTGGCTTCATTGCTAAGGGCATCATTCCGAAATTTGTAGACTGCAGGGTATGTTTAGCTAACATTCAGGTGAACTTTCCGTTGCACATGCATTTGTGGATTTAAAACAATATGATGAGGAAGTTCAGCTGAATTATTGTTCAGACAAATTTATTTCATGTTTATGTTCTACATACAATTATGTACATTTTTTATTACCATAAATTTTACATAAAAAACAAATTTCAATGATGTTAAAATCTTTTGTTGTCGATCATGTAAGTTTTCCGTTTGACATTCATCGTGAAGATTTGATTGAAGCTCTTTTTTTTATCAAATTTTTGCAGATTTTTAATTTTCAATTATGTTAATAAAATAAACTAAATAGGGCAGCACATATTATTTACAACAAAAGATTGCGCATAAGTGATTGTAAATTTTTAATTTTAAGTTTTTTTTGTAATACAGTAAGCGCTTGATATTATGATAACTGGTTATTTAAACCAACCGTGTTACAGAATCAAATTTAAAACGTTGAAATCATATTGGTCGTAGAATCATACTTAACGAGTCAATTTTTGATGCATTTATGATATTGTGTATTCCTGTATTAACCTAAATTTTGCAGATTTTTAAATTAAATTTGTTCATTTGGTAAGCAAAAATTTCTTAAATGCATTCTTAATTTTTTTGTTTTTCTCATGTCTACATTATATATTTCTAATTTTTTGTTATTAGAATCACTGTTTAATATAATCATTTAATTAAGGTGATCACAATAAACGGCGTTTACTGTAATAATTTATATTATGTATATTTATATTTATGATGTGTTTTATAATTGTGCAATGTTTTTGCAATTTTTATATTATTTAATAAATGTATAATTATATTTTTTCTTTTATTTCATCGTCTTTCAATTTCAATACAGTTACTATTCAGTTTTGTTGGCATGTTTTTAATTAAAAATTTTTAATTAAAAACATGTCAACAAAACTGAATAGTTACTGTTTTAATACTGAATTTATTTGAAGTGAAAGCTGGGTGGACTTTCAAAAGTCCCGCTTAATTTAGTTAGTTCTTTCCACCCCCGTCAGGTAGCGCAATACTGAACAAGCAGTTACTTAGGCACCTGTTCTATGCCCGCGGGTTGCCCGCAAAGCGGGTCGGGTCGCGGGTCCTTGTCTCAGTGGCGTAGCTAGAGTTTGTGCCGCCCGGGGCGGTACCTGAAATTGCCGCCCCTATAAATAAGAGTTGCCAACTCTTGGTTTTTTCAAAAGTAAGCGAATATCGACACAAAAAGGTGGAGGGGGGCTAAAATGCACCGCAGGCGTTTTTTTTTTAATTTTAGATGTTCAAAAGTGTTTTAATGCAAAGTTAGATAATGTAGAGCAGCGGTTCTTAACCTTTTAGTAGTCGCGGCCCCCTAAATATTCTAAAATATTTTCGCGGCCCCCTAGTTTGTAATAACAAAAATATTAGGATTCATTTAAGAAGATATCTCTGCGATGGTTCGAGTAAAAAATATTTTATTAAAGATTTCAATATTTTAAAAAGTAAAAATGTTTTACAATTTTTTTCGGTCCCTCTTAAAATCTGTCGCGGCCCCCCAGTTAAGAATCGCTGATGTAGAGTACTTTACCATCATATAAAATTTTTCGGCAGAACCTTTTCTAATTTTTATTTTTTTAATCAGATCGCCCACTACCCCCACGAAATTATTTTCAATGATGGTGAAAACTTTCACTGATAGTAATGATATAAATATAAACATAAAATTCACAGAACTTCTAAATAAGTAACACCATATTTTAGCCTAAAATTTAATTTAAAACAACGGAAAAACGTCCGTTTATGCTATAAATTTATATTTTTCTTGCTTGTTCGAATAGCTCAAAAGTGTTCATATACAAAAAGCGTATGAATTTCTTCAAAGACACGACCCCAAATATAATATAATTGATAAAAGAGATATGCCTGTCAAATTGCACTAATTATCCCACACATAGGTCAGTCGCGTAAAACGTACACGTACAACCAATATTTTTATCAGGTACTTAGAAACCTCCCAACAATAATTGTATTCAACTGCAAGTAATAAAAAATTAAAAGTCTTTTTCTGGTGCCCTATGATTTAAAAGTTGCTTTAGCACTGTTCAAAACTTTTCTCTGTTTACAAATATAAATAACTAGCGTAGTTACCCGGCTTCGCTCGGTGAATTTTTTTATCAATCACAGACTACTCGCGCTTCGCGCTCGAGCCCGGCGGACGTTTTTGACCTTTTGAGAATTTTGGATCTTTTGGAAATTTTTGTATCTATTGAGAATTTTGAAACTTTTGAGAATTTTGGATCTTTTGGGAATTTTGGATCTTTTGGAAATTTTTGGAACTTTTGGGAATTCTTATATAGCCTATCTTTTTCCCATGGTTCTATAGATTGTCTGTGCCAAATTTGTTCAGGATCGGATAAATGGTATAGAAATGCATAAAGGACATACATACATACAAACATACATTCATTTTTGTATACAGGGTGCCCATTTTTCTAACCTGTTGTATGGGTAACTCCTTTAATATTAGAGATACAGGAACGTTTAAATTAGCAAATTTGTGCAGAATTTAAAGGAAAATCTGATGCCATTTTCAAATTTGACCTACGTCATCAACTTTTTGAAATATTTTGAAAAAACTGAAAAAGATCGATTTTTTCAAACTTGAATAATTCCGTAACCATATGAGTTAGAACAAAATTAAAAATTGACTTTTATAGATGTTTTTACGTAGATTTTAAATATGTTAACGAAATTTTCATAGCACTCTCGATTTCCGAGTTATAGCACAAACTTGCATTTTTTTAAATGGAAGTCATAGTTGGCTGTGGTATTATTAAAAAGGTTATTTTTTTCTCGTTTCAATGATATGTTGTTATGCTTTACTGCTGTAGTTTTTCTTTAAATAAGCAAAAATCATTTTACATGTTCACTGCCTACTAATAGATGGGAGTTATCCTGTGTTGATGTTCTTTTTTTTTTCGATGTGACATTTAAGAGTTGTCACTTATCGTTAGTGTAGCAGTTATTAGCCAGTTACAAATTTTAAAAACAAAACCTCATAATTTGTCAAATAACATTTATTGTTTGTTATACGTATAAATCTCTCTCACGTGTTGATCACAATTTTTGATTGACTTTATTGTAAATTTCAAAAACAATGTTTTTTAATGAAGAAAGAAACGACATGCTTTTTTATTACTAGGCTTGTAATAGGTAGAAATAGTAGAAATTCAAGTGATATATATTTGCAAAGATTTATGGAAAGGAGGCAACCAAAAAAGAAATTATTTTCGTTATTAGAAACCAATTTAAAAAAATACAGGTCATTTACAAAATCCAAAGGTTTGAAAATTTAATTTAAGCAAGAAGATGAAGAGAGAGTCCTGGAATACGTAAATTATAAACCAACATCATCTACCCGGGAGTTGTCCCTTGAATGTGGTGTCAACTGAAAAGGCTGTAACTGCCTAATAATTGCTACACTAACGATAAGAGACAACTCTTAAATGTCACATCGAAAAAAAAAGAAAATCAACACAGGATAACTCCCATCTATTAGTAGGCAGTGAACATGTAAAATGATTTTTGCTTATTTAAAGAAAAACTACAAAAGTAAAGCATAACAACCCTTATATCATTGAAACGAGAAAAAATAACCTTTTTAATAAGACCATAGCCAACTATGACTTCCATTTAAAAAAATGCAAGTTTGTGCTATAACTCGGAAATCGAGAGTGCTATGAAAATTTCGTTAACATATTTGAAATCTACGTAAAAACATCTATAAGAGCCAATTTTTATTTTGGTTCTAACTCATATGGTTCCGGAATTATTTAAGTTTGAAAAAATCGACCTTTTTCAGTTTTTTCAAAATATTTCAAAAAGTTGATGACGTAGGTCAAATTTGAAAATGGCATCAGATTTCCCTTTAAATTCTGCACAAATTTGCTAATTTAAACGTTTCTGTATCTCTAATATTAACGGAGTTACCCATACAACAGGTTAGAAAAATGGGCTCCCTGTATATAGATTGGACGAATGTTGTTGCTATGCGACGATTGGTTTATATAAAAAGGGATCATACCTCAAACCAAATATTTGAAATAGAACGGAAGTAAAAAATACCTTTTACAACAGAATTTAAAGTTTTGCATGGAATTTAATGCCTAAAATAAATATTAAATGTTTCATAATTTTATTGAATGGTTGGTACCCTATCATAAATTTTATTATTTGGAATTTCTGTCGTCACGAGGGGGCGGGTTTTTAGCGTAGCCAGACCGACTAGCCCGTTTAATCCGCTAACTTCGATAAGAATTCCTTCTTTTTTAATGAATTTTTATGAATTTAATAGCACTAGTGCCGGTATTGATTATTATATCTGCTGATCCTTCATTACCCCCGAGATTTTCATTTTTACCCTATTTGAGTAGACTAAAACTGCCGCTCCAAGAGAGTGGTTTAAGGAGCCGTAGCCTCCAATCCATTCGTAATGTGATCCGAACAAGATTATCAAGTTTGATTATAATAAAACGAAAATTTAGTTTACAACTGGTACATTATGATTTAAAATAACACTCCTACAAAAAGAATCATTTATTGACACAATTTAATATATTATTACACATTTTTTTGTCAAGAACATCAAAAATTAAGTAACAATTTAATAACTATAAGCGTAATACAAATATTATACCTATACATAATCACACAACGTATAAAAATACTTTAAAAACTGGAAAACATTTATTTATTATTTATTTTTAAGATACTTTAATGGCGGATATATATTCTCATCAATATTCCTCATGAAGGGGACTCGAAAAGGCAGATAATTTCTCTGTATACTTGAAGATTTGTTTTCAGCTGTTTTTTAGCTAGATCTAAAGGAACCTCACCACTGTCATTTCTAATATTACGACTGATTTTTTTGTCATTCAAAAGGTACTTCACTGATTCAACATTACCATCCTTAACAGCTAAATGTAAAACTGAATTGCCATATTCATCTGTAGCATCAATATCAGCAGCTTTTCCTGTATAGAATAATGCATATACAGGTTGACGTATTTCTGGATTTTTTCTTTCAGCTACATACATTTTTATGTTATCCGCTTGCTTCTTTACATAATCAAGATTTATAATCCATTTTAATAATTTCATTTTCTACTTATCTATGCAACTGCTTTGTTGACTATTAAATAAGTCATCATCAGAATAATTAAACATCCGATAGATATGACCTGGTATCAGTTTAAAGCAGGGCTCGAAACCGAAAAAAATTTTGGTTAACCGAAATCGAGAACTTTATTTTTATAACGGTTTTTGTTGAAAAACCGGTTTTATTCGTAAAAAACCGGTTTAGTGTAAAAAACCGATTTAAATAAAAAACCGGTTTTAACCGGTTTTTAAAATTATTTAGATCAGGAATGCAAAGGATGAAAAGATATTATTTATTTATAATTTTATAATAAATGTACAATCAAGCGTTCAGTAATGGCTTCTGGTAAACTAATCGCATATAATACAGATTTTGTATTTTTCATCGTAATTTTTATTAAAAAAAGATGTTTAAAAAACCGGTTTTTTATTATTTTGGTTAAAGGTTACCGTTTTTTTGGCCTTTAAAAATAACGGTTTCGGTTTCGGTTAAAAATCGCTTTTTCTGACAAAAAATAACGGTTAACCGGTTTTTTAAACCGGTTTAAAAAACCGGTTTCATGCCCTGGTTTAAAGTAATCTGCAAAATAACTTACACCCCCAGACCATTTATTAACAACTCCAAGCATGCTAGAAGATTTTACAGCACTGTTTTGTTCAACATCATTAAGAACATTTATAATATTAGAAAATTTTACATAAGTATTGGTGTCTGCACCCAGTTTAATTAAATGTTTTATTACATTTTTACTACCAAAAAAGGCAGCGATATGCATTGGTGTTAGACTCTGCTCTGCACCAAGATTATTTACATTTACACCTCCTTTCTTTACTAATTCTTTAACGATTTCCAGTTCATCATAAGCAGCTGCGAGGTGTAATATTGAAATATCAAGTCTACCAAAAAGCGTTTCTTTATTATCAATGTTAAAAACTGTGGCATTTTTGTTTAACATAAACTTAACAATATCACAGTTATTATTTATGGCAGCTAGAAATATAGGTGTTGCTCCCAATATGTCAACAGCATTAATATCTGCCTTTTCCTGTAACTCATCTCCTAGAAGATATTGAACAACGTCCAATTTTCCATGAAATGCTGCTGTGTGTAAAGGTGTTGTGCCTTTCTTATCGGTTATATTTATGTTCATTTTCTCATTAGCTATTAAATATTTAACAACATCTGGATGACCGTTTTGAGCAGCAGCATGTAATATTGTCCAACCATCATCATTTGTAGCTTCAACTTTAGCACCTTCTCTAATGAGCGTTTGCACCACTTTTATATGACCATTGGAACACGCAGCGTGTAAAGGAGTAAATCCATCCCTTGCACGATGGTTGATATCGGCACCTTTGTTTATAAGAAGCTGTACAATATTCACATTGCCTCCAAAAGCAAATAAATGTAAAAAAGACCAATCTCCTAGCCTCGAATCTATTATATCATGTAACTGATTATTATCAAGTTGTTGTATAAAATTTGTTACGTCATTCAAATTACCACTCTTCACAGCAGCCTGCAATTCAGCATGCAATAAACATACAGTATTGTTGGGTTCTAGAACTTTAACGATGTCCACATAACCTTCATGGGCTGCAAAAACTGCCGGAGTTCTATCAAGGCTATCCCGACTATTAATTAAGGCCTTGTCTTTGACTACAAGAATATGAACAACATCTAAGTAGCCCTTAAACGCGGCAATATGTAATGGTGTCCAGCCTGTAACATGCTTTGTACTTAAGAAACGGTAAGCAGCACTGGATTTCGAATCAGTTTTTGCTCCACTGCCTACAAGCAGTTGAATAACATTTACGTAGCCATTTTGGGCAGCCAAGAATAAAGCAGTTCTGTTATATTTGTCCGTAGCATCAATAATCTTACTAAATTTCTCCCTCAAATATTCTTTCTTTTTTACTTGTTGCAACAAAGCCTTAATTGCTTTATCATTACCATTTTCAGCCAATAAATGCAAAGGAGTACAGTCACTATAGGAGTAAGTGTACTTGAAATAAAAATCTTTAATTAAATAACCATGTTTACTGGAATAATTCCAAACTGATGAAGCGTGGCTCGAGTCCTCCTTCATTCTTTTGTTATTCTTAATTAACTCAAGAACTACCCTTAAAACGTTCTCTTCCTTGTTATTTTTATTTAATTCTAATCTTATTATTTGCTGTACCAATCTGTGAATATTCAACACTCCTTTATCCAAGTTAATCATTGAATATTGGTGAAGTAGTTGTATTGCACCACCTAACTTCTCTTTTTTACCTTTTATTAGGTTTAATTCTAAAAACATTTGTGTTGGAATATTTTCAGGGGCCATATACGCAATATCTAAAATGCGTTTAGCTGTCCGGCCATAACTAATATTTTCAATAATTTTGTTAATGGATATACTCCAGCAGCTGGATTCTGTAACTTTGGATTTAACGGAAATGCAAGTTCATTACTACCTTGTTAATATGACCCACTTCTACGAAAAGCGATGCTCTAACCCACCGGTGGTAACTCACGGCGGGTTTACCCAAGTTAAAGTTGGGTATCTACTATTTTAGGAAAGTTAGTACAGAAAATCCTACTGCGCACGTTCACAAGTGAAATGTGCTTAACGCGTATTTGTTTAAAAATTACCGCCATGTAATTTTGTACACTCTGTCTTACGTTAAAGAATTTATGATAGTTTTTTTTTTTAAGTTGTGATACGTTTTGTTCCTATTTTTATATTACACAACGATTTTGTAAAGTTTTCTTATCTTATAGTTTGTTTACTGAATTAATTTTGTTTCAATGGTCAGCACTTTGGATGGGTATTTTTTAAATTGGACCAGTGATGTGGTAAAGTAATTCTATTTGTTTAGTTGATTGCATTTATTCATTGCACTATTTTATCGTTACAAATAAATATACAATGTAATTTATAAATGTATTAAGCTGGACTGTGAAATTAAAATTGGTGAATAATACACAAAGATATGACAAAACTTAATTTTGATATAATTTTGTACATCTCGCAAGTTACGTTTGCATATTTCTTAATGTTGCGTTTATTCTTTTCTTCGTTCCACCATAAAATATGTGTTAGATGGGCCATCATTCTGAAAGAATGTAAAAATACCAATGTACTGTCATGCGAATAATATACAGTACTAGTTTACATGAGGTATTTGTTTACTTGTTGAATGAACACAATATAATATTACGGATTTAAAAATGTAACAAAATGAATATCGATTTGTAAAATAAAAGATTTACTGTACTTACCAAAGCGCTATTTCGTCACTTCGTTCCTAAATTTACTAATATCCAACACACTTAATTATTGTTAAGAATTGTTTCTTTTTTAATTCAACACAAATACAACACTCCAAAAATTTACTTAAAATATAAAAATTCACCCCCAATCACTAAATATTATTGAGTAAACAAGTCGAAATGACAGGGTTTTAGCCTTAAACGCGGCTGTCGAGCCGGTTTCACGTGAATTACGTCTAGCATTTACGGTTAGGGTTCATTCTTGGTCCTCAGTAGAAACGGAATATCAACTACGCGAATTGGGAAGTCACCACTAACGCGTGGTGTTTACGCTGGTGTTTAAAAGTTACGGAATAAGGGGGCAGGTAGTAAAAACTGTTTTAGTGTAGCTATCGGTGCTATAGTCGGGAAATTTAAAATCTAGCAATTTTTCTGTCTCTTTTTCATATAGTTCTATATAATCACTTACGTCAAATTTTGAGCCTAAAGCGTCCATTTTTTCATGTTCTTGTCTAATGTTTGCAACCGCTTGTTGTAGTGCTAAAGGGAAATATTGTAATGTCTCCGCTAAATTGTTTATTTCAGTATGTTGTGATCCATCTTTGATATTTAGAGCATCTTTAATAAATTTCTCAGCCTCTTCCGGTGTAAATGTTCCTAGAGAAATTATTTTTATATGCTCCCATTTTTTGTTGCGAGACGTAATTAATATACTAATTTTGTTGTTACGATGTAAAGAGAGTGGTAAAAAGTCAATTATGCCAGAAAACCCTTCTGCGTTATCGAAAATAAGTAAACATGTGTTTTCAAAATATTTATACACATCTTTAATAATAGAATTTATTGTTCTTTCATGTACAGTTTCATTTATTTTTTCTGTAACTGGAATCTTTAATTCTGCAGCTAATGATTGGAAAGAACCTTTTAAATTGTCTTGCGTTTCAGCATTTATCCATATAATATTATCATAATTGTGTCCATATTCGAGAATATATTGCCTAGCCAACTGAGTCTTTCCTATGCCTCCTAATCCACTAATAGATGTTGTTTGGGATATTACTGTAATCTTTCTTTCATTTTGATTACGTTGTATTGCCTCATGTAAGTCGCTTAGCTCTTTTTGTCTTCCAGTAAAGTTTTCGACAGGGTCACTTACTTCAAACAAAATTTGTTGTTTATCTTGACAAGTTCTTGACGTTGTTGAAACATCAATTTTGTTTTCTATTCTTTTCAAAGTCTCTTGCACATCATCTTTATTTATTTTATCTAATATTACATGTAACGTTTTGTTCAAGTCCCCTGACTTAACATACTTATAACCATTTACAGGCCTTTCTTTGGGTTCTTCATATTGTGATAAATCATCTTCCCATTTAAAACATCGACGGTAACCATACTTATCAGTATTATCAATACTGCCTGTATTTTTTTTCCTGTAATACTTGATGCAATCTTCATTTTCACTAATTGTTACTAAACCTACTTCTTCATATAAATCTGATGTTTTCCATTTATCTTCTTCTGTTTTTATTGTATGTCCAGATTTGGGGATCAGACCTTTTATTTTTTCTGGCACACCACGCACTTTACGGAGTTTATCTGCTTTAATAAAGTGAACAATAGAAGCCCCAATTCCCTTATTTGATTTTCCCAAGATAACGCCTCTAGTAAGAAGGTCAGTCAAATTCAAATTTGATAAATCTACAATTATATTTTCATATTTGTCACCAACATAATTTAAAATTCTATTCACTGCATCTACCGCTAATTTTTCCATGGCTCTTGAGCAACTTCCGTCGGCATCAGTTAAGTTTATGAACTGGCATTCAAAGCTCTGAAATATTTCACCACCGGCATCAACCAAAGCTTTTCTTAAGTCATCCTTACCGATCGCTCTGAACACTTCTACAACTCTTTTGGCTTTCCTTCTATGCTTTTTGCCACTAAAATAATTCCATATAAAACTGCTAGCTTTTCCTCCGACCGTTCCTGCACCTCCAGCTGCCCCTGGTATGCAGGTTGCAAACCCAGCGGCCAATCCCGGTGCTGTTCCTAATGGCCCCGCCACTGTTCCTCCTATTTTACCTGTTTTTGATTTTCCTCCCACATCCGTTTCTTTTTTAAATTCTGTTAATTTTTCTTCAAATTTCTTAACTAAGGTTGATGTAAATATCTCTAACTGCTCCTCCCATTTGGCGAAATTAGTTTCACAAACTACCTCTTTAGTGGATCCTTGTAGAAGTTGTGCCATTTTTTTAAAGTGTTATAAAAGAGTACATTGGTTTCGGTAATTTTTTTCCGCTGTTTTCTTAAGCAACTTTTTTGCGAACCAATGTTTCTGTGAAATAATGTTTTGAAAATATCTGTAAAATAAATTTATTGTATAATTGCTGTCAATATTATTTTATAAACACTGGAATTATTTAAGTGATTAATATTCATGTATTAATATAAATTTGTTTGATAAATTATCGTATATCCGTCTTTGTCAATAATCTTTTATAAAAACGCTGGACTGGTCTCGGGACTTAAAAGTTGCTTTATGAAATTACTACTAACGAAGAGTGCGAATATATAAACTGATTTAGCATTCAGAAAAGTTTACTTTACAAAAACTTAAATGATTTTTTATACATAATTTATATTATGCTGTCAGTAGTGGTGAAAAGTAGGTACAGTACGGAATATTAAATATAATACAAGTAGGTACATCGAGGTATCATATTTCCTTTAACTGTCTCATTTAACAATATTTTGAAATTTTTGGCTTAATCTTTAGCCACATCAAGCTTGGATAGTCAGTTTAAAACATCTGGCTTACGAGGATGGGACGAATAGTTTTAGATTTAACCTATAGAGAACGGATTTGTTTTGAATTGTGTAATAGTTTTTTTCTGCGCCGTCCTGAAAATCAGTTGTTTCCGATCAATTTTTAGGATGGAAAATACATCTTTACTGGCCTAGGCCCGAAAGTAACTGGTTGCCATGGTAATGAGCTGTGTTTACCGGGCTAGGCCGGAAAGTAGCTGGTTGTCATGGTGATGCGTTGTTATGTTGAATTGCGCTGCCAAACAAGCGACATTATACCACCAAGCGAATTTTCACCTGTAGTTTGTTAAGTTATTATTTAATTATGAGATGGTGACGATAGTGATTTTGGTGTCAGTGGCAGACGCAGAAAAGATATTATTCGTAACACACCCGCAAAGTGTCTTTACTGGACTCGTATGCATTCAGGACTCGCCTACTGCTCGTTCAGTAAAGTACCACTTTCCGGTCTTGTTACATAAATAACTATTTCTAGTGTCATCCTTTATTAGTTTGACTTTGAAGAACGCGCAGTAAAGCGTCGATCTCCATGGAAATAAAAGCTGAGCTGGATTCTACTTTTTTTATTCATATAGGCACAGTGCGACAACAATCTACCGCGTGGCCTAAGCTTTGTTATTATAAAAGCTAGAAGGTCGATTAAATTAGAAAAATTGGGTAGAATCACTTTAGAAATGTTATGGAAGTTTTACTGTCTTGTTTAAAACTTTAATGAGGTGACAAAATTTTCAAGCCCAAATGTCTTTTTACCTTTGGCAGATCAAAAAAAGGTGTCACTAGGTATTTTTTTAAAATTGTAAGTAGATTATGATAAGACACTAAGTAGAAAAGTTATTGAGCTACACACCATTCTTACACTTTTTAAATGGCAACCAAAGTGGGCTGAAGTAAATATAATTGTAATATTTTCTAATTTCATCGCCATTAGGGTAGGTTGTAAGTTATTATTAGGTATATGTAGAAGTAGTAGTAGTAGTAACTCCTTTTAGCTCCTCTTAGAGTATAGGGCATCCTTGCGGATGTATCTGTGACTGCAATAACTTTTGATAAAAAGAAGTAAATGTGTATCTAAGTCTTAAAAAGGAAATTTCTAAAACTGGATTTTAGCATTTATTTACTGAATTGCGTGTTAACAAAAGCTGACTGATAAAAGTACCTACAAAAAATATTTAAAAGAATGCTTAATTTTCGACGAAAAAATTGCATACTATTAGATTATGTTATTGATGGTAATACAAATCATACTTCCACAACGTGTTTTTTTTTTTTCATAAATACAGTAAATCGATAAGCAAGTACAAATTTGTTCTTATGAAGTAGTATTAAAAGTAGTGCCAAATATATAAGTAAAAATTAAGCTATTTTTTTTTTTTTTTAACTTTATTGTTTTATTGCACCTAGCTACTTTAGCCAACCAGCAATATGTCTTTATGATAGTTCTACTTCTAAGTAAAGTAGAATTAAGCTACATGAAATCAAAATAATAAAAGCGTTTGGCGATTTAAGCAACAAATTTTGAGACACATTCTAAAGAATTTATGTTTTGGCATATTTATATATCAATTTAGAAGTTACGATTACTATTAAATGAAAGATTTTATGATCTAGCGACGCGCAATTAGAACAAGGCTTAGGTTATCGGTCACTCTTATCAAGCTGTAAATAGTTATCAAATAAAAATTATGCTTTTCTATTAACCTCTGTTCAAATTGTGTCCTATCAAGTTTTTTTAACCTTTTTTTGTGTTCACTTAATAAATGAAATATAATTTTATCCTTAAAGGAGTATTGCTTATTTTCCTAATTGGAAGAAGGGCGTATGTTACAATAGCTGCTTTATTAATTGTTTACAATACAGGATTGTATCAATTTTATAAAATGTAACTTGCGCCCTTCTTTCAGACACCCATTCAAATAATGTACTATCGGTCTGTGTCTCGGTAAACTTTCGACTTAATATTAGTGTTTTCACCATGTTTCCCTTAGTATTATCAAAAATTACCTTTTTTCAATTTTATTTTATTTTTCGACAATGTAAAGATTTTTTGGCATTATTTAGTTTTATTTTTAATTTTATTGGGTAAGCTTACTACAGTGATTGATTTTTTACTAATTTATTTTGTGATTGTGCTCAACTGACTCGCCTAGCTCTGAAAATATCAAAAATTATCTGTGTAACGCGGTAAATGGTTATCACCCTGCATAAATATAATATTGTAAGGTATTTCATGTAATTGTTTTGTATTATACATTTTTATTTTCACACAGTGTTACGAAAGCAATTGATACGTGTTCATGAATTTTCATAATGTAAAAAAAAATACAACTATACAGGGTGTGTAAAAATTGGCGGAAGCGCTACATGTGGCGATGTTCTTCGTAAAATTCTAAGTCGAAAATCTTAATACGAAAATGTTGTACCATGCTTGTTGTGTCTACAAGGGGTCCTCAAAGTTTGGACATTCAGTCCTTTAAAAAGCGTTATTATTTAATATTTGTTAATGAAAAAGCTGCGATTTGGAATAAAAATAAATTTCGAATGGTATTTTTTCCTAGCTATTGTGTTCTTCCTTTCAAAAGTTGGTGTTGAAAATATGTAAATCACTGATTTGAATGAAAATAATACATATGGCAACATTGTCATAAGCTGTCATCGCTGATTTTCTCGTAATTATTTCTAGTTTGTGTTAGAATGTTAGACGATACCTAAAAGTTTGCAGCTATGTTTATGAACTGAAGGCGTTTAGTTCGAACAAAAATTGTAAGTACTTAAGTAAAAATTGCTGATAAAAAAAATTCCAAACAGCATTTGGCAAAAGCAAATCAATGTATGCAATGTTGCCATTTTTTTTTGTCTTTAAATGATTCCTGAAGCCATAGGAAACATGGTACAACATTTTTGTAAAGATTTTTGACTTGGAATTTTACAAAGAGCATCGCCACGTGTAGCGCTTCCGCCAATTTTTACACACCCTGTATTTGTAAATAAATATTATGAAGTGATTATTTTTGTTTGATTAAAAATTATTTAAATATTTTATAGTTAATACTTACTTTCGATCAAATTAATCACCTCATGAAATTATTTGTACACTTGATGGATTAAAATCTAAACTTTAGATCATAACCGTAGCTGTACATTAACTGTTACCAAGCTCATAAAATATTATATGTAAAAGTTGAATTTGTAGTGAAATCTTATCTAGTACAAATATTTTCAATAAATAATTACTATCTGACAGCTGCGTGTGAGTAAATTCGTGTTTTTAACCTGTGTGCAGCGGCACGTTAATATGCCATGAGCATAAGGTGTGCCGGCGAAAAATTGCAAATTTGCAAAATTCGGTGCTCATTAATAATTCGAGGAAAAATTGGAAATACGTCAAACGGTATCCAAGAAAATCAGAAAAAAACCGGAACAGCAAGCAACTTTTTCAGCCTAATCGGATGGTGATCACTATTTTTTTTTTGTCGATTCGTTTTTGTTTTTAACGACGCAATATTTGCTATTTGCATAGCGAAATTATATACTTTTTTCTGAATTTATGATGTATCACTCATGGTATTTTACTTGTACATTGATTGTCAAATTTGTAAGATTGTGTTTTGAACAACAACCACTATAAATTAGGCAGTCCGGTCGTTTAGTTTATATAGTTACCATGTCAACCAATCAACAAACTAAAAATATTGTAATCCTTTTACTTTTCACTATAATGAATTCGTATAAATGAACTTCAATAACGAAGAAAAGCTTTCGCCCGCCCGATCTCTCGACCTTAATCCTTAATCCAGTAGTTTCCAACCTTTTTGTACCTCCGCCCCCCTTTTTCATAAAAAAAATTTTGCGCCCCCCTCATTTCTCGTAACAATCTAATTTCATAAATACTGTCCAGATATAATAATTATTTAATGGGCTACAAAACAAATATACCATATTCTGTGTAAATAAAGTTCTTTTTGTTTGTTTATATTCAAAAATAATATTATGGTAACAGCTGTGCGCCCTCCTTGCAACAGTCTCGCGCCCCCCTAGGGGGGCGCGCCCCACAGCTTGGAAACCACTGCGGCTTAATCTATAATAGATACTTTATTGTGGGGATATTTAAGAACTAGGACTACAATCAAAATTATGACACCGTATGTAACCTAAAGTTGGGTTTACATTCGTCATGTGAGTGGATCAACTCACATGAATTCATGTGACATGAACGCCAATTGACCGTCTAAACCTTGTAATTCATGTCAGTTGATCATTTGAATGGAATCATTTCTCAGTTGAAAGAAGTTTAACTTTTGCATTCATTTCAATTGTTTCAAAATGGCGAAAAGTCGATGGTCAGAGGATAAATCTATTAAGTTTCTGACTGTGTATGAAAATTACAAGTGTCTGTGGAATTCAAAAAGCAATGATTATAAAAATAAAGAATTAACAGCAAGCGCTATACAAAAGATAGTGGGTGATATGCGGGAACTGGGTATTGAACTCTATAAAGGTATTCCAAGCTTTTAAAAGAATACCCCGATACTAATAACGCATAGTTATTTCGAGTTTTACCTGGGCTGAAACAGCCTCACGCATTAATGTGTCTTTTGCGTAATCTTAGGGAAAACTTTTGTTAATAGATTATTAAATTGAATTGGGTTCATTCTAAGTTAATTTTCGTAATTTATCGTATCTTTCTTATTACAATTCGCACAACAGATTTCTAGAGGCACCTTGGGCTTCTCTACGATGAATCCATTGTTTCACCCATACCCTCTTTTTCGGTCCTTTTTCTTAGGCAATTTCTTTATTAATTTACTAGCTACAATTGTTACAGATTTAAGAACTGCTTTGTGTACTTCCACTTTCGCCATTTTGAATCATCTAATACAATGCAATTCAAATGAAGCGTGTGTAAACATGCAATTGCTTTCATGTCACATGAATTCATGTGAGTTGATCCACTCACATGACTAATGTAAACCCAACTTTTAAGCGATGCTAGTTTCCGAGTTATTCGAAAAATTCCTCAAAGAATAACAGCACCAGTTATGGGCAGCAACATTAAAAAACGTTTGAGGTTATTGGGATTTCTCATATTTGACCCGGGATTCCGGGAAGAAATCGGCCCGGGATTTACCGGGATCCCGGGATGCAATAAATTATGTCAATATTTTTAAATAAATAATCCAAAAAAAGAAGGGAGCGGTTTATTACTTAAAAACAACTCCAAGTCATATATGTAATACATTTTGCTCCATGATTATTATAAACAATTAAATAATATTGGTGAGAGAAACATACATTTGGGAAATATAACCTTTCTATTGCAATTTCATATTTATGAACACAATAATATAATTTTTACAATGAACTTTTGTAATGTAATTTAAGAAAACAAAGGTGATCTGTGCTACGATCACTTAGTCTTTTTCTTGATTTATTAACAAAAAGTCCTGCTGTATAAAATGTCTCAGTCTCTATTGATGTAGGTGAAATTGCCTTGAAAGCATCTAGCAGCAAAGAAACATCGTTTTTATCAATAAAATTTCATTTATAAGCTATTTTGCTTCACATTACCAGGGTACACAAAAATAAAACTGCAAAAGTGTTTTGAAGATATTAAATTTGTCATGGAGACCGGGCCTCTGTACGTCAAACTAAAAGCAAAAATATAAAAGAGAAAAATTATTTTGAAATAAAAACAAAGTTTGTCCATAATTTACTGTTAGTAAGAAAAAGTATAATAAATTCTGTTAAGTTATGATGGTATTACAAAGATCTTAGCTCAAAATAAACGAAAATAAAACTTTTTTTTAAATCCGGGAATTCCCGGGACAAAAAGCATTTCCCGGGAAATATACCTAAAATAGCTTAAAATGGACCGCGATCCCGGGAAAGAAACCCTAGTGGTTATGCACTGCTGAAGAAGGGATTTTATTTGAACATCTTTAATTTTTTTAGTTTTTACAAGTTTTTATGTTATTTTTAAATTTAGCAACACGTTCTTTTAAATTTTGTAATACCTTATTCACATGCTTTATATGTACGTTAAGTGCCGGAGTTACTACCTTTTTGACCACTTCCACTTTTGTTCGTTTTGGGACTTCTCTATTTCCAAAAAATGTTGTTCTTAAACTGTAAAATATTCTTCCCACATTTCCTGTCCTTTCGCTTACTTCCTTGTCCATTCCTCCATTTTTCTCTATGATCACTCCCAAATATTTAAAGCTTTCAACCTGTTCTAACCTAAGCCCATTTAAAGTGATGCTATGCCCTTTGTTTTCTGTTGTAACGATCATAGTTTTAGTTTTTTCGGTATTTATTTTCATATTAATTTTTTTCAATTCCAGATTTAGAGTTTCTAAATTATGTTGCAGGTTTTTTCTGTTTCCGCGACTAAGACCATGTTGTCTGCGAACATTAGCTCCGTTATGTTAATTTTTTCCATTTTCCACTTGCCTAGGTGAAACGGTCTTATTTCTGGTTTTACTTCTTTAATTACCCCATCTATGACTATTGAGAATAATAATGGACTGAGCACGCATCCTTGTTTTAAACCCTCTTTTGTTTCAAAATCTTCCGATTCATTTTGTGTTCCTACAATATTTACCGTTTTTTCGTACATCGTCGATTGGCTAGCACAAGACAGAAAAACATGGAAAAAAGTTAGCAGAACACAGCTCAACAGTCCTACGCCAACAGTAGAAGGACTCATGACTAAATAATAATAATAATAATAATTGGTAGTCATGGAAACAACATAAACTACAACGACCGGTTGCCTGATTTATAGTGGTTCTTTAAAAAAAAACACAATCTGTTATGTATTGAATATAACTCTTTTAGTATTAATATAACGTTTATTAGCACTTGTCTAGGTTATGATAGTCCCTTCGCAGCGTGCAGCGAGATTGTGACTAACTCGTGGTTGTCTACCAACCTTTATATATGACATCCCCCTATTTAACAATTCAGAAGCAAAAATTGCTAACATAACACATGATACACTTTTAGTAAGTTACAAAGTCTTTATATTTGCTTGGTACATTAGTTACCCTAGAAGACTTTCTAACTTCAGTATTTTGGTTTTCACCACTTAAAACTTGGTCATTTGCTTCACAATTTGTCTTATCATTAGGCTCATTACTATAAGAGGATTTTAAATGTATTGAATTCCGTCTAATAATGTTATTGTTGAGTCCTTTTACTACATACGATCGAGGGGTTTTGCATTGTTCAACAATTTTAGCTGATGACCATGTTTTATCATCAGTGTTTTGCATAATAACATCTTGATCAGTTACAAAATTACTTCTAATTTTACAAGTTTTGTCATAATGATGTTTTACATTTTTGTTATATTTTTGAAACACTTCTTGTATATTCTCTGGAACTCTAGGTTTTAACAATAATTTATTTACAGGTAGCTTTGTTTTTAAAGATCTGTTCATCAGAAGCTGACTAGGGCTAAAGTTAGTGTTACAGATCGGAGTGTTTCTGTAATTTAACAAGGACAAGTAGAAATCAGTACCGCTTTCTTTACTTTTCTTTAATAAGTCTTTTACAATGCCTACTGATTTTTCAACTCGGCCATTACTCTTGGCATAGTGTGGACTAGATGTTATCAGGTTAATATTCCAATCATTAGCGAAGGATCTAAATTTAAAGCTTGAAAAAGGC
Organism: Elmis aenea; assembly: GCA_947652605.1. NCBI lineage: Eukaryota > Metazoa > Arthropoda > Insecta > Coleoptera > Elmidae > Elmis > Elmis aenea. Next base: position 30,136,782 of record OX393582.1, read on the forward strand.
ATATTATCGCTTATGATAGTTTCCGGAATACCTAGTCTACTGAATATTTCCCTAAGCTTCAAAATTATTTCCTCGGCTGTTTTACATTTTAAGCGTTTGACTTCAATCCATCTGCTGTAATAGTCTACTAATACTAGATAGTCAATACCATTAAAATAACATATGTCAATTCCTATTTTAGAAAAGGGCAGTTCAGGTCTATCATGTTGAATCAACGGTTCTTTAATATTAGAGCGACTAAACTTTTCACAAACTCTGCAACTACTTACAGAGTTTTCTATATTTGCAGACATGTTGGGCCAATATAATACACCCTTTGCTCTTTTCTTGCATTTATACATTCCTAGATGACCTTCGTGAATTAGGTTGATCATCTCAGTTTTTAAAGAATCAGGCACAACAATTTTATCTTTATAGTATATTATATTGTTTTGCACATAAAGGTCATCTTTTAGTTTAAAGTAAACTTTTAGATTAGATGGCATTTCTTTACAATTATTAGGCCATCCTTCCTGACAATAATCTAAAATTTTACTAAGATTTATTGTTGCATTTTTAAATTTAAGCATGGCTTTTTCACTGACTGGAATTTCAGTCTCTAGGCAGTGTACCACCTCAGTTAAAGAAGGATCATCTACTGCGTTATTTTTTATATAATGTCTCGATAAGAAATCAGCGATATACATTTTGGTACCAGGTACATATTGCACATCTAACTCGTATTTGATTAATTTAAGAAGCATACGCTGAAGTCTTGGACTTACCTTACTTATATCCTTTTTGACGATGGATATTAGGGGTTTGTGATCTGTTTCTATCACCACACGTTTCCCATAAATTAAGTGATGGTAACGCTCAACAGATGCACAAATTGCGAACAACTCCTTTTCAATGGGTGCCCATCTTTTCTGATGGTCGGTAAAACTTCTTGAATAAAAAGATACTGGCTGCTTTTCCTGCATAATACACCCACCAATACCATCTTGAGAGCTGTCTGTTTGCAAAACGATTGGTTTATCATTGGTTATTACTCTTAATGTTGGTGCGCAGATTAACACTCTTTTGAGTTTTTGAAAAGCCTCTTCTTTATTCTCATCCCAGTCCCATACAATATCCTTTTTTAAAAGTTCTCTCAACGGTGACGCCAATGTAGAATAATCGGGTATGTATCGTGAAAGATAATTTGTCATCCCTAGAAACTTTTGTAGTTCTTTGACACTTGTTGGGCTTCCAATTTCTATGATTGCATTTACTTGTTCTGGGTCGGGACTCATTCCTTTTTCAGACAGAATGAAACCAACATATTTAACTTCAGGTACTTTAAATTGGAGTTTTTGTGGGTTGAATTTGACATTATTCTGTCTTGCCTTTTGCAATACTTCTTTCATTATTTTGTCGTGTACTTCTTCACTGTTTCCGGCTATGATTAGGTCATCAAAATAGATTTCAACCCCTTTTATGTCTCCAAACAATTTTGTACTCAACTTTTGAAATACCTCAGGCCCTGATGATATACCAAAAGGCATTCGATTAAATCGGTATCTTCCATAAGGAGTTCCGAACGTACAAATGTAACTGTTTTCCTTGTCTAATTTAACCTGGAAAAACCCGTCTTTCATGTCCATTACGCTATAGCATTTTTTTCCTGCTACTCGATTGCAGATTTCCTCTGTTGACGGTATTAAATACCTTTCTCTCTCTATGCTTTCATTTAAATCCCTGAGATCTAAGCACAGTCTTAAACTTTTATCTTGTTTCTCGACAATGACAAGGTTATGGCACCATTCAGTTGGCTCTTGTACCTTGGTTATTATTTTATTTTCTTCCCATAAATCCAATGTCTTCTTTAGTCTTTCTTTAATGGACTTAGGTACCCTACGTATACCCTTTACTATCGGACAAGTGTTCTCTTTTAATTTGATGGAATAGCTTCCAATTGAACCTAAACCCTTAAAGACATCAATATTATTTGAAATAAATGCAGAAGATGGATCACTCCTAGACATTGATTCAATTCTTTGCACTAGCTTAAATTTTATGCAATCTGGCAACCCTAATATAGGTGTTGCGTTCATATCTATTACAAGGAAATTAATTTTATCATGCATCTTTTTTATTTCACAATCTAATAAGCATTTACCAGAAGGTTTAATCTTTTCACCATTATATGTTATTAAAGTAGTATCTGTGTTCCTCAAACTAATATTTTTTAAATCATTACAATACTTAATGGGTAGAATACTACATTCAGCCCCTGTATCAATTTTAAAAACAATATTTTTACCTTCTACAATAACATTCTGTTGCCATTTTTTAGCATTATTGCCTATTGTCTCTATAGTATCAATTTTAAATTCATAATCTGTCTCACATTCTACATCATGTACATTTTTACCTAACTTATTTTTATTCTTACACATTGCAGCAAAATGGTTTTTCATCTTAGATATGGCGCAGTTTTTTCCATAAGCTGGGCAATTTTTCTTTTTATGCTGCCAACCACATCTGAAGCATTTCCTTTCTTGACTACTTTCCTTATCTTCGCCTTGACTTCTTTTTTCAGTCTCTTTGTCTGACTTTTTTTTCGACACTGCATTCACTACCATGGGCGTTGATGCTCCTTGTAGTGCTTTGGCTTGTAGTCTTCCTGCCTCTGATGCTCGACATTGATTAACAGCCATAGTTAAGGTTAAGTCTGGACAGCGTAACATTCTTTCTTGAAGTTGAGGGTCTCTGATACCTATTACAATCCTATCACGTATCATTCTTTCTTCTTGGTTACCAAATTCACACATCTTTGCTTGTAGCTTAAGATCTGTATAAAAATGATCAAAGTTTTCCTCGACTTTTTGTACACGAGAAAAGAATTTAAAACTTTCACTTATTATGTTTTTTCTAGGTACACAGTGATTCTCAAAATGCTGAATAATAACATCATATTTTTTCCTTTCTTCCTCGGTAATACTAAAGGTGTTAAAAACATCAATGGCTTCCTCACCGGCTATGTTCAGAAATACTGCTATTTTCGTTTCATCTTGCTTTCTGCAGAGTCCTGTAGCAGTCATGTAGATATCAAATTGCTGTATGAACTTTTTCCAATTTGTTTCGCCGTCACACACTAAGTGCACAGGGGGCTTGAAGTTTCCCTCCATTGTTTTTTAGGTTAACTTTTACTTTTTTATCAATTGAGTCAGTTCTCGCGGTTCTACGACCCGTATTTGTTTTGCACTAAGCTTTGTTTATGCACGTTTTTCACCTGACACCATGTTATGTATTGAATAAAACTCTTTTAGTATTAATATAACGTTTATTAGCACTTGTCTAGGTTATGATAGTCCCTTCGCAGCGTGCAGCGAGATTGTGACTAACTCGTGGTTGTCTACCAACCTTTATATATGACACAATCTTACAAATTTTACAATGAATGTTAAAGTAAAATACCATGAGTGATGGTACATCAATGAATTCAAAAGTAAAATTCTATTTGATTATGTAAATAACAAAAATTGCGTCCATAAAGAAATATAAAGTTGGTTGTCATAAAACAAAAACGAATCGATCTAGGAAAAATTTGTTGATTGGGCGATGTTTGTTATACATTTAATATGATTTATAATCCAAAGGAGTTGTAGACTATTTTCAAAAATCGTATTTTCCGGTTTTTCCTAATTTCTTTGGTTAGCCTTTGAGATAATTTCAATTTCTCTTCGAATTTTTTTTGTTGTTTTTTTTTTTGCAAAGTGAAAAATAACATCTGCCATTTGATATAACAAAGTCAAGTATCCTCTTGAACGAAAAGTTGTTTTTTTTTGTTTTTTTTCAATCAAGTATACAAATGAATGAACAGAACTCGGTTGATTTTCAAGAAAAAGCAAACTTATTTATTACAAATTGAGAAACAACATATGCTATTTGATTTACCATAATTATTTAGTTATGGAAAATTATATCCATCAGGTGGCGGCCACCCTCCTGAATGCAAGCTTCAAGTCTCTGCCTGAAGTCATTCATGAGTCGGTCTAGCCTGTGCGTCAATTAAATGCGTCTCTTCTGTAATGGCATCTTTCAACTCCCTTAGTGTACCCGGTTTGGGACAAAAACACGTTCATTTAAGTGCCCCCAAAAGAAAAAGTCGCAGGAAAATAAGTCTGGTGATCTTGGGGGCAACGGCAAGTTACCGAAACGCGAAATGACGCGGCCAAGGAACGTGTTTCTAACAACTTCCATGGATGCGTTTGCAGTATGCTTTTCGTTCAAGAGGATACTTGACTTTGTTATAGCAAATAACAGATGTTATTCATCATTTTGCAAAAAAAAAACAACTTGACAATCAACCGAGTTCTGTTCATTCAAAAAACGTTCGTTTCCCACAAGTCACCCTGTATAAAAACGAAAATTTCGTTTACACCTGGTACATTATTATGAAATAAAAAATATATAAAGCACTACTACAAAAAGAATTATTAATTGGCACAATTTAATGTATTATTACATTCTTACACATTATTTTTATCTAATACATCAAAAATTAACAATTTAAAACTATAAGCGTAATAATGAGATTATACCTGTACATATGATATTAAACATATAACATACAGGGTGTACACTCGGATCACGCAACATAGCAATTTCAATGGTAAAATTTTAAAAGTCGTATTCTTGCTCCCCTAATTATTTTAGAAAAAAAGTGCAAACACGTTTTTTGTAGAGAAAAAAATACTGTACCCATAAATGTAATCAATATTACTTTTTCGTTTTCCAATAACTAAAAATTAAGCGATACAAAACGCGTTTTGACAAAAATCTGTAGTGTCTTGGAATTATGCTATGACAACTGCCCAGCCTAATGTCACTTATACTGTCACTGACGCGAAATTCATTCTTAATTATCCTTTATATTTTATCAAACATTTATTTTACACAGTTAGTTATGTTTTCATTCCAAGATACAATAAAAATGATTATTATTAATGAATTTCGCGTCAAAGTGACAGTATAAGTGACATTACGCTGGGCAGTTGTCATAGCATAATTCCAAGGCACTTCAGATTTTTGTCAAAACGCGTTTTGTAATTGCTTAATTTTTAGTTGTTGGAAAACGAAAAAGTAATATTAATTACATTTATGGATACAGAATTTATTTCTCTACAAAAAACGTATTTGCACTTTTTTTCTAAAATAATTAGGGGAGCAAGAATATGACTTTTAAATATTTACCATTGAAATTGCTATGTTGCGTGATCCGAGTCTACACCCTGTATAAAAAACTTTAAAAACTGGAACATTTTTATTCATTAACTATTTTTGAGATACTTTAATGGCAGATATGTATTTTCATTAATAAACCTCATGAAGGGGACTCAAGAAGGCAGATAATTTCTCTGTATACATGAAGATTTGTTTTCAGCTGTTTTCTAGCTAGATCTAAAGGAACTTCTCCACTGTTATTTCTAATATTACGACTGAATTTTTTCTCATTTAAAAGGTAGTTCACTGATTCAACATTACCATCCTTAACAGCTAAATGTAAAACTGAATTTCCATATTCATCTGTAGCATCAATATCAGCAGCTTTTCCTGTATAGAATAATGCATATACAGGTTGAGGTATTTTTGGATTTTTTCTTTCAGCTACATACATTTTTATGTTATCCGTTTCCTTCTTTACATAATCAAGATTTATAATCCATTTTAATAATTTCATTTTGGACTTATCTATGTAACTGCTTTGTTGACTATTAAATAAGTCATCATCAGAATAATTAAGCATCCTGTACATATGACCTGGTGTCAGTTTGAAGTAATCTGCAAAATAACTTGCACTCCCAGACAATTTATTCACAACTCCACGCATGCTAGAAGATTTTACAGCACTGTTCTGTTCAATATCGTTAAGAACATTTATAATATTAGAAAATTTTACATAAGTATTAGTATCTGCACCCAGTTTAATTAAATGTTTTATTACACTTTAACTACCAAAAAAGGCAGCGATATGCATTGGTGTTAGACTCTGCTCTGCACCGAGATTAATAACATTTACACCTCCTTTCTTCACTAACTCTTCAACTATTTCCAGTTCATCATAAGCAGCTGCGAAGTGTAATATTGAAATATTAAGTCTACCAAAAAGCGTTTCTTTATTATCAACGTTAAAAACTGTGGCATTTTTGTTTAACATAAACTTAACAATATCACAGTTATTATTTATGGCAGCATAAAATATAGGTGTTGCTCCCAATATGTCAACAGCATTAATATCTGCCTTTTCCTGTAACTCATCTCCTAGAAAATATTGAACAACGTCCAATTTTCCATGAAATGCTGCTGTATGTAAAGGTGTTGTGCCTTTCTTATCGGTTATATTTATGTTCATTTTCTCATTAGCTATTAAATATTTCACAACATCTGGATGACCGTTTTGAGCAGCAGCATGTAATATTGTCCAACCATCATCATTTGTAGCTTCCTTTTTGGCACCTTTTTTAATGAGCGTTTGCACCACTTTTATATGACCATTGGAACATGCAGCATGTAAAGGAGTAAATCCATCACTCGCACGATGGTTAATATCGGCACGTTTGTTTATAAGAATCTGTACAATATTCACATAGCCCCCAAAAGCAGCTAAATGTAAAGAAGACCACTCACCTAGCCTTGAATCTATTATATCATGTAACTGATTATTTTCTTCAAGTTGTTGTATAAAATTGTTTAAATCATTCAAATTGCCACTCTTCATAGCAGTTTGTAGTTCAGCATGCAATAAACACACAATATGGTTGGGTTCTAAAACCTTTACGATATCCACATAACCTTCATGAGCTGCCAAAACTACTGGAGTTCTATCGAGGCTATCAGGACTATTGATTAAGGCCCTGTCCTTGACTGCAAGAATACGAACAACATTTAAGTGGCCCTTAAATGCAGAAATATGTAATGGTGTCCAGCCTGTAGCTCGTTTCGTACTTAAAGAAGAATAAGCAATACTAGATTTCGAACCAGTTTTTGCTCTATTGTCGAAAAGCAATTCAACAACAGTTGTATAGCCATTTTGGGCGGCCAAGAATAAAGCACTTCTGTTATATTTATCCCTAGCATCAATAATCTCGTTAAATTTTTTCCTTAAAATATCATCTCCTTTAACTTCATTCAACAAAGCCTTAATTGCTTTATCATTGCCATTTTCAGCCAATAAATGCAAAGGAGTATAATCACTATAGGTGTATTTGTACTTGAAATAAAAATCCTTAATTAACCGACCATGTTTACTGGCGTAATTCCAAACGGATATAGTGTGGCTGGAGTCTTCCTCCATTCTCTTGTTTTTATTAATTAACTCAAGAACTTCCCTTAAAACATTATCTTCCTTCTTATGTTTACTTAATTCTATTCTAATTATTTGCTGAACCAATCTGTGAATATTCAACATTCCTTTATCCAAGTTAATCATTGAATATTGGCAAAGTAGTTGTATAGCACCACCTAACTTTTCTTTGTTACCTTTTATAAGTTTTAATCCTAAAAACATTTTTGTTGGAATGTTTTCTGAAGCCATATACGCAATAATATCTAAAATGCCTTTAGCTGTCCGGCCATAACTAATATTTTCAATAATTTTGTTAATGGATATTCTCCAGGTAGTAAAAACTGTTTTCGTGTAGTCATCGGTGCTATAGTCAGGAAATTTAAAATCCAGTAATGTTTCTGTCTCCTTTTCATACAGTTCTAAATAATCACTAATATCAAATTTTGAGTCTAAAGCCTCCATTTTTTCATGTTCTTGTCTAATGTATGCAACTGCTTGTTGTAGTGCTAAAGGGAAATATTGCAATGTCTCTGCTAAAGCTTTAATTGCTCTTTCTTGTGATTCATGTTTGATATTTAGAGCATCTCTAATAAATTCCTCAGCTTCTTCTGGTGTAAATATTCCTAAAGGAATTATTATTATGTGCTCCCATTTCTGATTACGAGACGTAATTAATATATTCAGTTTTTTATCAGGGTATAAAGAAAGTGGTAAAAATTCATTTATATCCATATATCGTTCAGCATTGTCAAAAATAAACAAACTTGTATTATCAATAGATGCATATACATCATTACCAATATCTTTGAAATTTCTTTCATGTACCGTCTCAATTATTTTCTCTGTTGTCGGAATTTTCAATTGTTTGGCTAGTCGTTGAAACGAATCTTTTAAACTTTCTTGCGTTTCAGCATTTATCCAGATAATATTATCATAACAGTGTCCATATACAAGAATATATTGCCTAGCTAACTGAGTCTTTCCTATTCCTCCTAAACCACTAACAGATGTTGTTTGTGATATTACTGTCATCTTACTTTTATCCTGATTACGTTGCAATGCCTTATGTAATTCGGTTAGTTCTCGTTTTCTTCCGGTAAATTTATCTACAGGATCTCTTACATCAAATCTAATTCCTTTTTTCGAGTTAGCTTTATTTTTCTCCTCAATTGTGTCAAGCTTGGTTTCTATTCTTTTCGCAATCTCTAGCAGATCATCTTTATTTATTTTATCTAATATGATTTGTAAATGTTGGTTCATTTCTTGTGAATTTAGTATATACTTATATTCGTCCACAGGTCTTTCTTTGAGTTCTTCATATTGTGATATATCATCTTCCCATTTCAAACATAGACGGTATCCATACTTATCAGTATTATCAATACTGCCTTTATTTTTTTTTCTGTAATACTTGATGCAATCTCCATTTCCACTAATTTTTACTAAACCTACTTCTTCATATAAATGTTTTCCATTCATCTTCTCCTTTTTTTATTGTATGTCCAGGTTTAGATATGAGACTTTTTATTTTTTCTGGTATACCATGCACTTGATGGGGTTTATCTGCTTTAATAAAGTGAACAATTGAAGCCCCAGTTCCCTTGTTTGATTTTCCTAAGATCACGCCTCTAGTTAATAGGTCAGTCAGGCTTTATTAACTGGTCACACAAAGGCAAGTTTAAAAAATATTTAATTATTTGTTCATCATATTCGTCACTAATATAATTTAATATTCTATTGACTGCGTCTACTGCTAATTTTTCCATGGCTCTTGTCCAACTTCCGTCAGCGTCAGTTAAGTTTATGAACTGGCATTCACAGCTCTGAAATATTTTACCACCGGCATCAACCAAAGCTTTTCTTAAGTCATCCTTACCGATCGCTCTGAACACTTCTACAACTCTTTTGGCTTTCCTTCTATGCTTTTTGCCACTAAAATAATTCCACACAAAACTGCTAGCTTTTCCTCCGACCGTTCCTGCACCTCCAGCTGCCCCTGGTATGCCGGTTGCATACCCAACTGCTAAACCCGGTGCTGTTCCTGATGGTCCCGCTAATTTTTCTCCTATTTTACCAGTTTTTGATTTTCCTCCTACATCCACCTCTTTTTTAAATTCTGCTAATTTTTCTTCAGCTTTCTTAACAAACTTTATTGTAAATTTTTCAAATTTCTTATATATCTGTTCAGTTTCTTTTAAAGTACTACTAATTATCTGACTAGAAGGTCCCGGTTGCTGATCATTAAAAGACTTTATGTTTTCCAAACTTATTGTATCATCAAATTGAAGCCCTGTATTCTGTTCCTTGCAGCATTGCGATTTTTTCTCCATTGCTGATTAAAGATACTTCTATTTTCTGTCCTGGTATCTTAGGTGTTTTGATCTAGACAAAAAACATAAATTACTAAACAAAAAAATTTTAGTTTGTATTACATAACGTGCACAAGCAATTGTTATATTGAACTTTTACTGAAATATATCGCTAAATGTATAAATGTTCAAGGTAAAAGAATATTTTGTACGATGACACATTATTACAGTGAAATAAGAATTGATTAATAAACTTAGCTTATTGTCATTTACATTTCTTTTGACTATTATTATTTAATTTTGTAATACGTATCAACTGATCTCATTCTCATTCATTTATATGTGATCAGGGCCGGCCAAGTGGGGAGTGCAGTGGGTGCAATGCACCCGGGCCCCCGACTTAGGGGCCCCCAAAATGGTTTGTATTAAAATGATTTTGTAAATTTTGTGCCACTGAAAAGAAAATATTTATCGCTTGTAAGGAAATAAAACCTTCAAAATGAAAATAAATAAACAAATAGTTGCATAAAACAGTGGATAACAAGGGCAGAAACAGTACAAATTGTTAACTTCAAAGACATGACATTAGCATCAGCTTTTTTATCTATAAAATCAGAGCAACAAGTACTTTAACATTTAAGAAAATTTAATTTGAAAATTATTAAATGAAAGTAAGAAAATTGTTCAAGGACGAGGTGGAAGTGTGGAGTTTACTTATTATTTTTTCAATAATAATTCATCATTATAATTACATTATTTTTTGGTTTGAAATAAACAAATAAAATTACTTTTTTTTACTAAGTATAATGTTAAAAATAATTCATACTGTGGACATTTAACTTAGTAGAATTTTAATTTTACTATGAAAAAAACTATTTTGATAGCAAATAATCTGTTTTCTACTGTGAATGTAACTTTTGTACTGAAGATATTTTATTTTGCTTTTTTTTTTCACTGACCTTTTTTTATCTTAGTATTTTAATATTTTTGCTATCTCAATAAATTCTAGCCATTTCTCAAGTAGACGAACGATTTAAATCAGTTCTTAAATTTTAGAAAACTATATGAATTTTTTTTGCTAAAGTAGATAACTTGCTCGCCTGAAATATTAGAAAAATATGCCAATAAATTTTATGAAAAAAAGTTGGATGTTCTAAACAGGGTTGAGCAAAATTTGATTTTTATTTAAAAAAATCAAAAATCCTTGATTTAAATATAAATGCACGTTTTACTTCCACTCGCTTAAGCAACCGCTAGTAAAATATTCCAGAAATATTGCCTGCCTATTGACGCATTGGCGTAGTTAGCCCCAAGGTCTAGGGGGGCTACAGCTCCCGGGGACTTTTGAACTTTTGTTGAATCCGGGCTCAATTCTGCTTAATATTAAGACATAATTTAAAAAATAATGCTAGATTGGTTGGTGCTAATCTATAGGTCGAAATTCATCTTTTTGTTTATTCAACAGAATACGGGTTCAATTACCTACGTTTGGTGTTTTGTTTAAATTTTTTGTGTTTTTTAGGCCAGGGGGGGCTTAGCTCTCCATGGTCTTCCCATAACTACGCCAATGTATTGACGACTTATAGGTTGGGAAGAAATAAAGATTCTACAGGAATTTTCTTGTTAGAGATGCATTCCGGTAGATTTACCTTGTGAATTTTTACAATAATTTTTAATTTTAGGGCCAAAAGATCTACAGCGTCATTCAAAAAGTCTGCAACAATTGGAAAAGTTTTTTCTCAGATAATTTTATGCTTGATACAAGTTAGTGGATGACTTAAATCTAATTTTAAGATGGAAGAAAATTCGTTAAACTAGTATTTAACGATTTTAAAAATATTCGCAAAAGTAAAGTGCTCTTATTTTATTTTAAGAGTTTTAAAAAATCAAGGAAATAATATTTTTTTAAATATTATTTTTAAATTCTAAACCATTTTTTATTTAACTTTTTTATAATTTTTAAAATCAGGGCAGTTTACTCTTCCTAATATTTCTAAAATCGTTAAAATCTAGTGTTATATAAATATTTATTGAACTTTTTTTAACTTAAAATTAGTTTTAGGCCGTGCACCAACTTTTCTCAAGAATAAAATTATTAGAGAAACCAATAATAAAAAGTTTTCCATTTCTAAAAAAAATTTAAGTTTTAACATTAAATTTCACCTTTGGTTGTATTTTTGAATTCTAAACAATCTTTCCCTATGATTTTTTTTTTTACTTTTAAAATAAGGCCACTTTACTCTTGTGAATATTTTTGATATTGCTAAAATCTAGTATCGCATGAAAGTTTATGAAAACTTTTCCACCTTAAAATTAAGTTTAGGTCATTCACCAACTTTTATCAAGATAAAAAGTTTCTGAGAAATTTTTAATTTATTGATACTTTTTGAATTTGGGTTAGGTAAAAGCTATAATGTAGGGTGAATAATTAATAAATTCGTTTTCAAAGAGGAAAAATCGTCATGTTTCTTTTTAATAAATCAAAAATTTGTGATTTTTTTGATTTTTTAAAAATAAAAATCAAATTTTGCCCAACCCCGCTACAAAGTAGGGGACCGCGAAAATATTTTAGGATATTTAAGGGGCCGCGACTACTAAAAGGTTAAGAACCAGTGTACTAGGGGAGGGCACTGTCAACGAGAGCTCCCTGTTGAATCGGTATTTATCAAATGTGATGTCGGTTTCTGCTTAACGGATCCAGAAAACCGCAATTTTTTTTGTATTGGTCTGATAATTCCCACTAAACAAATATTACGTTTGGGCAGGAATAGTCCAATCAGCACCTTATTGGATCTCTTACCTTTTTAATGACAAAATATAAAATTTCTGGAAAAGTATTCTTCTAAACGTAACAATCTCAAAAAATGGTAAAATTATTTTACTTACGCAGTATTCATTGGTAATTAAAATCGATTAAACAAATAACCTTCACTTTACATTATCGGTACTTTAGTATTTCAAATAGTTTTTCCATTCGTGCACTTTCTTGTAAAGCAACAATGTGGTTAATTTACGTAATACTTATGATTGACACTTGAACTAATAATAAAAATTCCAAATATAGTTATTCAATTCGACGTTAGTTTAAAAAAAAGAGAACTGAGGCATTCGTTGGTAGACAATTTGTCCTTATGGCAAAATCATGCTGGAATGTATTAAGTAGGATGCTACATCTTGCATAATAATTTAGCGCACAGAAACCATGCGTAATGTTCACATTAATCGGTATCTTGAATCGAGAACAATAAACGTGATGTTAAAGTAGGCATTGAAAGTACCACGTGCACATATTAGAAACAGATAAGAAGTAAACAATGGAAGGCGGCAAGAACGCTAAAGAGTTTAAAACAAACAAGTTCAATAAAAATAAAATTATTATAACAAAAGAAGTATTAAAGTTGGTGTGATTATATACAGAGTGTCCCAGCCTAGACGAATTATACGATAGCTCTGTTATTATTGAAACTTTAAAAACCTAAAATTATTTTCAACAATAAAAAGTGTTTTGTTTTGCGCACCTGCACCTAACTTTGTTCCTTTAAATAGAAACCTTTAAATAGAAAACCCGAACCGCAAAGAATAACGGTTCGGTTCCGGTTACCGATTCGATACATTTTAACTTTTCGATTTATGTTCCGAACCACCGATTTTTATTTTATGATTATTTGGTTATTGGCTTGGCGGAAAAGGTTCAGTTCCGGTTCCGGTTCAATTTCGTTTTTATTTTTAATAAACAATTTTAAAGAGTACCTATACATAATTCATATATGTTTGGATTTAGAATAGACGATGCATATTTACTATAAAATTTTTCTTTATTCGGTCAAACGTAAGCAAATTACGATAAAAAAAAATTAATATCATTAAAATATACCGGGTGTAAATGAAGTGTGGTACACCCCCTCTTTTTTCTTTAGTTTTTATTTTAGATAAATGAAATTTTAGAAATACAATATGTGCAAAAAACCTGTTTGTTTGAGGACATGCACACAATTGTTTCACTTCCGGTTTCGCCGGAAATGAGTCCAACTTTGTTATTTTCAATGGAACACTGTGTATATTTTTACATTTTTGGAAAGAGGAGGCGATTTTGGATACAACTGCACTATTTTGGTTAAATTTTACAACCTCAAAAAATGTTGAAACTAAATTTTATTTTTTATTAAGGGTGCCGTAACCTGCATAAATTGAATTTTATTATGTCAATCATCGTCCAAAAAACGTTTTTGTTCATTTTAATTGACATTTAGGTTACTTGAATCGGCTTTGAAGGTTGCGGAATCGGTTTTTTGACAAAAAGTCATTTTTTTTTTAAATGGAACCATACTGGTACTAGCGATTATTTAAATGAAGTATCTTCTAACGAATCCATCGAGACCAATAACTTGTATTTTTATTAAGAGTCTGCTTCAAAAACCTCAAATTATTGGAAAGATTTATTAAGAGATCCTGTTAATCGTAGTTTCGCAGTACACTGTGCCTAACTGCAAAACAAATCATTCAAAACAAAAGCAAAGATGCTATGGAAGATCGCTGTGGAAACAAACAAATGCTTGTTTACGTATTTGTGGTCACTGCGGTAGTAGAAAAATGATTACACAGTCATTAAATTAAAACGTAATAAAAAATTAAATTTTGGTTCAAAAATTATTCTAGGTTTTAAAAATTAACCAAAATAGTGCAATAGTATCCAAAATCGCCTCCTCTTTCCAAAAATGTAAAAATATACAGAGTGTTCCCTTGAAAATAACAAAGTTGGGGTCATTTCCGGCGAAACCGGAAGTGCAACAATTGTATGCATGTGCTCAAAAAAACAGTTTTTTTGCACATATCATATGCTTAAAATTTCATTTATCTAAAACCAACACTTAAGAAAAAAAGGGGGTGTACCACACTTCATTTACCCGGTATAATGGGTCCGATCCGTTATGTGAACCGGTTAAAGCGGTTTGAACGATTTTACTATTATTACTTTAAATCGAGGTTTCTTATTTGTTAATTTGTTAATGGTTTGCAAATCCTAAAAAACAATTAATAAAGTACCTATTAGGTACGCGAAAAAGACGCTGCTTTAAAACAATAGTTACTGAGTACTGACCTGATTTATCTTTAAATTAATTAAAAGGTCAGGGTTGGTTCCGTTTCCAGTTAAACAGAAAGTCGTATTATAAACAAAAAAAATTGTTTATAGAATTTAGTAATTGTCTCATCACACTGATCCAATGAATAAATGCATGAATAATTTAAGAAACCTAGATTAAGGAATGGTAAAATTATATCTAAATAAATGTCAAAAATTAGTAGCGAAATGATTAAATTATAACTTTCTTTTTTTTTTTTTAACTGTTTCAAAATTTCCACTGTCTACGTCTACCTTCCTAACCTACTTGAAAAAAGTAAGTTGTCCTAATAATTACCAATAAAATCGCGATATCCCATAAAAAATCAATTTTAGGATAAATTATGCTTAATGTTTTTGAAGATCAATTAAATTTTCTATAAGACTATGTAAAAGTATAGTGTTGTATTTAAGAAAAATGAGTTATCGATGTTTAAAGTTACACAAGTTTGACCAAGCGTATAAAACGCCCTGTATAATATTTTAAAAATTTTGGTAGTGGAAGCGTTAATTAATTTATTGCTAATCTAAATTTCAAACTTATTTCCATTATCGCTCAAAATTATCATACAAATGTAAATTTCACAAAAACGGTTTACTTTAGACTCATTTAATACAATACAATTTGTAAGTTAATTTAAAGAGGAATAATCTAAAAATATAAAAATAAACAGGGTGTTCCCTTTAAAACTCCAAAGTTTGAGTCAGTGTCCGGTTGAACCGGAAGTCGTATTGCAACCTCAATATTTTTATCAAATTTGAAATATACAATAACGGTCAGATAACAAATTGCATTGTAATATCTTTAATAGTGTTCTAGATATTTGTCTGTTTCAATACTTTTGCTCAGAATGTTAGTCGTGACCTCGTGACCTACCTACTAAATTCTTAAATTTTCGCACGCGTTATTTTCTGGAACCGTTTGGTCGATTTTCAAAAACTTTGCAATGTTTACTCGTAAAGCATGCGCACATCAGAAACAAAATAAATTTCGTTCCTCGACCAGCGCCACCGCAAAAATGAACATTTTCAAGCATCATTTCCAGGCAGCCGTAAATGGCACTTAAAACAAAAGAAAGTGCACCATTTACACATCACCAAATGTAACCATTTTTGGCTACATTTTAAGACTAAAAAGAAAAATGTCGAATGAAAAACAAAAAAGTTATTGAAGTTTTGGTGATCATTTTTGAATGAACTCGGAGGAAAAACCGCTCCGGGGGTTCGTCTTTCGCGTTTTTTTTTTAGATGTATTATCAATTTTTTTTTACTTTTTTACGCGCCAAGGATGCGTGCATCGGTAAATAAGAGAGTTTCAATTTGATCTCGGACGGTTTTATGGCCAACGCTACTGCAAAATGACTATTTTTAAGTAAGTACCTACCATTTTTGTGCAGCGGTAAGCGGTAACGTTAAGCAGCGGATCCTAGGGGGCCTTAAAAGATTTTTAAGGGGGCCGCGAAAAAATTGTAGAATACCTTTTTTAAATTTTTAAAATATTGAAATCTTTAAAAAAACTCTGCTATTTATTTTACTGTTGGTCATCACTGTAATATACACCACGACAACAGAATGTTGATGCTCCGGTTAAATATTTTAAGTTAATGTCTGTTTTTTTTTCAGACAGCCAATGAGCGTGCATTTGACTTATGGGTCAAAACCATCGCTATCGAACTGATACGTCAAACACCTTTGGATGCCGTCAAATATTTGGATATTCTAACTTTAACCGAATGTTGGAACAGAAAAAATCAAGAATACTGTGACAAAGACTGGAACTTAAATTGCCTTAAGGAAATTACTAAAACGCAGTGCGATGTGTGCGCAACCAACGAGTCTTCACCTTCAGGTCCATCGTCTATGCCAATCTCCATATGCAAAGGTTTTAACGAAAATAATAATATTATCAACAAAAGTAAAACCTCCGCCGGAAATAATATTACCAACGTGGTGAATGGTAAAATTTCTGAAGATGTGGTGGACGGTCCAGTCATGAAAACCCAAAACGATGAGAAAGCGGTGGAGGTTATACTAAAAAAATGCCAAAATTCTGACAATTACGTTCCTGTCCGAGAAAAGTTGTTACTCTTTGAATCTTTATGCCGACTTGGACGCAAAGTACGTAGCACAGAAGATGTGTCCTTGAAAAAATTGGTGGATTCCAGTCAGAGAACACGTTCGATGCACGACCTTACAAATTGTCCAAGCTCCATAATTGGAGTTCGACAAATTTGTAAATATTTTGAAACCAAGACTGACGAACAAGATTCAAAACAGTTTGCCACTATTTTTAGAACTAATAAAAGACTGATTAATTCCGATACCCAGTTGAATAGCGTTAAGCCTGTATATAAATTTAACAGAAACTTACAAAATGTATCGTATGCCTAGTGTCAGTACCTATTTTATATTTGTGTACTAAATCTTGTATTATATCTAATAAAGTCATATATTAACATTTTGGTTAACTTTTATTGTTGTTAGAACCATCTAAAATCATTAACAGTAAGTATTTATGCAGATATAAAAAAAAAGAGATTTATACCTTCCTTCAAAAAAGTTATGATCATCCTTTCAATCATACTATACACTCTTGCATTTTTATTCGAATTACAAAGGTATTAAACAAAAACAATTAAAGAATTATCTTAAATAATAATAATAAAGCTTTTATCTGCCTAAATTATTAAGAATAACAAGAATAACAGAATAACTAAGTTTTTTTGTTACTTAACAAAAGTTTGAAAACCCAAATGGTGCCAAGAACAAATGATCTTTGGCTTAAATATAAAACTAAGCTTTATTCTGTGATAGTTAGTTAGTACAGGACTGCAGAGTCGGTAAAAAAAAAGTCGACTCCGACTCCTGATAATTTTAGTAGCTCTTTTCTGACTCCGATAAAATTAAATACTAAGACATTTTATGGTGTGTGTAACATAAAAAAGAAAAATAAATATAAAGAAATGATTTAAAATTTGAGTTTAAATTTTGAGGGAAAGGACCACCATACATGAGAAAAATATACCATACATGAGAAAAATATCAACTAAGGAAACATGTTTCCAAGGTTGCAGAGTTAGTAAAAAAATTCGACACTAACTTCGACTCTGACTTCTGATAATTTCAGTAGTTTGATTCCGACAAAATTAAATATTAAGACATTTTAAAGTGTATAATAAAAAAGAGAAAAATATATAAAGAATTTAAAATTTGAGTTAACATTTGTTTACCGTCTACTGTGGCTCGGGTTATCAACTATTCTGTTCATAAAGCTGTAATTTTGGGTGATTGTAAAGTACTCTACATTATCTAAGTTTGCATTAAAACACGTTTGAACTTCTAAAATTCAAAAATGGGGAGGTTAATAAAAATAGAGGCGAGGACCTTCATACGTTTTTTTTTAAAGTTTTTTAGCAGCATGGGGATTAACAAACGACAAAAAATTCTGATGACCTTTTTTGGACTGTGAAGTATAAAGTCTAATGAGATATTACTTACCATATCTATTTTTATAAATAGTTCACAAAATCAAGAAAAATCGTATTTTACCAATCACTTATCAAGCTTTCTATGAAAAAAGAAACAAAAAAACAACTAATTAAATGTAAAATAACAGTTACTATTTTTGTCTGCGGTATCATTTATTAGAATTTTATAGTATTGTTGAGTAATTCGATAGTTTTATTTTCACAATCGGATTCTTTCGTTTATGAATTTTCCCACTAGTGTATCTATCAGTCTGTTTGGTTCTATTATTAATCTTACCCCATCCTTCGCTCTTCATCCTTTTATACTCCCTGACCAAATTAGCCAATATCTCCTACATATACCTATTTTTATCAAACATTTCTCTTTCTTTTTAGTTTATGTTTTCTCAAAGCTCTATTTTATGTTTTATCATTTCTCTAACACTTTTTTTTTTTCCATCATGCTTTTAGTATTCCAAGTTCCTAATCTTATTTTGTCTTTTTTAGATCTGTTTTGATCCTTTTTAAAATCATTAAATTTTATTTTATTAAATAATTTTTAAATAAAGGTAATGTGGAGGTTTTAAGGGAATTTATATTTTTCGTTTTCATCGTGTTATTACGTAACGAAATTAATTATTGAAAATGTAAAACTGGATTATTGTTACGCATGTAATTGCGCAACTTTTTCCCCATTCAACCGATTTTGTATTTATAACGGTTTCCGAGATACCCATGTACTTCATTTTAAACTGGACACCCTGTATACCTTAAAAACGTTTACTATCGCCAGTCTGACATATTTCAATGTAGTAAAAACATCCTGAGTTATTTTATGAATAATTTCCTGTGATTTACTAAAATATAAGGTTTATAGGCGTTTCTTCTTAAATAACAAAGTTATAGAGGTGGAAAGTCAAACGGAATCACCCTTTATAATATATTTATAATTTGAATGCTTACAAATTTATACATTTTACTTTCATACATATAATACAAATAATATATATATATATATATATAATATAATATAATATAACAGATATCGTCCAAATCTAAACCTTTACATTATTGTGCCGCTTGGGTGCCCTACACTCCGGCACTAAACGGCTCTATACATTCTTACACCCTATAGCAGTTTTAACTTAAAGTGGACCGCGAGATGAGCAAAGAGAGGGGATGGTGGTTGAAATGTACACTTTTCTAAAGATGTTGAGTAACGGTAAATTATTTTACAGGTTTTAATCACGTTGCTGAAACAGACTGATGTTATTAGGTGGCGCAGTAATAAACGCCTTGGACTAATTTTTGTTTCTGCCTCACTGTCCACTTTAAGTTAAAACAGCTTTAGTATGTAGCATCTGCCCTATAAACATCAAAACCCAACCCTCACGCAGGGTGATATGAATTTTTTAACCATACAATTTAAAAAAAAATTACCTATAATTTGCTGTTGAGAAAAGTTACAGGTGACTATGCCGGTTAAAAAGTACTCTAAGTTTTTATGTTACCGGCTTATTTGATTCACTGTTAAAAGTGTAAATGTTCTATATTGCATGTACAGGGTGTCCCACAAGTTATCCCTTTGCTAATTTATGCATAAATTGAATATTTAAGCCCTAAATACAATTTTTGATAAAAAAAGTGCTTTTTAATATACAGGGTGCCCCATATGGTGAACAGCATATGGATCTCGTAAACGGTAAGAGATATAGAGTTGGTTAAATGAGTCAAAATGATCTAATTTAAAAGAAGGTATTACATGCATTTTTTGAAATTAATAGTTTTTGCGCTATTGATAAAAAGCAAAAAACTTTTTAAATTTTTGCTAATAACTTGCTTATTTGAAATCACACTCAAAATATTTTTCGATATTATTTAAGCACTATTTGCGCAGATTTGAAATGTGTTAATAGCTTAACATATTTTCATTAGTTTTTGTTATTTTAACATCAGCCTTATTTAAAATAAGACAGTTAATGTTAAAAAAATAAAAACAAATGAAGATAGGTAAAAGTTGTTGACAAATTTCAAATCTACGCAAAAAAGTGCCTTGATAATTTTGGAAAATAGTTTAAGTGTGATTTCAAATAAACAAGTTATAATCAAAATTTAAAAATCTGATTTTTGTTTTTTATCAATAGCGCAAAAACTATTATTTTTTTCGAGATATTTTTTTCATACATCAGTTGCTCTTAAATCAGATCGTCTTGATCCTACACCTACACCGATATGGTAAAAGGGTGTTTTGATAATTTAAAAAAAAATCATTTACGCAATGTTTTTAGAAAAGTCTTAATTTCAACCGCCATCGCCTCTCTTTGAGCATCTCGCGGTCCATGTTAAGTTAAAACTGCTATACCTTACATCGTGAAGCACACAAATGGTTTTGATTTAATGAAGTTTACAATTAAAAAAAAAAAAAACAATGTAATTTCATTATTTAAAAAAACTCATATAATCTCTCAGCGTCAGGGTTGAGTATTGATATTTATAGGGTAGATACAACATACTATCTCCTAAATAAGGCACCATATAAATTTTAACTTAAGGACGTTTTCAATTTTTGTTCAAAAAGAAAAATAAACAAATGACTCTATTGTATTTAAACTAAAAGCTAAAAAGGCCGCTAGTTTCATTTCGGTGCAGAGATTAGAAAAAGAGGAGCTGGCGACATGGGTCACAGTTGACCATTGATATACAGGCGAGGAAAAACGTTTGCAAGAGTTAGAATAACATACCACCGAAAGGTGCAAGAGGATCCCATTGAAAATAAGAAGAAAATTTTGCGAATCTAAATAATTATTAAACAACAACAAAAACATTTTTAATTTATAACATTCATAATTGCAGAAGTAACCTATTTTACTGGACAATCAGTATCCACAATTTCATATAAAACTATAACATAAAAACGCTAAAATTGTAATGTTTGTCTGTAACTTACTAACCTTAACTTTTCATAAATTTTCTAAATAAACATGAAACGACAAATAAAAAAATCTGTTAAACTAGGCATAGGCCTAGTAAATTTGCTACTCTGTAAATTACCACAACATATAAGCATTGTGTAGCATCATGGAATACTTGCTCCCTCCTACTACTTTTTAAATTTATCATCACTACAAACTTAAAACTATGTTTACTGTAATTGTGAAAATATATACAATAACAATGTATCCTCTTGAAAGAAACTCAAGAAGACAATTTCTCTGTGTACTTGAGGATTTATTTTCAGCTATTTTTTAAAGCTAGAACTAAAATATATTGCCCCGTTTTATTTTAAAAATTACGACTTAATATTTTCTTATTCAAATATTCAAAAGGTTTTACTGATTCAACGTTACTATATTTTGTTAGGTTAATCTTAACGAGACATTTTCATCTGTTGGTTCAATATTCATAAAATTTCTAGTCCACAATAGGGTGCCTTTATAAACAGGGTAGGGACACGCGCTGGACAACTTTCTATTGGCTGAGGTGTAGGTATTTACGGTCGCGTTTCGCTTGCGACCTCCAGATTTTAAATAGATTGCATAGAGCACATAGGCGAATGTACACATTTTTTTTGCGTGTTCAGAGTGTTTAAGTTTGATCCAAGACTTTAAGACATTAGTGATGGTTGTGTTAGTTATTACCATACGTAAACATCATAAGTTAAGTTAAATACAATTATTTTTTTAATTTATAAGAAAATGTGCATTGTAATTATTTGTCTACATCAATTTAATAGCAATGATTGTAATTAATAATGTAATTTTGTCATAAAATATGAAATTAAATTGATGAATTTATACTTTTCAGTTGCTCATTGGACATTAAAACAGGAATTAAGTAAACAATTGTTTGCAACTTAATTATCATAATTAATTAAAGATCCTTAATATTCGTATCACCACATTTATCTACCTTGAAAACAAAGATTTGTGTGGCATAGAATTAGCTAAATTTTGGGATTTCAATATAAATTTAAAGACCAAATATCTTTGCATCTATGAAGGATTAAACTGTGTATTAATATTGTTTAATTATTTAACTAATATGGACATACCATTTTAACATTGGTATAAAGGGTTCTCGTTTTTCGAGGGCGACTATGGGGATCTCGTAAACGGTAAGAGTTAAATTAGGGCAAAGTTGTATGTAACCGAACAACATCACATGAGAATTTTTTTTAAAGTTGAAGCGTCTATGAAGTTTGGGCCTACCCTGCTATTTAGGTACCTACCCTAGTGTATAACGCGTTATATCCAAATCATATTTTTCAGCTAACCCCTCTTGAACATCGAATTTTGCAATATATTGTTCTAATATTTCCTTTTTATTACTGCTTTGTAGACTATTAAAAAACTCCGTCCAATAATCAACTGCTCTCAACCATCTCAACATAGTTTGATAACCGTGCTCAAAAATCTTACAATAATGCACAATCTTTAAAATTGGAATAAGATAAATAGAAAAACTATCAGGCATGCTAGAATATTTTACAACACTCTCACGTCTAATATCATTTACAACATGTATAATATTAGAAAATTGTACATAATTATTAGTGTCTGCACCCAATTTAATTAAATATTTAATAACCTTTAAGCTACCAAAGATAGCAGCAAAATGCATTGGTGTTAGACTCTTCTCTGCGCCAAGATTAATTACGCTTACACCTTCTTTCTTCACTAACTCTTCAACTATTTCCAGTTCATCATAAGCAGCTGCGAAGTGTAATATTGAAATAGCAAGTCCCCCAAAAAGCGTTTCTTTATTATCAAGGTTGAAAACTGTGGCATTTTTGGTTAACATAAACTTAACAATATCATAGCTATTATTCATGGCTGCATAAAATATAGGTGTTGCTCCAAATATGTCAACAGCATTAATATCTGCCTTTGCCTGTAAATCATCTCCAAGAAGATATTCAACAACGTCCAATTTTCCATTATATGCTGCTGTATGTAAAGGTGTTATGCCTTCCTTATCTTTAATATTTATGTTCATTTTCCCATTAGTTATTAAATATTTAACAATATCTAGATGATTGTTTTGAATGGCAGCATCTAATATTGTCCAATCATCATCGTTTGTAGCTTTAACATTGGCACCTTTGCTTATGAGCATTCGCACTACATCTATATGACCATTGCGACACGCAGCGTGTAAAGGAGTAAATCCAACACTTGAACGATGGTTGATATTTGCACCCTTGTCTATAAGAATCTGTACAATATCCACATAGCCTTTAGAAGCAGCTAAATGTAAAATAGAAAAATCGTATAAATGTAACTCAAAAGCAGATAAATAAAAATAATTCCTAAAATTTTCTGTTTTTTTTATTAAATAAATAGATAAACCGAAATGATCGCTCTTGAATTGCGGTTTCGATTTCCATAAAGTCTTAAGAATATTGCGATCTGCCTCAAATTCTTTGATTTTCAATTTATATTTTTGGGATTTCATTGGATACATGTTTGCCCCACTTTCTAAAAGCAGTGTAACAATATTTAGGTGGCCGTTTGCAACAGCCAATAATAAAGCAGTCCTTTGTGCATCATCCTCGGCATCAATAATCTCACTAAATTTCAGAACATCACTCTCTTTCACTTGTTCCAGTATAGCATTAAGTGTTTTATAATTACCAGTTTCTGCCAAAAAATGCAAAACATTAGGGGACTCTGTGTTGTTGACATAATACTCTTCAATTAACCGACCATGTTTACTGGCATAATTCCAAAATAAAGTGCCAAAGTCTTCACATTCTATATTGGATTTCATGAATAAACTTAGAAGTTTCCTTAAAACCTCCTCTTCTTTGTTATCTTCTTTTATTTCTAATCTTATTACCTGCTGAACCAATCTGTGAATATTAAAAAATCCTTTTCTACCCGAGTTAATCATTGAATATTGCTTGAGCAGTTCTATAGCACCAAATAACTTATCTTCATTGCCGTCCTTAGTTAAACCTAAAAACATTTTTGTTGGAATATTTTCAGGTGTCATATACGCAATAATATCTAAAATCTCTTTAGCTGTTGGACCGTAACATTCAACTTCAATAATTTTATTGATAGATATCCTCCAAGTTGTTAAAACTGTTTTATTGTAGTCGTCGGTGCTATGCTCAGGAAAATTATAATCTAGTAATATTTTTGCCTTGATTTCGTATACTTCTAAATAATCACTTATATCAAATTTTGAGTTAAAATTTATTTTTTTTCTATGTTCTTCTTTAATGTATGCAACTGCTTGTTGTAGTGCTAAAGGAAAATATTGCAATGTCTTTGCTAAAGCTTTAATTTCTCTTTCTTGTGATCCATCTTTTATATTTAGAGCATCTCTAATAAATTCCTCAGCTTCTTCTGGTGTAAATATTCCTAAAGGAATTATTATTATGTGCTCCCATTTCTGATTACGAGACGTAATTAATATATTCAGTTTTTTATCAGGGTATAAAGAAAGTGGTAAAAAATCCTTTATATCCTTATATCGTTCAGCATTGTCAAAAATAAACAAACTTGTATTATCAATGGATGCATAAACATCATTAACAATATCTTTTAAATTTTTTTCATGTACTTTCTCAATTGTTTTCTCTGTTGTCGGAATTTTCAATTGTTGGGCTAGTCGATGAAACGAATCTTTTAAACTTTCTTGAGTTTCAGCATTTATCCAGATAATATTATCATACAAGTCTCTATATTCAAGAATATATTGCCTAGCTAACTGAGTCTTTCCTATTCCTCCTAAACCACTAATAGATGTTGTTTGAGATATTACTGTAATATTTCTTTCACCTTGATTACGTTGCAATGCCTTATGTATTTCAGAGAGTTCTCTTTTTCTTCCGGTAAATTTAGCTACAGGATCTCTTACATCAAATATAATTTTTTTTTTTGAGTTAAATTTTTCTTCTACAAGTATGTCAAACTTGGTTTCTGTTCTTTTCACAATCTCTAGCACATTATCTTTATTTATGTTATCTAATATGTGTTTGTTTAAATCTTGCTTTAAAACATACTTATATTCGTGTGAATTTAGTACATACTTATATTCGTCCAC
Organism: Elmis aenea; assembly: GCA_947652605.1. NCBI lineage: Eukaryota > Metazoa > Arthropoda > Insecta > Coleoptera > Elmidae > Elmis > Elmis aenea. Next base: position 30,162,042 of record OX393582.1, read on the forward strand.
AGGTCTTTTTTCGAGTTCTTCATATTGTGATAAATCATCTTCCCATTTAAAACATAGACGGTATCCATACTTATCAGTACTATCAATGCTGCCTTTATTTTTTTTTCTGTAATACTTGATGCAATCTCCATTTCCACTTATTGTTACTAAACCTACTTCTTCATATAAATCTGATGTTTTCCATTTATCTTCTTCTGTTTTTATTGTATGTCCAGATTTGGGGATCAGATCTTTTATTTTTTCTGGCACACCACGCACTTTACGGAGTTTATCTGCTTTAATAAAGTGAACAAATGAAGCCCCAGTTCCCTTGTTTGATTTTCCCAAGATCACGCCTCTAGTTAATAGGTCAGTCAGGCTTATTAACTGGTCAGATGAAGTCAATTCTTTAAAGCTTTTAATTATTTGTTCATCATATTTGTCACCAACATAATTTAAAATTCTATCCACTGCATCTACCGCTAATTTTTCCATGGCTCTTGCCCAACTTCCGTCAGCATCAGTTAAGTTTATGAACTGGCATTCAAAGCTCCGAAAAATTTCAACACTGGCTTTAACCAAAGCTTTTCTTAAGTCACCGATCGCTCCGAACACTTCTACATCTCTTTTGGCTTTCGTTCTATGCTCTTTGCCACTAAAATATTTCCATGTAAATGTTACTGATTTTCCTACTCCTCTTGCTACACCTACAACTGGTAAAAAAGCTGATAACACCAATGCTACTACCGTTGCTACTGGTTCCACTGCTTTTTCTGCCATTTTACCAGTTTTTGATGTTCCTCCTACTTTCGCCACTTTTGTAAATTCTGCTAATTTTTCTTCAAATTTCTCAACAAAGTATTTTGTAAATTTCTTTAATTTCTCATCTATCTGTTCAGTTTCTTTTAAAGTACCACTATTTATCTGTCTAGAAGGTCCTGGTTGCTGATCGTCTCTCTCTAAGTTAAACAATTGCGAATGTTTCTCCATTGCTGATTAAGGTTGCTTCTATTTTAATCTTCCAATAATTCTGTTCTTGTACCTACACATAAAAACATAATAAATTACTAAACAAAAAATAGTAGTCAACTCTGCATAACGTGCACACGTGTGTGAGACTGATTTAAAGAAATCAATCACTAAAATAAAAGAAATTTTTGTAAAATTTCCAAATGACTATGATGAAAGAATTTTGTTAATGAACATATCTTACTGTCCTTTAAATATTCTTTTGTTTATTATTTTTAATTTCCGAAATATCAACTGATCTCTATATGTAACATACAAGGTGGACCATATTCGATGGGATTACACGGGTATCTTGCTTAATATTTAAGATAGAGAAACGGTCAAATGATTAAAAAGTTGCAGTTTTATGAGATAAAATCACAAGGGAGGGTCACGATATGTTGTCGCTAGAATCTGATAAAAGCTGTGTTTATTTCATCAAGAACATTCTAAAAACGGTTTCCCCTATATTAAAAATTAAACGCCTATGCTAGTCGCAGATTTCGTTATAACAGAAATATACTTACCACAACTTCTTAAATCATAGCGCTTATGCGAGGTTTCGTTTTTGACGTTTTACTCAGGAACCGTTTAAAATATGTTTTCAAAAACTTTGCACCATTTTACTTGCAAAGGATGCGCGCATTGGTAAATAGAAAAATTTCGATTTTGTCTCTGACGGTTTCATGGCCAACGCGATCGCAAAAATTACTTTTATTGTTCAACTTTTCAGTTTTTCCTCTATTTTCCGAAGAAAATGGCCAGTGGCACGTATAACTCTGCAAAACATTTAGTTTTCATGTTCTTTATGCAATAAACACAGTCTTGATCAGATTTTAGCGACAACATAGCGTGACCTTCCCTGGTCAGAACCGTTTTTAGAAATATTGTATCATTTCCGAGTTTTGAGTTTTGAACGAAAAACTGTTTTTGTCATTTTTATAATGTGTCACATATCCCTTATTGTTAATGATATCAAACAAATGTACAGGGTGGTCTATTTTCGATGCCCATACAGGGTATCTCGGTTATTATCAGAGATAGAAAAAAACTAAATACATAAACTCGATTTATTTTTTCGAGAGAAATTTATTGCCGTAAACAGATTTTTGATATCTTTTTTAATTTTCGAAATATAGCCAAAAACCGATTTTTGGCACTTTTCAAAAATGTTAAATATCTCGTTTAAACGAGAAGATAGAAAAAAACTTTAAAGACATTTTTCGCATGATTTTTTGTGCTTAATAAGATAGCGATGTTCAATTGTTTTTTACTTATATCAATGCCGATATATTGCACCTAACTTTCTTATTTTAAATGGCAACCATAGGCAAATTATTTATTTTTGAAAAACGCAAAAAATAAGCTTTCGATTCATGTCAAAGCCAACTATGGTTGTCATTTAAAATAAGAAAGTTAGGTGTAATATATCAATATTTGTATGAGTAAAAAAAAGTTGAACATCGCCATCTTATTAAGGACAAAAAACCATGCAAAAAATGTCTTTAAAGTTTTTCTCTATCTTTTCGTTTAAGCGAGATATTTAACATTTTTGATGTCTTTTTTGATACTCGAAATTAAGCCAACACAATTTTTGGCTCTTTTCAAAAATGTTAAATATCTCGTTTAAACGAGAAGATAGAAAAAAACTTTAAAGACATTTTTCGCATGATTTTTTGTGCTTAATAAGATAGCGATGTTCAATTGTTTTTTACTTATATCAATGCCGATATATTGCACCTAACTTTCTTATTTTAAATGGCAACCATAGGCAAATTATTTATTTTTGAAAAACGCAAAAAATAAGCTTTCGATTCATGTCAAAGCCAACTATGGTTGTCATTTAAAATAAGAAAGTTAGGTGTAATATATCAATATTTGTATGAGTAAAAAAAAGTTGAACATCGCCATCTTATTAAGGACAAAAAACCATGCAAAAAATGTCTTTAAAGTTTTTCTCTATCTTTTCGTTTAAGCGAGATATTTAACATTTTTGATGTCTTTTTTGATACTCGAAATTAAGCCAACACAATTTTTGGCTCTTTTCAAAAATGTTAAATATCTCGTTTAAACGAGAAGATAGAAAAAAACTTTAAAGACATTTTTTGCATGGTTTTTTGTCCTTAATAAGATGGCGATGTTCAATTTTTTTTTACTCATACAAATATTGATATATTACACCTAACTTTCTTATTTTAAATGACAACCATAGTTGGCTTTGACATGAATCGAAAGCTTATTTTTTGCGCTTTTCAAAAATATATAATTTGCCTATGGTTGCCATTTAAAATAAGAAAGTTAGGTGTAATGTATCGGCATTAATATGAGTAAAAAACAATTGAACATCGCTATCTTATTAAGCACAAAAAATCATGCGAAAAATGTCTTTAAAGTTTTTTTCTATCTTCTCGTTTAAACGAGATATTTAACATTTTTGAAAAGTGCCAAAAATCGGTTTTTGGCTATATTTCGAAAATTAAAAAAGATATTAAAAATCTGTTTACGGCAATAAATTTCTCTCGAAAAAATAAATCGAGTTTATGTATTTACTTTTTTTCTATCTCTGATAATAACCGAGATACCCTGTATGGGCATCGAAAATAGACCACACTGTACTAAGATGAAACAAAAATAAATATGTATAAATTATTAACCCGCGTTACTTTAGCAATAAAAATTGGCAATATTAAATTACTTCCTTAAAAAAGGAGATACAAACTTCAAATTTTAGGGATAGTTAGGAATTCAAAGCCTCTAAATGCCCATCCCGTTAAAAAAATATTTGCCGCCCCCGGAGGCGGTAGGACAAATGTCAAATTTTAACGGAAGACCGTGCCACCTTTAAATTCACACCAATTGTAGTAGCTTATAGAACTAGTAGATGATCGCCTATCTCAAAATCGTTTAGGCGGCCTTCGATCGGCGGCGTTTTTTTGTATCTCTTCATTTTAAGCGAGATATTTAACATTTTTGATATTTTTTTTTAATACTCGAAATATAGCCAACACCATTGTTGGCTCTTCAAAAATGTTAAATATCTCGCTTAAACGAAAAGATAGAAAAAAACTGAAAAGATTTTTTGCATTGTGTTTGGTCCTTAATAAGATGACGATGTTCAATTTTTTTTTAGTAATACAGCAATTGATATTTATTACCCCTAACTTTCTTATTTTAAATGGCAACTATAGTTGGCTTTGACATATATCAAAAGCTTATTTTTTGCGCTTTTCAAAAATATATAATTTACTTATGGTTGCCATTTAAAATAAGAAAGTTAGGTGTAATATATCAGTATTGATATGAGTAAAAAAACAATTGAACATCGCTATCTTATTAAGCACAAAAAATCACCTCAAAAATGTTTTTAAAGTTTTTATATGAATAGCTGTTCTTTTTTAAAATGTATGTAATACTAGCAACTAATAAGTTATTTCAATTTTTCACTTCGTAACTAAACAACTGTTTTATTGCGGGTGTTTTTATAACTTATTTCAAATTTGATCTTTTTAACTAAACATTTGTTTAGCCCATGTCATTGTTATAAGTTATTTAAAATTTGAAGTTGCTAACTAAATATTTGTTCTTTTTTAAAATAGCAACTGTCGTATAATGCACATTTTTAATATATAACTATATAATAACAACTATAGTACAATGCAATACTTTTTGATACAGATAATCATAAATAATTCATTTACATATTGTGGAACATGCATTGTTTTCTAAATTTAAGAACGATGACAGCTGTTCGGTGTGTGTTATTTTCACTTTTTAGGAATAGCAGGTAATCGATGGATGTCGGTGAGCTGAAGAAGCACTCGGGACAATATCTGTTTCAGGCGTTGTTCTTAGAAATCTTGGACTGGACTGACGACAGGAAAATTGTGCTGCTTCACATGGTAGCATGATGATGTGGTCCATCCAATCGGTGTGTGTTATTTTCACATTTTGGGAATAGAGTGTAATCGATGAAAGATGTTGGTGGCCCATACAAGCACTCGGGACTTGTGTTGTCCATCCGTTCGGTGTGTGTTATTTTCACATTTTGGGAAAAGAATGTAATCGATGGAAGATGTTGGTGGCCCATAGAAGCACTCGGGACCATATCTGTTCCTTGCGGTGTTCCCAGGGACTTCGGACTGCCGATAGCTTAGGGTGCTGTAATAGATATTTCATTATTATTTGCAGACATTTTTTTTAATTTCACAACTTCACCTTATAAGAAGGAGTGGAGCAACAATTGTTATGCCAGCAATTACGTAGTAACGATGTTGTTTTAGATGCGGTGAAGGCTGATTAAAAATATATTGAAAAACAAAAATACCTCAGGTATCGCTGTTTTTGGACTAAAAATGCCTAATAATGGCTTGTGGTCTGTTTGAATGTTAACCTGCCGACCATATATGTAGTTGTGAAATTTACTTATGCCTGTAATAATAGCTAGGGCCTCCCGATCGATCTGAGCGAAGTTCCTCTCTGGCTTTGATAATGTCCGACTGTGGTATGCTACTGGGAGTAACATACCTTCTTCATTCGGTTGGCTTAACACGCATCCCACTCCGTAAGGACTTGCATCGCATGTTAACCATAAGGATTTCTTTTCATTATAATGTTGCAACAAAGGTGCCGTTACTAACCTTTTCTTCAGCTCTTCAAAAGCCTTTTGCTGCATGATCCCCCATTTCCAGGGCACATCTTGATGTAACAGTTTGTGTAGCGGTTCGGCCAATGTTGCTTTGCTCTTCAGGAAAATGTGATAAAAATTGACCAGTCCCAAGAATGCTTGTAATTCCGTCTTATTTCTGGGTGCTGGGACCTCGCAGATTGCCTGTACCTTGTCTTGTGTGGGCTGTAATCCTTGATTGCTTATTTCAAATCCCAGGAATTTGATTTTAGTTGCATGAAAAACACATTTTGCTTTTTTCAATTTTAAGCCATCTTTGCAGAATCTCGTCAGAATTTCTCTGATTTTGATATCTAAATCTTCGTCCGATTTTCCTACCACGAGGATGTCATCATAATAGGGCAAAACTCCCTCTATTCCTGACAACCTGTTTTCCACAAACTTCTGGAAAACTTGTGGGGCCGTACTTATCCCGAATTGTAACCGTTTACATTTGAACGGTCCTCTATGTGTGATGATTGTCTGAGCCAATGCGGTTTCTTCATCCACCGTCAGCTGCAGATAAGCTTTTGACATGTCTAGTTTTGCGAACACCCTTCCTTCTGCCAGCGTTGCCAAGATATCCTGGACACTTGGTACTGGATACGGTTCTGTCTGTATGACTTTGTTTAGGGTCGCCCTGTAGTCACCACAGATTCTTACTTCATTATTCTCCTTTGCCACCACCACTATTGGGGTGCACCACTTGGGATGTTCCACTGGTTCTAAAACATCACTCTTTATGAGTTTATCGAGTTCATTGTCTACGCGATCACGCAATGCGAATGGTATTTTTCGCGCTTTCAGTCTCACCGGTTGAGCGTCCGCATTTAAAATGAGTGAAATTGGGGGTCCTTTGTACGTCCCCAATCCTTCTGTGAAAAAACAGTTTGATAGTTTCCCACGTAATCACTCGCGCTTATAGAGTCAATTCCCGCAATTGTTAATCCCAATGGACTAAACCAGTTTCTGCCTAGCAAACTAGCCCTACTGCCCTCGACCACAATGATAGGTAATCGCGCTTGTCTTCTTTTAAATGTAACGTCCACTACACATTCACCCACTATTGGTATTACTGCGTTCTGATCATCTTTTAATACCATGTTTCTCCCTTGTATCCGTGGCGCTTCGCTTGCGAACAGCTGTTGGAATGTTTGGCTACCTATTACAGAATTGGCCGCCCCCGAATCAACTTCCATTCTGAGCGGTTTCTTGTTTACTTCCACCGTGACTAGCATCTTTTCTGCTTGCACTGTATTAATGTTGTTTAACCGGATATAACCATCCCTTTCTTCCCCGTGTGGTACACTATCTGCATCCGATTGCTGATGTATTCTTGTTGACCTGGCATTTTGTTTTGCGTAACAAGCCCTTTCGATATGTCCGATTTTTTCACAGTATCGACACTTTGCGTTTTTAAATGAGCACGTATCTGGTTCATGTGCCCTTGCACATCGGAAACACTTTTTTCCCTGGTCTCTTCCCGCAACTAAATTGTTCGGGTTTCGGTCCCGGCCATATTCTTTCCTGCGCACTGAGTTCACGTCTCCCGTATCACTAGCCGTGTTATTTGCCGTACACGCTCCTCTTAGTACGGTCACATTTTGCATCGCAGCTTCGTGCAATATGCACACTCGTTGTGCCTTGGTATACGTAATGTCTCTCTCTGCTAACAACCGTCGTTGTAGCGTTTCGTCGTTAACTCCACACACTAACATGTCTCTTAGCATGGTTTCCAACGTATCTCCGAAACTGCAATTCTCCGCTAAGCGTCGTAATTCCTTTACGAAATCGGCGATACTCTCGCCTGGTTGTTGACCTCTCCTGTAGAACCGGAAACGACTGACGATCTCCGACGTTCGTGGGTTGAAATGATTGGCTAACACCTGCGCTATTTCGTCGTATCCAACCTCAGCCACCTTTGCCGGGGCTACTAGTGACTTCAGCGTCTCGTACGTCGCCGGTCCTACCAGACTTAAAAAGGTTGCCTTTTTTTTGTCTTGGTTCACTATACCATTAGCTTCCATAAAAAACGACATTCGGTCCATATAGGAGTCCCATTTCCCTGGCTCGGATTCGCTGAACGCCTCTATATTACCAAGCATCTTCACTATTCTGTTTACTAACGTTTTTTTTTTTTAAATTTCCCGCGCACTGCCCCTACCGTAGATAAGAGCCACTACTGTTCTGTCGGCTTCTGCTTATTTACGCTTAAGGTTACCGGGCTTTTATCCCATCCTCGTCGCCAAATGAAGTGTTTCGAGTAAAACACGTTAGAAACAATAACAAAGTATATTACATCCGATTACAGAGTTCGGTAAGTACAGAGAACAGTAGATGCAAATCAATGACCTCCCTCCACCGCCATGTCACTAACTGTACTGAAGTTGCCTCGCTCAGTGTTGCCACTCATCTCCATACACCACAAATTTGTAGTAAATACAAATAATTTTTGTGAGCCATGTCAAGTTAACAGA
>OX393582.1:30170368-30194581 GCA_947652605.1 Elmis aenea
CGTTTTTAAATTTTTAACATTTTTTTGTACAAATTGTTTTATAACTTTTAAAACATTGCTTGTAGACAAAAAATAATTATAATCAATTTTGTAGAGAATTTCATGTTCTATTAAAAAGCTGCAAAATATTTTACGATAGAATAGATATTTTCGGCGACAGAGTCTTATAAATGCAGAAGTGTAAAAAAATCAAGTAAGTGTTGATAACTGCTTAGCATTTGATTTTAGGAAAAGTTTTACTTGAATTTTTTTCTTAGAAAAAGTCCTCTCTCACCTCTTAAAATATTTGCGGTGATAACGGGGACACCCTGTATATAAAAATAGCGAAACATTTGACATGTTACATTATTTGCCATAGAAGCTGAGTAAAAACAGATTATTCCAATTCTTCATTGATTTGTTTGGGATTTTTTGTTGCTTTCTCGAAGAAACCATGTTCTTTTAATTTCATTTCCGAAATTCTGTAATTACGCGTTCTTTTTACCTTGTCTCTGGATACAGGTCTAAATATATTCGCTTAACTTCTACACAGTTTTCATGGCAAATAATGTAGCATCTCAACATGTCAAAATTTTAGTTATTTTTAAATGTAGTCATATTTATAATAACTACTTCAACTTCAAAGACCATCGAATCTAACAACATTACTATAAAATTCTAATAAATGATACCGCAGACAATTAATTGATACTGTCATTTGACATTTAGTTAATTGTTTTGTGTTTCTTTTTTTATAGATAGCTTGATAAGTTATTTGTAAAATACGATATTTCTTGATTTTGTGACCTATTTATAAAAATATATATAGCAAGTAATATCTCAGATAGAAAGAGAGAAAAAAAACACATTTAATTATTCCATGGCAACTTCGTGGCCCATAAGAAAAAACGAAGTTAGGGGTAATATCTCGAAAATGAAGTGATAAAAAAAATCTAAAATAACAGTTACATTCTCCATTAAAAAGTACCTACAGAGAGTACTAATAAAACTGACCTAATGAACAAAACAAAAAAGTTATGAGAAAAAAGAAATTCGACATTTTCATATTTTTTGCTATAACATCTGAAGTAAGTACCTACGGGGAATTTTGTACTTTTAAAAATTGATTGTGGCTCGTCGTCTCATCCTTAGGAATACTTAATCTAATGCAAACAACCTGTATCTCTTATAATAAGCGAGATCCCCATGCTGAAAATGTAATCTGGGACACCCTGTATAGTAAATACAAAACAATCGATACATATTAAATTTTAGCTTTTATTAATAACGAAGAACTTCCAACACAATAATATTAATTTCAGGTAACTTCAAATTTTTTTAACAATAGCAACGAATAAAAAAACATCCCATTGTTTTTTCATTTAGTTACTTCATAATTATGCAATGGCATGCACTTAACTGATACACATTAATAGGTGATAAATAATTATGTTATCCTATAGAAAAAAAGAGCAAGGGCTATCAGAACTACAATCAGAAAGGTCAGCGAAGTGCAAGTGGGTGCAGCAACTGCAATGTATAAATTTCGGACAAATTTTTTAAGAAGTACACTTTTAAGGTGTCTGAAAGACTGAACAGACACTAGTCAACATGAAGGTGGCATTCTTTGTGCTTCTGGCTTGCGCTTGTGCGCTCGCCATGGAAGTACCAACTTTCCATCAAAAGTACAAAGTTGGTAAGTAACATTTTTTTAACATCATATGAATACGCACGATTTTTTATATAAAAATTTAATTTTCACATAAATGAAATATAATTCTTAAAATTTCCAAATTTTCCGATTAAACTTGAGTGTAAAATTATTTTCTGAAATACATTTTTTGTTGTTTTGATTTCTGTTTTATTGAATATATTTTGTGCACTTAAAGCTACAAGTAATTCTTAATTTTCAGCTGACAAACAATGGCTTAAATGGCAGAAGGATATTTTCGGTTTGTTCAAATACGTCAACCAAAAAAGTTATTTCAAAGAACACGTCGAAATATCTAAATCGTGGTCTATCGATGGCCATTACGACTATTATACCGTAAGTCATTTATATTTATCAATTAAATTTTCATTTAATTTCATTCATTAAATTGATTTAATATAATTATGTAGAAAAATTTATTGGTTTATTTGGTTTAATTTATTTATCCGCATTAAATAATCAATTCCATTAATAACTTTAATTAATCACCCCGATTAATTACTTCCATTAATAACGTCCATTAATTAATTTAATTAATCACTTCCCTTCATTACTTTAATTAATCACTCCCATTAATTACTTTAATTAATCACTTTCAATGATAACTTTAATTAATCACAACCATTAATTACTTTAAATAATTATTTCCATTAATTACTTTAATTCATTATACATGCAAAGTAACTTTTGTATAAATCGAATGTTGGGACCTAAATAAAAAACGTTGTTACAAAAAAAAATGTATCCCTTCATTTACTAGCTATACATCCTAGCTATCGAGAACAGCACGGGGATCTCGTAAACGATAAGAGATACAGAGTTGGTTAAATGGGTCAAATTGATCTATGATTTAAAAGCAACTATTCTTTTAAAAAAATCTTGAAAAACATTAATAGTTTTTGTGCTATTGATAAAAACCGAAATATGAGGTTTTTAATTTTTTCTCATAGCTTGCCTAATTGAAATCACACTCAAAATATGTTTGGACATTATTGGGGCACTGTTTGCGTAGATTTGAAATTTGTCAATAAATTTTACCTACCTTCATTTGTTTTTGTTAAATTAACATCAGCCGTATTTATAATAAGAAAATAAATATTTTGAGTGTGATTTCAAATAAGCAAGTTATAAGCAAAAAGTAAAAACCTGATGTGTTTTGTTTTTTATTAATAACGCAAAAACTTTTTTTTTTAAGATTTTTGTTTCGTAGAATAGTTGCTCTTAAGTCATAGATCATTTTGATCCGTTTAACCAACGTCGTATCTCTACCGTTCACGAGATCCCACGCTGTTCACGATAACGGGGACACCCTGTGTATAAAGGACACATCAAAAAATGTTTTTTGGTAAAAAAGTTTTATTTGGGCCCCAAACATTCGATTTATACAAAATTTAGCAAAGACTTACCTTGTGGGACACCCTGTAGCCTGTACACATTTTTGAAAATTGCCATAAATCGGTTTTTGGCTATATTTCGAAAATTAAAAAAGATATCAAAAATCTGTTTACGGCAATGAATTTCTCCCGAAAAAATCGAGACTACGCACTTAGTTTTTTCCATCTCTGATAATAACCGAGATACCCTGTATAATGCGCATCGAAAATAATCCACCCTGTACATATATATATATAATAAAAATCCCTTCTATGTATGTATTTTAATTCATTACTTTCATTAATTAAATAATTCCGTTAATTCCTTTAATTAATCACTTTCACGAATAGCTCTAATTAATTGTTTTGTTATATTTCTTTAATTTAAAAGTAAAATACTTTTAACTCTTATTTTTAAATCGTATTTGATTCCAATTCAAATTAACTTGGAATTATTCATACTTCACAGAACACCACTGCTGTTAAGGGCTTCATGCAATACTACAAACATGGAATGTTACCAAAAGGTGCCATTTTCTCCGTGTTCTACAAAGAACACTTAAAAGAAGCCATTGCACTCTTCAAACTCTTCTACTATGCCAAAGATTTTGATACGTTCTACAAGACCGCAGTATGGGCTCGTAATCACGTCAACGAAGGAATGTTCGTTTATGCCTTGTCCGTCGCTATTGTACATCGTGATGATACTTACGGAATGGTGTTGCCTCCAATTTACGAAATATATCCTTACTACTTCTTCAGCGATGAAGTTATTTTCAAGGCGCAACAGTTCAAGCAGTTCTACGCTGGAGGTCCCAAATACAATGGTAAATATTTCTGATTGCGAATCCTAATTAAATTAAAATTGTTTTCTGTGTTTTATAGAGAAATACTTCGAGGCTAACTACACTGGCTGGTATTTGAATGTTCACCCAGAACAATCCATGTCTTATTTCACTGAGGATGTCGGCATCAACGCCTACTATTACTACTACAACTTGTACTATCCATTCTGGTTCGGAGGTGCAGGATTCAAGACCAAATACCAAAATCGTGGAGAACAATTCTATTACTTCTACAAACAGTTGATAGCTCGCTACTATATGGAACGTCTTTCAAACGGTTTCGGTGAAATACCTTTGTTCGATTGGGAACAACCATTCGAAGTCGGTTATTACCCATCTTTGAGTTATCCCAACGGTTTATCGTTCCCCGACAGACCCGACTGGGCATGGTTCTTCAAGAACTACTTCAACCATCAAAGTTACTCATATAAGGGCAAATTCCCTTACAGTTACACTTACATCATGGATTACGAAAGGAGAATCAGAGATGCCATCGACAAAGGATACATTTACACGGTGAGTAAAAATTGCAACATTAAATTCTACAAGTTTTAAAATTGGCTGGAAAATTTTGCTATACATTTACTGGTTATTTTCAGTTTGAAGGCAAGAAAGTAGATCTCTTCGAACCCGAAGGCTTCGATTATCTCGGCAACTTGATCGAATCAAACCCAGATTCTCCAAACTCTCACTTCTACGGAGCTCTGCAAATCTTTGCCCGTCATCTCCTTGGCTACTCCTACCAACCTCTGCACAAATACCAGGTGGCCCCATCCGCCCTCGAACATTTTGAAACTTCCCTTCGTGACCCAGCCTTCTGGATCTTCTACAAGAGAATCATGACCTACTTCAACAAATACAAGACCTACTTGCCGCACTACAGCCACAACGATCTCTTCTTCCCCGGTGTAGCAGTCGAAGACTTCGCCGTCGATGATTTGGTGACATACTTCGACGACTTCAACGTAGACATCACCAACGCCGTGTTCATGAACGAAAAAGATTTCGAATCTGATTCGTTCAAGGTTTACGCCAAACAAGAACGTCTGAACCACAAACCTTTTTCATACAAGATCAAAGTGTCGAGCGACAAGCCAGTTAAGGCAGTCGTGCGCGTGTTCTTCGGTCCCAAATACGACGAATACGATCGTCCTCTTTCCATCAACCACAAACGTCACTACTTCGTCGAATTCGATAAGTTTGTTTACGAACTTCAAGCCGGAAAGAACGAATTTGACCGTCACTCCAGCGACTTCTTCTTCGCCGACGATTACACTACATTCAAACAAATGTACCAATACGTAGCTGGAGCATACAACGGAGATCACGAATTCAAATGGATGAACGGCAGCTACGCCTACTACGGATTCCCCGACAGGTATTAATTTTAAATGATATTATATACACGGTGTCCTTAATAACTCGTCACACTGTAGGTAACTTGCTTATTTTAAAAGCCACAGAGCCGACTAAAGTTGGGACATTTCGTGCTCATTATTAATCTAAACAGAAATTTTCCATAGCCTACTTACTTTAAACGTTATTCAAGAAAAAGTAAAGAATATATTTTGTTTTTTGTTCTATTTTTCTTACTTTAAAAAAGATTTAATTACTTAAAGCTTTTCTCTACGGCAACTTATTGTTGGCTACATGCTGATCTAACTAGATTTTGTATCAAAAGTTTCGTATATTTTGAACCATCATCAACTTCATTATTTTTTACGTGCACCTTATTGAATGTTTGCACCATAAAATAGTTCTAAAAATTGCAAATACAGTGATATGACATTATTGGTGAAATTGTAACTTCAAAATCCATAATTAACTGTTTTTTTTTCAAATTAAGGTGGCCATGGAAAACAAAATCTATCCAAATGCATTTGGGAAGGTCACGATGCGTTGTCACTAGAATTTGATTAAGGCTGTGTTTATCGCATCAACTAAATGTTTTGCAGTTATACGTGCCACTGGCAATTTTCGTCGGAAAAATGGGGGAAAAACTGAAAAGCTGAATAATAAAAGTAATTTTTGCGATCGCGTTGGCCATGAAACCGTCAGAGGCAAAATCTAAATTTTTCTAGTTACCAATGCGCGCATCCTTAGCAAGTAAAATGGTGCAAAGTTTTTGAAAAACATCTTAAACGGTTCTGGAGAAAAACGCGAAAAACGAGACCCTTGTAAAAACGGTTTTCACTATGTTAAACGCCTATGCAAGTTGCATAGATATAGTTACACAGATATACCACAACTTCTCAAATCATAGCGCTTATACAGGGGTTTCGTTTTTGACGTTTTTCTCCGGAACCATTCAAGATTTTTTCAAAAACTTTGCACCATTTCACTTGCAAAAGATGCGCACATTGGAAAATAGAAAAATTTAGACTTTGTCTCTGACGGTTTCATGGCCAACGCGATCGCAAAAAAATGACCTTTTTATCAATTTTTCGGTTTTTCCCCTATTTTTCCGAAGAAAATGGCCATTGGCACGTATAACTCTGGAAAACATTTTGTTTTTTGTTTTTTTTCCTTGAACACAACCTTAATCAAATTCTAGCGACAACGTATCGTGATCCTCCCTTGTAAGAGACTGTGGATAGTTGTTTTTTTTTTTTACCAATAATGAGCATGAAATGGTGCAATTGCTATTTCATTTAACCAACCCTGTATCTCCCAAGATAAGCGTAAAACTTATATTGATCAGTTATTTGGGACATCCTGTAAACGTGGTCCAATACAAAAATAGCAAGACCACGGTCTTCATTCATAATTCATTCATGATTTTGAATGAAGTTGGCCATAAGCATGACTAAGCTGTAGCACCATCTATTGTCATAATTTAAAAAAATGTTTTTCCTCTCTGCAAGTTACATAGTCAATCACATTATTTTTGTGCACGTAACCTATTTATTAATTTTAAACCTGATAAAATGTAAGCACACTAACACATTTTTTCTTTTAACAGATTCATGCTACCAAAGGGTAAAGAAGGAGGTCAAACATTCCAATTCTACGTTATGTTCTCCCCATACACTTCACACACCAGCGTAAGTGACGGAAGCCAATACACATATCCATTCTTTGGCCCATGGTCTTATTACGTCGATGACTACGCTCTGGGATATCCATTCGACAGATTCATTGACGAGAAAGAATTCTACGTCCCCAACTCCTTCTTCTATGACGTTGATGTATACCACAAGGAATACGACGAAATCAACTCATCCCACTAAATTGATCTGACGATATGAAAAATTTTTAAAGTCGACGAATGCATTGTTTATGTTTATGATTTTGGTTGTTTGCTTAAATTTTTGTTTTTGTTGTGTTGTGTCGTATTACTTTAATGTTGGTTTGTTTATTTATATGTGAAAACTGTCGATGTTCAAGTGGTACGATTTGTTTATTTGTGGTACAAAGTTTATGTGCAATAAATGTTTTGTTGTAAAAGATATATTTTATTTTAAAATTACCTATAGGTATAATTTATACAACTTTGAAGTTTTTGAACTTAATTAGTTTCATTTGAAACAGAAAGAAAAAAGAACTTAAAAAATGGTTTATGCTCTTGACTGTCACAAAGTGAACCAATGTATTCTGAAAGAGGTTAAAGTAACATATTTATTAGTATTTTTTTTTTAAATATTTTTTACTCATGTTTATGAAAATTGTCCTTTTCTCACTACCTACCCTACTTGAAAGTTTGTTTTACTTTCGTCTCTAGTAGCGAAAATTAATTTTCGCCACTAGTGGCGAAAATAATGTCAATGTCAAAATCAAATTGTAAAATTTACGATTTTTTTTAACTTATACTCATAATAAACTAAAACTGCGTTAATATTCTTATCAAATATTTAATTTTAATGTAGCATTTATATAAAAGCCTAAGCATGGTACAGAAATTAATATTAAATATATTTCGTTTGCAGGTTATAATTTTATTTATGTCAATGTCAGTGTGGTGGTGTCGCTATGAAAATAAAATGATTAATTAATACTTTATACATAATAATCACAAAACAATAGTAATTGTCATTTGGTTCATTTACATTAACGTTCGTACTATAATATAACTTTAAATTCGTTGAAAAAATAGCATTTACGACTCGAGACGAAATCAGTTTTTTCGTTCGGGAGATTTGCTCACTCGACGTTTAGCGGCTCGTGAATAAATCTCACCTCACGAAAAAACTGGACTTTCATCTCTTCTTGTAAAATATACTATTTTCTTATAACCATAATGAAAAAGAAGAAAAAAGAATTACACAGTGTCTCAGGAATCATTACGACCTTGAATATCTCATTTGTTTTAAAAAATGACCTCAACAAACCTTGTATATTAATAAGTGGAATAATGGCTCACAAAAAATTACTCAACTATTTTTTGCAAATGATGCTATTATGGTTTGACGTCAAAATCAGATTTGAATACACTCGTAAATTTTTGTTTAGTGCATGAGATTTTTTAAATAACCAAGAACTTTATTTAATCTTTAAAACCCAAAAATAAAATTCGCTACCAACAGTACCAACTTTTATTTAGGCATTGCCTGATGATGATTTTGGCATTTAACTCGAAAAAATTATCATCAAAGGCATTACTCCTATAGTTTTTACATGATTGGAAAGATAAGAATATTTACAATGTAATTTTACGTTGAAAAACACTTTTTTTAACATACTAGGTATCCCAGGAAGAACTACCCCTGCCTGTAACTTCTTTATTTTAAGATATAGTTTATAGAGCCTTGGTGTTCGTTTATTAAAAATATTTAAAGGGTCTCAATTCCATTTTAAATATATTACCCGTATTACACTTAACTTTTTTTTAAATGGTTTCAAAGATATTTGATTTTAAAATTTGATTTTTTTCAAATGGCACTATATTTTTGCTTATATCATTTTAAATTCTCTGTAGCTGGTATATAATATTTCTTTTCATGTTTTCGAGGCTGTTATATTTTGTAAAATTATTTTTGGCTACCGAAACGTCAAACATCCAATGTAAATATTTTAAAGCGGGCAAATCCCAAAAATAATCTTACAATATATTCTAATACAGCTATCTACCGCGAAAAACTTTTTTATGAAAATGACAAACATTAATTGATTGATTAAAGTAGTAAATTTTAACAGACAGAATAAATTGTAAAACGCAGTTAAAACTCTTTGATTAATAAAGTACGAATGGGGGATGAAAATCTTGAATTAAATAAAATATAAATATAAAAAAGTTTTTAACACTGTCGATTTTAAAATTTCATGTTTTGTTTTATTTTATTTCATTCTTTTAAATGGCACCTTATATTTTTTAACACATTACTAAAAGCTCTTGAATTTAACTCTCATCTCCGTGAAACTTTTGTTTGAAAATATTAAACATTAGATCAGGTTAAAAAGTCTATGAAATGAGTAATAAAAAATTGTAAAAAGTAACTAAAAGTCTTCTAAAATACAGCCATATACAAGGTGTTGCATGACCAAACGGCCAAACTTAAGGAGCATGTTCCTTGAGTCAATTTAAGCAAAACATGTTATATTAACCATTTGAAAGACATTTTCTTTCTCTTTTCAATGCACTAAAACTTTTATACCCTCACATAACAAAATGTTTAAGAAAATCGCAAAAGAACATTTTTGTTCTAAAAGCGTACGGTATTAATTAATTTACATTAGAAAGCTTTGAAAATGATACCAAATGGCAAAAGATTTTGAAAGAAGTTAATAAGGTTACAACGGTTAACGCAAAACTATTGTAATACATTTTTTACCGTTCTGTATCATTTTCAACGCCTACTAGTGTAAATTAGTTAATACAATATAAAAATCATTCTTTTGCGATTTCCTTAAAAATTTTGTTATGTAAGAGTATAAAAGTTTTAGTGCGTTAAAAAGAGATCGAAAATGTCTCTCAAATCGTATAAAAAAATATGGATGGTGCCATTAAAAAAAAACAAATATGGTGCCGTAACTCCTAAAAAAACAAAAGAAAACAAATAATTGACATGACAATATTTTGGGAAATATTGTAACAAACAACTTTTATTTGAAACTTTTTTTGGTAATTCTTTCCAATAACTAAATAAGTGGGGGTGTCATAAGTGATGCCTCATACTGTATTAGTAGGCTTTGAAAATGATACAAAACGGTAAAAAATGTATTACAATAGTTTTGTGATTACCATTGTTACCTAATTAACTTTTTTAAAGATCTTTTACCGTTTTGTATCATTTTCTAAGCCTACTTATGTAAATTAATTAATAAAGTACGCTTTTAAAACAAAAATGTTCTTTTGCGATTTTCTTGAAAATTTTGTTATGTAAGGGTCTAAAAGTTTTAGTGCGTTGAAAAGAGAAAGAAAATGTCTTTCAAACCGTATAAAAAAATATGTATCGTGCCATTAAAAAAAAACAAATATGGTGCCGTAACTCCTAAAAAAACAAAAGAAAACAAATAATTGACATGACAATATTTTGGGAAATACTGTATCAAACAACTTTTATTCGAAACTTTTTTTGATAAATCTTTCCAATAACAAAATAAGTGGGGGTGTCATAAGTGATGCCTCACCCTGTATACGCTTTTGTTTATTATCTGTATATTAATTGCAAAGTGGAACACTCTACATGTGTAGTATTTCGACAAATTATTTAAATATATTTTTTTAATTTAACCAAAATCAGTGTGTTTAGAATTTTTAGTACTATTTGCAAGCAGGGTTGAGCAGATTTAAATCATTTGATTTAAATCACGATTTAAATCATGATTTAAATCAAGTGATTTTTTAAAAAAAATCATTGATTTAAATCAAGTGATTTTTTTTTAAATTATCAATTTAAATCACAGATTATATGAGTACAATATAATATTTATAATAAAACAAAATTGTATTACTACATATTAGTAATTAAATACACGAAATGGTGAATAAACCATATCAATTTGCTCTTGCAAAGTAATATTCATTGCGGAAATGCAATAATTCAAAAAATAAATGCAAGTTTTTGACGTTAGCGAAGTGAACAGTCAGTTTTTTCAATTTCCACGGCACTCTATTGCTTCAATAACGATTTGAAGAAAAATGTCGAATATCTCGAAAAGTACGAGTTTTGGGTATAGGACATACTAAACAAAATATGAAGCTCTTTTAAAGACGAATTCGATGACATAAAAAATACAGGGGTTTGCATTTGAAAAAATCGAGTTACGAGCTTCTGAAAATCATGGAAGTTGCGACCTATTTATAAACACCCCTGTATGTTATTCAAATTTTTTCATATCGGGGGAACAGAGAATTTTTTTCTGCATGTCCATACCAAATTACAACTCTGTACTTCAAAATAACTTCAGGAGAACTTTTTAAAT
This sequence comes from Elmis aenea, assembly GCA_947652605.1. Lineage (NCBI taxonomy): Eukaryota > Metazoa > Arthropoda > Insecta > Coleoptera > Elmidae > Elmis > Elmis aenea. The sequence continues at coordinate 30,181,639 of OX393582.1, forward strand.
AAAGACTTAAAACCTTGAATAATTTAGAAAATCATTTTTTTTTACAACGCCGTATAAAAACCTATAGTATTTTATATTGATGCAAAGCTAAAATTAAGGCGGTCAAAAATATTAAATAAAAAATTGGGTGTTGTATTTGAAATATAAAAGTTGCTATTAGTTCCAGAAAGGTGACTCACCCTGTATATTTGAAAATATTTTGATTGTGTGTTTAAAAAAAAACTGTATAAAATAGCAATTGAATCAACTTCATATCTCAAGCCGTTTAGCCACAATCGACCGATCCCGCACTAATGACACCCTGTATATAATAACATCACCATTTAGCACTAATTTTTTCAAAATTCCTAATCATTATATTTAATTTTTCATTTTGACAAAAATTCACCAATGAATTTAATATATTGGTTATTAAATATATAAGCACAAAACAGAAATAGCATGTGAATATGTCACTAAATTCGATAATATGGTACATTTAATTTAAATCAAAAAAATCTGATTTAAATCAAATAAATCGATTTTTTTTATTTTTTTAAAAAAATCATGATTTTTATCCACCCTGTTTGCAAGTATGGTGCACATAAGAAATACTAAAATTATGATGATCCAAGAAGGACTAAAGATCTGGTACAAAACCCAATTGAATCAGCATGTAGTCAAGATTAATTTTCTTTAAAAAACTGCTTTAGGTTTTCAATGTATTTCAAAATTAAAGAAAAACAACGAAAAAACTAAAATTTACCGTTTAATTTTTCTAGAATAGCTTTTTAACTAAGAAGGCTATGGACTTTTTTATACTAATGATGAGCACGAAATTGTGCAACTTTTATCTTATTTTACGTTTACGGGCTCTGTAACTCTTAAGATAAAAGAAAAGTGGAGCAAGTTATTTGGGGCACACCCTGCATATTTCATACAATTATCACAACGACAAATGTTTAGTTTAATATTAACGTAAATTATTTTATCTAATGTTTTGGAAACTTTTATCTTCCAGCTGTGACCAATATATTAAAACAAATTATATCGTACGCTTAACGATGAATTATTATTAATGAGGTTACAACTGTCAAATGTTAAGTAAATGAATGTGAACTTGAAATGATTACTATACAATAAAAAATTGGCAAAACATAGATAAGAAAAAGATATACGAATCTGAATCACCTTACACTTAAAATCAAAATATATTGCACGCATATTTAAAAAACTATCTTTTTACTGTTTTTTAAAATAAAACAAAAGTTATGATTAATTTATGTAATTATTGCTGAACGTTTTGTTATTACATTGTTTCAGTTTGTACAAAACATACGACAATTGAACAAACACGCCTTCATATTTTGTAATACACTCATTAATATTTTAGGATATTATTTCATTGATTAAAAAACTCGTATCGTTATTATTACACGGCACTTTTATCAAATGGCTGCAGCAACAATGGGCACAAGAAAAATAAAACTAATTCTGGACTGATTAGCAAAATAATGCATTGATAACTACAGTTTTAAATAATTATGTTGTAATATCACGGTCATCACGGATAAGAGACTACATAATAATACCTAGGTATGTTGATAACTGATGAGTTATAAAATGAATAAATACTATTCATCACTATACAGGGTGGACCAAATTCGAATGTTTTACAGGGTATCTCGGTTACCGTAATAGATAGCGAAAATCTGATTTCGGTCTCTTGAGCTATTTTTTGAGAAAATAACGCCCACGCACGCAGTTTTTTTCTATCTGATTCCATTTTGGCACTACAGACGAAAAATGAAATTTCATCATTTTTGAAAATTTGCTGTAACTTCTTTATTTATTAAATTAGAACAAAATGTTATTGGTGTTTTTTATACAGATTTTTATGCTTAATTTAAAAACAAAAGTAATTTTTTTTTAGCCTCCTTGACTTTCGAGATATGGAGTAAACTTACATTTTTTTAAATGGAAACCCTAGTTGGCCATGACTTTATGTGAAAGAGTATTTTTTTAGCTTTTCAAGAATATATAGTTTTGTATATTTTTTGCAAAAAATAACCAAGATATAGCCAATTTTGTAAAAATTCGATCATCAAAGTTAGCCATGATTTCGTAAACTAGTGATGTTTGCAATTATTAAACAACTAAACGTCATTTAGAAGTAATTTTTTTAACTTGTAAGCAAATCCTTGTATTATTTTGTATTTTATAATTGATTATAGTGGTATTGTGAACATGGCTAAATTTGAACTCTTTGAAAAGTTTAATATGTTAGAATATTACTTTGTAAGTGATAAAAACGTAGCGGTTGTTTCAGAATTTACTTGGCAATGACGTTTAGTTGTTTAATAATTGCAAACATCACTTGTTTACGAAATCATGGCTAACTTTGATGACGGAATTTTTACAAAATTGGCCATATCTTGGTTATTTTTTGCAAAAAATATATAAAACTATATATTTTTGAAAAGCTAAAAAAATACTCTTTCACATAAAGTCATGGCCAACTAGGGTTTCCATTTAAAAAAATGTAAGTTTACTCCATATCTCAAAAGTCAAGGAGGCTAAGAAAAAAATACTTCGTTTTTAAATTAAGCATAAAAATCTGTATAAAAAACACCAATAACATTTTGTTCTAATTTAATAAACAAAGAAGTTACAGCAAATTTTCAAAAATGATGAAATTTCATTTTTCGTCTGTAGTGCCAAAATGGAATCCGATAGAAAAAATCTGATTGCATAGGCGTTATTTTCTCAAAAAAATAGTCCAAGAGACCGAAATCAGATTTTCGCTATCTATTGCGGTAACCGAGATACCCCGTAAAACATTCGAATTTGGTCCACCCTGTACAGGGTGTTTCTTAAGTATTGCAAAAACATTCGGGAGGTGATTCCTTATCGATAATGAAGGCGGGTCTTTCATATAAAATTATTTCCTTAGACGTCTCCTTTCGGAGTTACATCCCCAAAGGGGAGCGGTAAAATTCGGTTTTTATTTTATTTCTCCAATTTGGATAAATAAAGGAAAATGACATTTGGTAGATGTTTTGCACTTATTAAAAACTTTTCCATGGTAAAATTTTTAATCATCTCCCACATTCGCAGGAGACTGAAAAGTGCGACCCCTTTTGGTTTTTTTATCAGAACTTTTTGGTGGGTTGAATTTTTTTAAATTGCAAAATAAAAGCAGTTGAAACAAAAATACAAGAAAGACAGCTGGGATGGTTGGGGTTGGGACACATTTATAGAATGAAAGAAGAAAGGTTAACCAAAAAAGTCTATGAAGCAAGGCCACACTGAAAAAAAAACTGGCAAGACAAAGTTAAAAAAAGTGGCAACCGATAGAAAAATCAAATAGAAAGATATAAAAAAGCTAGCACAAGACACAAAGACGTCAGCACAATACAACTCAACAGTCCTACACCTGACGGTAGAGGGACTTATGACTAAATAAAATTAAAATAAATGAAATGAAAACTTTCAAAGTAAAAAAAGACTAACGTAGTAAGAATAGCTTAAAACAGTAAATAAAAAGGGCAGAAACAGGAGATGTAATTTTGGAACAGTACAAATTGTATAAACCATAACGTTGATTTTGAAATGGAAAGCACCACAATAATTAAAATATTTTTTTATTATATAAGACTATTATTTTATACTTTATACAGGCCATTTTTAGTTCTATCTTTAAAGTCTGTCATTTTAACTTCTGTATTTTCGATGGATAATATTGCTAAAGAATTAAGTCTCTCTTGAGAGTAGAGACATTGTATATCTGAGGTATTTTTAAATAACTTTAATTTATTAGACGAGCGTTCTGCACTGGCCACAGTTACAGGAAGTGTTAAATAAATTCCAAGTGCAATGTAAACGTTCGAAAAAATTTCATAATTATTTTTTAGGATACATTAAACAGGTTAATGGTTTTGAATGGGGATTTTTATTTTCATATATTTTATATTAAATAACTTCGTTTGTAAACTCTTTATCTTCATTTAGAACATCCAAAGTTTTTCACAAAGTTTGTTTACATATTGTTTTAAGAGTTCAGGAGAGCAATTTTCTTTAACACGTTTACTGCCGAGCTTATTTTGCTGGTGTTGAATCCATCGCCGGTGAGAGTTTGTCAATATTGGAATCATACCCAATAGGAATTACATCCAATAAGAATGTATAGTTCAAAATTATTATGCGTGGTGCATTACTCACGCTGCCGGTCATCTATGACCACCACGGCGTAGGAGCGTACCAAAAGTAAATTTACATCTAAAAATTATATAAGGTTAAAAAAAATAATTCACACGGTAAAACGGTTAATTTCACAGTAAATACATTAGAATTTCAACCCCCACAAACAAACAGTGGCGGAGTTGTGGGGGTTCAGTTTCAATAAATTTTATAAAAAATTAGTACGGCCCTGTTCAAAATCAATCTCGAACTTGGTTTTGGGTAGAACATTTCATTGTAAACAAAAAGTGTCTCTAGACTTTTCTTCGTATCTACCACCGTTTGGCGCGAAATTTTATTTATTTTATTATTCTCGCGAAAAATTTGCTCATAAGTTCTATCTAAAAATATTGCGAAAAGCTGAAAATGGCAAATTGCATAATAAATGCTCATTAATCGTTAATTTAGCGGAAATTATTTTCTCATGATTAGCATGTTTTGTTATTAAAAACTGCAAAAATCGGTAATTACTTCTTTATTTTGAATATTAGCGATATTTTTAGATCGAATCTATGAGCAAATTTTTCGCGAGAATAGTAAAATAAATCAAATTTCGCGCCAAACGGTGGTAGATACAAAGAAAAATCGAAATGCACTTTTTGTTTAAAACAAAATGTTACACCGAAAAACAATTTCAAGTTTGATTTTGAACAGGGCCGTACTAGTTTTTTATAAATTTTTTTTGAAACTGAACCCCCACAACTCCGCCACTGGTTGCTTGTGGGGCTTGATATTCCCACCGAATGTGGTAACATGTAAGGTGGTGCTGTATACCAAATTTGGTTTAAATATATCTACTGGTTGAGAAACGGTTAAACATTATCGTTATTTTTTCGAAAATTTCAACACCCTGTATCTTTAAAAAGGAGGCGTTTATGAACCCATGTTGATATGGAATATTCGTTTTAAAATAAGTTTTTGTATGGACTGTTAAAAGTCCTACAAAAAAAGTGGACTACCCTGTAGATTACAAACGCAGGCAAAGCTGCCGTCGATTTATCTGATCAAATGTCTGCATATTGCAAGTTGCAACCCACTGAGAAAAACTAAAATGGTACAGAAAACTTGCACTTGAGCTTTTACTTAACACTGTATAAAAACAAGGAGTAACACGTAATAAATCTATTACAATTGTTGAATTTAGAAAAAAATTAATTACGCATCTGACTCAGTGTCGCCCGTTTCCTCCGTAGTTTTAAGGCCAAGACTGCGTCACGAAGGAGGGAGAAGCGTGTAAAGTCAGAAAATATTGCAAAAATTGTTACAAACATAATTTCAAAATACATGGTAGAACGGTAGCAAAAAATAGAACCAAAAAGTGACAACATTTTGTGCCGATTGTGATGGCAAACCACATTTTTGTCTACCGTGTTTTAAACAAATTACATCGCTTTATTTCTATTTGATTAGTAATACTAAAAATAAAAATTTTGACATATTCGTAGCTGCACCTATTGTTTTTAACCCCTATTTTCATATTAATTACATTTACAAAATCATAAACGCTATTATTTGCGTACTTTACGCATTTTTATTGAAGTCGTTTGCGCCGGTCATCTATGACCACCACGGCGCTACTGGAAGTTACAGTGCCGGTCATGTATGGCCACCACGGCGGTAAACGTGTTAACGAAAAAATTTCATATTTTATAAGCTTCTAAAATTTAAGAAACTGATGTAAATCGTTCGGCTATTTAAGAAATCAAAATCTTGATTAGGGGATCAAACAAAAAAAACACCGAGCTCGGTGGCTGGTTGTATGCAACCTTCCGAGTTAATCGGGAGGTCGTGGGTTCGAATCCCACCGCCGTCTGTCATCGTAAAGGTTTCAGGTGGTTCCCTCTACCTACTATAGGCAAAATGCTGTGACAGTATTTCCACCTACCCTTACCTTACCCACCCTTTCCTTGTTCCCCGCCCCCTCCTCCCCGACGCTAGTGACCACAGATGTCGAAGCGTCCTTAAACACTCAATTAAAAAAAGAAAAAAAAATCTTATAATTTCTACAGGGTCATCTAAAGTTTTATCAGTACCTATCCCATTCAAAAAAAAAAAAATTATTTTTTAGGTGCGATGGGTAGGAAACTTCGCACTTCCAACCTAGTTCTTGAACAATTGTTTTGCTTTCTTTTAATGATTTTTTCAATTCAGTATTCTTAATGTTAAAGTACGTGTTACAATGATTTCAGAAGTAAAAAAGCTGATAATTTACTATTATCTTCTTGTGTATTTCTTGCATCAGTTTTTATTTCTAATTTTGGCTTTCCATTTCAAAATCACGGCAATTGGGTACAGAAATCTAGAAATAATTACCTTAAATAGCCTACTATACGCAGACGACGTGGTGCTTATAGCAAATACCAAAAACAAAAGGCAAAAACTAGTAAATGCATGGACCGATGAAATAGAGAACATGGGAATGGAAGTGAATATAAATAAAACAAAAACTATGATTATAAACGAAAAACAAAAAGACCCCCAAAATATCAACAAAATTAAATGTAAAAACAATGATCTAGAAAGAGTTACAACATATGAATACTTAGGAAGTATAATAACAGAGGACGGGAGAATAGACGCCGAACTAACAAACAGGGCAAACAAATCAACAAAAATTTACTATTCACTGAACAAATCAATACTTGGACACAAAGAGATAGACATAAAAGTGAAAATGAAAATACACAATATGATAACAATACCGATAATAACATATGCAGCGGAAAACTGGACAGTAAAGAAAAAAGATGAAACTAAAATAAACGCCATGGAAATGAAACACCTCCGGAAAATAGCGGGGAAATCTAAATGGGATAGAATAAGAAACGAAAACATTAGAGAAATGACAGAGCAGGAGCCACTGATAGAAAAAATAAAGAAGAAACAGCTAGACTGCTATGGTCATGTAATACGAATGAATCCGGACAGATTTACAAGAAAAATAATAGAATTAGGAAAACCAGCCAAAAAACAAAGAGGGCGACCGAGAAGAAAATGGATGGATCAAATAAGGGACTGGGGATCGGAAAGAGGAAAAACACCAGAGGAAATGAAAACACTCGCAAAAGACAGAAAGGCATGGCGAAAATGGACTAGGGACGCGAGACCAACCTCCGACGCCTGAAAAGGCATAAGGAGATAAGAAGAAGAAGAAGAAGATTTCAAAATCAACAGTATGGTTTAGACAATTTGTACTGTTCCAAAATTACATATTCTGTTTCTGCCCTTTTTATTTACTGTTTTAAGCGATTCTTACTTTACGTTAGTCTTTTTTTATTTTAAAAGTTTTCATTTCATTTCTACCATCAGGTGTAGGACTGTTAAGTTGTATTGTGCTAACGTCTTTCTGTCTTGTGCTAGCTTTGTTATATCTTCCTATTTGATTTTTCTATCGGTTGCCAATTTTTTTAACTTCGTCCTGCCAGGTTTTTTCAGTCTACCTATTTGTTTTTTCCCTGTAGCCTTGCTTCATAGGCTTTTTTGGTTAACCTTTCTTCTTTCATTATTAAAAAATAAAAATTGGAATTTGACCGTCAAAATTTAAACTGGCCTTATTTTTGGGTTTCAAATAACTTTGTCATGAAAAAAATTGGATCTCTTAAAATAAAATCGCTAAAATCTAGTGTCCTATGACTTTTTATTAAACTTTTTTTCATTTTAAAATTAGTTTTAGACCATGCACCAACTTGCATCAAGAATAAAATTTTCTGAGAAATCAATAATAAAAAACTTTTCCATTTGTTGCAGAATTTTTGAATGACGCTGTAGATGACCGGCCCTGTTTACACCCTCTGTATTAGTTATTCACACTCGATTTACTCGACGTGTTCAAAAAAGATTTTAAACTAAACTTGAATCTTCATAGACATTTTACACAGACCTAAACTAACAATTATTTGCCCTTAGTTCAGTTTTAAATAACATTAAATTATACAGGGTGTCCCACAAGGTATGCCTTCGCTAATTTTTGCATAAATTGAATGTTTAGGACCTAGATAAAACGTTTTTACCGATAATAAATTTTTTTATGTGTCCCTTCATATACAGAGTGTCCCAAATATAGTGAACAGCATGGGTATCTCTTAAATGGTAAGAGATACAGAGTTGGTTAAATGGGTCAAAATGATCTATGATTCAAGAGCAACTGTTCTATAAAAAAAACACTCGAAAAAAATCAATGGTTTTTGCGCTATTGATGAAAAACAAAACACATCAGGTTTTTAATTTCTGCTTATAACTTGCTTAATTGAAATCACACTCAAAATATGATTCGACATAATTTGGGTACTTTTTTGTGTAGATTTGAAATTTGTCAACAAATTTTATCTATCTTCATTTTTTTTTGTTATTTTAACATCAGCCGTATTTAAAATAAGAAAATTAATGTTAAAAAAACAAAAACAAATGAAGATAGGTAAAATTTGTTGACAAATTTCAAATCTACACAAAAAAGTGTCCTAATAATGTCGAAAAATATTTTGAGTGTGATTTCAATTAAGAAAGTTATAAGCAGAAATTAAAAACCTGATGTGTTTTGTTTTTCATCAATAGCGCAAAAACTATTGATTTTTTCTAGTTTTTTTTTTTTATAGAACAGTTGCTCTTGAATCATAGATCATTTTGACCCATTTAACCAACTCCGTATCTTTTACCGTTTAAGAGATTCTCATGCTGTTCACTATATTTGGGACACTCTGTATATGAAGGGACACATGAAAAAAATTATTATCGGTAAAAACGTTTTATCTAGGTTCTAAAAATTCGATTTATGCAAAAATTAGCGAAGGCATACCTTGTGGGACACCCTGTATAAGCATACAATCAAAAGAACAACAATTACTTTTAAAGCAGTTAGTAACTACCAATTTTAATCTTAAAATTCGGACTGTCCTGTAATTCTGGCCCAATACTTAACACTGCAGCATATTATGCAACAAACTGCATATCACATAAAAACAGTGATTACAGCAAGGGTATCTGCAACTGCAGGTCAGGGATTAAAAAATATATGCAGGGGGACAGGTATAAATTGGGCAGAAACTCTGTACAATGTACATTTGGCTTCTCATCACCAAACCAAGATGAGAACCGTTTTGGTCCTACTCCTGGCTTCGGCCTGTGCATTAGCCTCTTTTGTCGACGTCGAACACTACGACTTCAAAGTCGGTAAGTATCAAAGTGTTTCATTTTAAAAAACATTTATAACAAAAATTAAAATTTCTTCAAAAATTCCTTTTTAAAAAATATTAAAAATAATTTCCAATTTAAAAGTATTGCAAATTATTCACAAACGAGCATTATCCATCTACATTTATTTCTTTCTAGTCCCTTAATATATTTATGAGATCATAAACAGTGCCGGATAAGGCCTTTAGCGGGCCTTAGACAAAATTTAGCATTTGGGCCCCATTTGAAGACAGTGTTTATTATTTAAAAAAACAAACTTGTATATGAGTATATTTGCATGTTTATTGAAACTGTTAAACCAATTTTATTATTTATCACAATTTTTTACTGCATCAAATTGAGCCCCTTTGAATTACGAGCCTTAGAGATTTGTCTTTTTTGTCTATGGGTCATTCCGGCCCTGATCACAAAGCATAAATGTGCACCGATTTGCTTTAATCGCCCCATAATTATTTCAGCTGACAAGCAGTGGCTGAAATGGCAAAAGGACATTTTTGGTTTGTTCAAATATGTCCACCAACCCAGCTACTACAAGGAACACATTGAAATCGCCAAATCCTGGTCTTTCTATGAACACATAGATTATTTTACGGTAAGCAACATTTCACACTTTTAAATTAACCCAAAGTACCAAATTATTTTGGTTATTTTAATATTATTTTTTTAAATATATTTTTTTAAATTTTGAGTAAAAAAGTACCAAAAAAATATTTTGTACATTGCTGATGGTTAAAAGATGTTACTTTCCAAGTTACAACATATTCTAAGATATTTGAATAATGAAAAAAACAAAATTAATGTTTCAATTTTCTCTCATTTTGATTTCCATTAAACACACAATAAGTTTAAACCGCACCATGAAATTAAAATTTACGAAAATTAACACAAGCCTTTCTCTGTATTTTCAGAACACAACGGCCGTAAAATATTTCTACAACTACTACAAACATGGAATGTTGCCACAAGGTGAAATTTTCTCCGTCTTCTACCCAGAACATCTTAAAGAAGCCATCGCTTTATTCAAAGTGTTCTATTATGCCAAAGACTTTGACACCTTCTACAAGACCGCAGTATGGGCCCGCAATCACGTGAACGAGGGTATGTTCGTCTACGCTCTGTCCCTTGCTGTCGTCCATCGTGAAGACACCCATGGAATGGTACTGCCACCTATTTATGAAACCTGGCCATACTATTTCTTCAGTGATGGTGCCATCACAAAAGCCCAGAAATACAAACAATTGTACTTCGGAGACAAAACCTACAACGGTTAGTTATAAATATAATACAATAACTCATGCCACTATTGATAGCTCACTTACCTTAAGAGCTACAAAATCGGTTAACTAAGACAATAGTTGCGAAATGTTGTCGCCATTATTAACCTAAAGAGAAATTTTCCACAGCCTTGCTCCGTCAGAATTTAAACAAAACAAACTCACAAACGTGATTTTCAATTTTTCTTGTATTTCTTTTACTACTAGAGATATCAAAAAAATAACAACACTTCCCGTTGGCTAAGTGCTGGTCTGATTTCATTTTGTATCCGACGTTTCGGTCTTCAACCATCTTCAAACTTGTAATTTTTTAAAATAGTTCCAAACATTCTGAATACAGCGATGTAACACTTCTTTCATAAAACTTTCAAAATTACTTTTAAATCCATATAATTTGTTATTGAATCAGCGTTGCCAAGGAAAACAAAATCTATTTAATAACATTTGAACTAAGTGGATTTTCAAAAATTTCTGATAGGTTAATAAATAAGCGTAAAATTACGCAGTTTTCTTGTCTTAAGTCTCTTAAGTGACTTCGTGACCTTCATGTTACTGCGATGTTTGGATTTATCCGAACTGGCGCCTTAAATCGCTACCCGCGAGAAATTCGAATTTACCCGAAACCCTCGATAAAACTTTGATTTTACTAATGTGCTATTTATTGCAACAAAAAGTGTTAACTTTAGCTAATCATTACCTTTGTTCTCTGGTGGACATTTGACACTTTTTAAAACGTGGAATCCACCGCGTTGCAGTGAAAGGATAGGATAAGCAAGATACTAGCAGTGGAACAAGATATTTGAGACATCCTGTACATAATATATGTGATATAACACGCATAAATGATGTTTTTTTGCTGTTAACAGATTTCACGTTCGAGGCTAACTACACTGGCTGGTATATGAATGTTCACCCCGAACAGTCCATGTCTTACTTCACCGAAGATGTTGGTCTCAACGCCTACTATTACTACTACAACTTGTACTATCCATTCTGGTTCGGAGGTGAAGGATTCAAGACCAAATATCAACATCGTGGAGAACAATTCTACTACTTCTACAAACAATTGTTGGCTCGTTACTATTTGGAACGTCTTTCTAACGATATGGGCGAGGTACCTTTGTTCGATTGGGAACAACCATTCGAAGTCGGTTATTACCCATCTTTGAGTTATCCCAACGGTTTATCGTTCCCCGAGAGACACGACTGGACTTGGTTCTTCAAGAACTACTACTTCCACGGAGAAAGCTACGCATGGAAGGGCAAATACCCATACAGTTACACCTACGTTAAGGATTATGAAAGGAGAATCAGAGATGCTATTGATAAAGGATACGTGTTCACTGTAAGTTTTTTACTTTACTACTTAAGTTTAATTCATAATTATTTGATTCAGTCTGTACAAACGAAATTTCAGTCAAATTAACTAGTGTTCAAAATTCGAAAGGGCATTTAAATGAGACAACATTTTGTAGAGTAACTTTACAAAGCTCTTTCTTTTCATTTAGAATAAATTTTATAGCTCACTTAATAAACACCAAAACCTGAAGATGGGATATTTAAAATCTCAGGTTGTTGTGATTGATGCAATAAAAAAAATGAGGAAGAATTTATATGCAGTATTAAATGACGATTTTCATTCAATTTTAATTCACAGATCAGCTTGTACTTTTTTAAATGAAAAACTTTGTTGGCTTTAACATTTAAGAAAAGCTTATTTTTCTCTTTTTAATAAAATATGCTGCACAAAAAAAACATTTTAATAACACCCTATAAAACTCGAGAATCAAAAAACAAAAGACAATCTGGTGTTGTAATTTAAAGGAAATCACAGTTTCAGACTCAAAATACATTTTCTATTCGAGTGTCTTAACGAATAATTTTTTTTTACAGCATGATGGCCAAAAAGTCAATCTTTTCGAACCACAAGGTTTTGAAATCCTTGGCAACTTGATCCAATCTAACCCAGACTCTCCCGATGCTTACTTCTACGGTTCACTTCAAATCTTCGCCCGTCACTTGTTAGGTAATGCCGAACAACCTCTGCACAAATACCAAGTGGCTCCATCTGCCCTTCAACACTTCGAAACTTCCCTCCGTGACCCAGCCTTCTGGATCCTCTTCAAGAGAATCTCGTTGTACTTCTACAGATACAAGTCGTTCTTGCCCTCATACACCTACAGTGATCTCTACTTCCCCGGCGTTAAAATCGAAGATGTTCATGTCAGTAAATTGGTCACCTACTTCGACTACTTCGAATCCGA